>VZRX01016298.1:215504-239167 GCA_013398075.1 Notiomystis cincta
ACATGATTTAGATTTATAGCTTTGTGTTCTGGTGTCATAAATAACTAATTTTCTTAATGAGTACCAACAACTAAACTAGGTTTTGTGAATTGATGCATAATGAAAGAGAATTTTACATTGTACAAGCTGGTTTTAGCAAAGTAATTTTGGGAGAAGACCTACCTTAACACTAATATAAATATATATATATATATATATTTGGGGGGGCTTTTTGGTAAGCTTTGACTTGACCTAAACCCACTGAAGTTTGAAAGCCTTGATTCAGGTAGTTGTGACATCTCAGTTTCCAGTCTTCAGCAGACCAAGAATGCAGAGGCCTTTCCTTACCTCTTTCATGTGCCTGTACCTGGGAGCCAGGTTGGATGGGGCTTGGAACAACCTGGGCTGGTGGAAGGTTCCCATGGTAGGGAATTTGGAACTGGATGGTCTTTGAGGTCACTTCCAACCCAAACCATTCTAGGATTCTTTTTCTCCATCTGCTTTTCATGCCAGCTGTGGGCTATTAGCACCTGTCCTGTCCACAAGTTTCAGTGTGGATTTTGAAGGCGCTGACCAGGTCTGTGATCACTCTGGAAAATGTGCCCAATGTTGTCCTCTGGTTTTATCTTCTTAATTCCTCTGGGATTCCAAGACTGAATGTCCCTAAGACAAGGCTGCAGTTCTTTGGGTGGTCTCCAAAGGCATCACCTCCTGGTGCAGAGTCATCCAAGGGACTCAAGCCACAGTCTTGGAGCCCACCCTGGTGTGAGCTGAGGCATGGTAGGTGCGGGTGGTTGGGGTGGATGGTTGCTTCTGTGTCAAACAGAAATGTTAGTCTAAACTGACACATAAACCACTTAATTTTGTGGGTTATGGATTATCTTTCCTGAACATGTAACACATACCTAGGCAGGAGTGTGATTACAATCTATGTGCCAAATTATGGTACAATGGAAAACATTTAATTTAGGATCAACTTCTGACTCCCCCAAAGCACAGTTTGATCAATTTATTTCCTCCTCCTCTTCCATTTTGTTCTTCTCAGCCTAAGTATGTTGGGAATGGTACATGTTACTGGTAGGCTTTGAGTCATTATGATGATAAATTTAACTTCCCTTCAAAAAACAATTAGGAATACATACATTGTATCTATTAATTGGAGTATCTGTGATGAATACAAAGCCACTGAAAAACTTTTTCTTGTTCATCATTCAATAATGAAGATTTCCACAATTTCTTTGTTCCCTTGGACGTATTTTTCCTTTCTTGCCTTTGTCCTTTGTCCCTGTCTTTTCCTCCCTTCCTCCTGCACATTTACTCTGATGGTCCAGTGGACACAGTCATTTTAAAGAATGCTTTCCATTTCAGAGCACTGACTGTTTTTATTGTTTATGTTTATAACCTTGCCTTCTTGTTCATCATTTTTTGTTTTAGCTCTCTTAATTTCCATTTTACTTGTTGCACGCTTGAACTTACAATTCTGTCTAGTTGCAACTTGAAGAAAGAATGAAGGAAACAGCAGTGAACACAACATTGAAAGCAAATATGTGACTTTTTTGTTGCAGAATTACTGGAAATATTTATTCCTTTTAACAGTATTTCTAAGAATTATATGGGGGAAAATGTATTTAGAGTGGAGCTAATATTTCTCTCACAGCCCTTTAAACTAGTGATTTACCAAATGTTTTAAAAAGAAAAATTGTAAATTATTATGGGTAGAACAATAGAAAATTTATTTCAAGTTCTATTTTTCTTTCAGTTAATCGATATTCCTACTGATTTCTGTTAACGTGCTTTCTTTGAGTGCTAATACTTTTAATATAGCATACTCCATGTAAAATTATGTGTATCTAGTTAGAATAGGGAAAAATCTTTATGTATTTAGGTGTTATGTAATAACATGAAAAAAATTTCTGAACACATGATTCTCTGTATATTATATGCGGAAAACCTAAAAAAATTGAAAGGGAGTAATTTGAGAACATCTGCAATTTTTTATTTATGTAAGAGAATATCCCATTTTTAATTAAAGATGGAATTTAAGAATGATAAATGGGACCATTATCTAGTAACAGTTAGGTTGCAGGCATTTTTGTCCTAATGTTCTGCAGATTGCTGCAGGTTTGACAGTGCCTTTGGCTTTTGTGAGCAAAATGCATTTCCTATTCGTGACAGAAGAGTTGTAACTCACTAAACATGGAGCAGTTATCATGCAGAGCGACATCTCTATGCTTAAACCCTAAGGAATTGAATTATTTTAAATTATTTTTAATGCAGAAATTTCCTGGTAGTCAATTTAAAAAAAAAACCAACTAACAGTTAAAAATTTTATCTGCCAAATGAATTTGGAGAAATATTGCTAAAGATGCTAAGACTATGCAAGAAAAGATGAATTTTGGGGGAGATTTTGGCAGGTTTTAGATTTTTTTTTTTCAGTAGTAGAGTGACCATTTTCTTGCTGTTTTTTATTTTTGTTGTGTTTTTTTTTTGTTTTCTTACTTTACCCCTTGAATTCCTTCTTTGTTGTCATCATCCTAGCCTAAAGCTGGTTCCAATTTATTGTTACACCCTCAGGTCTTACTGTGGAGTGTCAAAGTGGAAGGAAAAGAAATGGGTAGGTGGTTTGGGAGGAACTTGAGTTACCATCAGGTGTTGGACCTCTCTTGGTCTTTGTGGCTCTCAGTTGTCCCAGGAGCAAATATTTGGCGTCCTTGTGTTTTTCTCCACGACTTTTACAGATCTTCAAGGTCCTGGCTGGGAGAAGTTCACTTGTGTTGGGTCCATTGACTGTTGTGGTTACTGGTGGCTCAAGTGATGTTTTCCTGTCAGAAGACTTTTTTTTGAAGACAATTTGATTACAGAGCCCTCATCTTGATCTCCTCCAGACCGTTGTGTTACCATCTACTCCAGGTGGAATCTGGTTTGCAGCAGAATTTTCTCTGGTGAGGTTTAATACCAGCCCTGCAGAGGATCTTGTGGGCCCAGCCTAGTCTGGAATTGGTTTTCAGTGGTTTCTGTGGCTGTGGAAGCATTTGGGTCTGAAGTGCTGTAAACACTGAGGTCAGGTCTTGTCCCCAAAAGATAAAAGCTCTGCAGGGAGGAGTGTCAGAAAGGAGTAATTTCCAAAAAAGAATCTGGAAAACCAGAGTCTAATGTAATTATTGAAAATTGCATCATGAGGTAGAAATATTAAAACCTACATTTTCTTCCACTTTTTTATAACATGGAACAGAGAACCTGGAGAGTGGTCTTGCCTTGAATTAATACTCTTTCTGGTGTAAACACACTGGAAAATACTTTGATATAGTTTTACATTTCAACACAGAAGAAAAAGATTAGATTTTAATCATGGACTCAAAATCGTTAAGGTTGGCAAAAACCTCTAAGAGCATCAAGTCCAACTGTTAACCATGCTTTGCTATGATGAGTGGAATATAAATTCAGCATTAAAGTAAGCGTCTGTACTTGAAAAATCCTAATTTCCAATGCTAACAGCTGCATGGAAGGTCATTGACATTGTGGAGTGCGTGGGGTCTCTGGGGCTCAGTGTGTTTGAAGTCAATATTTATGGTGCCTCTGTACCTCCTGTCATTAGCAGGAGGTTTTCAAGGGACTGTTCTTAGATTATATTTTGCACATGGCTCTTGTTTTCCTAAATACTGATTGGAAAAAAGTGAAGGATAGAATGGTTTTCCTGTCTGCTGATGGGTGATGAGACCAACATGTTCAGGCCATGGGTGGAATGGGGGTGAATGAATTGGTGGCAGGGAGGGAGTTTGAGATGCTTGTGTGCTTCCTGCGTTTTTAAGGAGTATAAAGGATATTTCAGCTGTTGAGATGAAGCTCAGCAGCTGCTCTGCAAACTCCTAACAGAGCAGGGGCCTGAGTTTTCTTTATCTCCAGCCTCACAGATGAGGCTCCACATTTCTCTTAACCCATGGTTCTTGAACAGCATGGTTGATATAGAGGAAGAATGAAAATGTTTTTTATTGGATAAAATAGGATTTGGAGACAATACTGTTGCCTGTTAATTGCTAGGTACAAACTTAGACTCTGAATGATGAAGACGAAGGTGCAAAAGCTGTGTGCACCAAGCAAATGCACTGCAGTGCAGCCAAACAGCTTTGCAACCACACTCTGGGTTGTTACAGCATCATTGTGGTATCTGCCTTCCCATTATCTCTTCAGTTCACTTTTCCATGGTGTCTGGTCCATGCCTATTTTATTTTGTTTTCAATTTTATTTTTTAAAATATTATTTTACTTATTTTCCTTTCCAGCATGTGGGTTAAAACTGTGACTTCATTGTCCCTTGCATATAACATCTTTCATTTTGTCTTTGAAATCCAGAGGGGTGCTTAGAGTGAACAGTAGTGTATCCAAGGTAGAATATTTCATGTTTTTGCAGATTGCCAGTATTACATGCCAGAGCAGCCTTCTGACCATGAAGCCCAACCACGTTTGTTCTATTAGCTTCACTTCAGAAGTATTTGTTTAGTTTTTTCCTCAGATGGATAACCAGTATGGAACATTCTGTCCACAGAAGTCTTATTAAAGAGGTTAGAGCATCCTGCTAATTAGAAAAAACTAATTAGGCAGATTGTTGAGCCTGTAACCAGAACTGTATATTTTAATGGATTTTGAAATGTGGTGTGCTCCCTTTTCCTATTGTAAAATACACTTTTTTTTCTTTTAAATGTCTGGAAACAGTCTTTTTGAGGAGGTTATGTACTCAAAATAAACTAGCAGTAACATTTTAATTTTTGAATTTATTAAATAAACTAGAAGAATATATACTGTAAATTGGTGAAACCATTAATTCATACCAGCCTCTTATTTTGGCAGAAAAAATGGTTTGGTTACCTTTGTGTTGGTAAGTTTCCAGTTTAACTGCCCCAAAGAGGAGTTGAATTAAGTTCATGTGAAGAAACAATATAATTTGTGGCTGTGTTAAAATTAGACTAAGATGGTACAGAACTCACAAATGACTTTTTGCTACTTCAAGCTAAAATTCATTGACCACTGTTTCACTGAGCCTTGGGAAGTTTATCATCTTTAAAGCTGGATCCAGTCCATTTTTCAGTTCTCTTGTAGTGCTGTTAGAGACTTTTGGTCTGGAAGCTAAAAAATTAGCTCGTTCTCAGCTGTGGAGTGACCTGGAAGCAAAACCATTGGGGTTGCTTGGGTTTGCATGGTTCACATCTTAATTCCAGGTTTGCAAGGTGCCGTGTGGAAAGCAAGGCATGTTTGTGGCTGGGGACAAAATGCTGGATTTGAGAAACATTTAAAATATATATATTTAAGATGGATTTCTCCCTAACATCTACTTTTGAACTCTCTTTCAACTGTGCCCTGCTACAAACTTTAATTAGTCGTAGCCTTTTTTCAGGCTTGTCATTCTGCATTTTGCAAAATGCTCTGGCTCGTGGAGCAGCCGTGTGGCCGGGAGCCGTGGGCAGTGACCTGCAGTCTGTGTCAGGACCGTCCTCTGAGATGGAGTTCAAGGTACAGATGTTGCAGTTGGTGAGCTGAGGTTGGCTGCCATCTGGAAGGTGGCCATCTGCTCCTTCCTGCAGCAGCACAGCACCACGCTTTTGGGGGGCCCTGCCCCTTCTTGTCACAACCTGAGTCAAGACAATTCAGAGTTGCCTCTTTGAAGCCTGGTTTGGGAATATTGGTCGGCCAAGTGTTTGTCAGTTAGAGAAGTAAGGGGTTAGGAAGGGAAAAACAAATACTTCTAGACAAGGTTTAGCAAAGAGCTGTATGAAAGGACTTCAGTAAAGCACTGGAGACTTAAGACATGTAGCTCAGGTAAGGAAATGCAGGAGAAACTGTGGAGCAGAGGGAGCTGCAGCTTGCTGTGCTGGTAGAAAACAGATAGAGATGTCCCATTGGAGCATGAGGCTTGCTGTTATTTTGCTAATGCATCAGGAGATCTGTTTACCACATGAAAACAGAACTGTGGATACAGGGACTGGAGGATGGAGCAATTAGGCCCCTTTAAGGAAAACCTTCTTCTTCAGTCCAAGGAGGCTAAAAAGAAGGCAAAAATATTGCAAGACTTGTTTGTGTGGTGTCAGCCCTGCATGGCCAGACCTCCTATATTTGCTGGAGTGTCAGCTCTGGCTTTGGCCAGTTAGATTTGTGTTCAGCATCTGTGCTGACCTGTAGGTTCACTCTCTTCCACGCTCCTGCAGTTCAGTCTTCAACCCGAAACCTGGGACTATTATCAACCAGACAGGTCTAGGTAGTTAGCATGATGTCATGTCTCTGCATCAGTTTATGGAACTGGGCTGAAATTTATGGCCATAAATATTTTAAATTGTTTTTGTTTGGCTTCTTGGGGAGAAGAATTTCCATAGGTGAGAGGTTGTTTAGTAAGAGGCTCTGCTGTATGATAGATCACATGGATGGTTTCAGTATATGGGAAGCTTCAGTGTCATAGGTTGGAATTGTTAAAGGCACTTAAGAGCTTCACAGATTCTTGTTTAATTACTGGTCATTATTCTGGAGTGGATGACTCATTTAGCCTGCAGTGATGGAAGGTGTTCTGGCCCTCTCTGTAATTCTACACATACATATTTTTGCTCCTAAACACCACAAAAATGTCTGTTTTCCTCTTGTATGTCTCATTTCCTGGGGTATTACAGAGAAAATGGGTCTGAGAGGGGCTATGGAATGAGAAAGGGCATGTTGGGAACAAATTTGCATCAGTCTGGATGGCTCTTGGTGCACACCTGAACTCTGCCATTCGATTCTCACCTGGAAGGGTGTGTAATACAGTAATAAATGAATTATCTATTACTCCATTCTTCTCTGTTGGTATTTCAGATAAGAAAACTGGCAGGGCAATGTGAAGTCCAGTGCTTAACAATGTTCTCTCATGGTAAAGTGTTAAAATTAACATTTAAACTAGTTCTGGATTAGCTGTCACCAGCTTTTCTTCCCTCAGTTGAGGCTGTGCATCCTCCACTGTGACATTCTGTGTGTCCTGGTGAAGCAGAAATAGAGACTTTGAATTTACCAGTCTCTTTCAAGAGGCAGCACTTGGTCTTGTTGCATGGAGATCTAAATAAATTTGCATTGATCTCAATAAATGGGGATGTTTTGAACCTTGACTTTCTAATGCTTTACACTTGGGTGTTTTTTTCCCTGCTTTGTCAAGGAGGATGACTGTAGTAAGACCATGAGCTGATTATTCCCTGTATTAGATAATAATTTCTTAATGTGGGAGGGATATTAAGGAGAATAGATGTGAGTGCTCTTGGAAAACTCTTTATGGAATAAGGTTTAAGCACTGCTGTTAATAGGATGCACATTGCCTTTCATGCTGAGTCAGGCAGAGCTTGGCTGCATATCCAGGACAAAAATCAAGGAGGTCTTAGACACACTTGCAAAACATGTGGTGACTCTGCTGTCTTTAAAAATTGTCACTATTGCTGTGATTTCATTGTCACTTCTGGATTTTAGGTGGGCAGCAGTTGGAGTTTAATTAAAGACAGCCCTAATTCCATCTAGACCTGTCTCTGAAGTACCTCATTGTTCCCCCACATCATATGTTTGTCTTATGATGTGCCAGTGGCAAATAATTATGAGTTTGACCTAAAATTGAGAAATCCTTGTGTGTTTGAAGTGTCCATGTCAGTGGTAGAGGGTGCTGGGTGCAGGGGCAGAGGGAGGATGAGTGTTGGTGTGGGAGGAACGTTGGGTGTCCTGAGGGAGAGGCACTGCCCCAGTGACCAACTCAGCCTGGCTTTTCTTGGGAGAAGCGTGAATCACCCTCAGAGATGAAGTGTCTGTTTTGAATGAAAAGCTAATTTGATGGATGGAGGCTTTTTCCCACCAGTGACATTTTAAAAAGAATCCAAAGGGTTTTGGGGGTGGCTGTTCAAGTCTGTTGAAGTCTCTTCACTATGGAAAAGTAGGGGCTTGGGAATAAGAGTTAGCCTTGTAAGATAAGATCTTGGAGAAGTATTTTTAGTGATTATTTTTTGTTTCTTTGTTTCTTTTTTTTTTTTTTGGTTGTAAAAGCATTTTCTGCATTATGTAATTAAAGGCAGGACAAGATACTACAACTCTAGTTTGTATCTTATGGNTTTTTTGGGATTTTTTTTTTTTTTTTTTTTTTTTTTTTTTTTTTTTGGTTGTAAAAGCATTTTCTGCATTATGTAATTAAAGGCAGGACAAGATACTACAACTCTAGTTTGTATCTTATGGGGTGCTCTGAAGAATTATCTGGAGTATGTTTGTTAGGGGAGTGGTGATAGAAGGAGGGATAGAAATGCTATCTTTCTTTTTTTAATTTTTTCTTATGGTTCTGCATCTTCTTTTAGCTGTGTAAGCATTTTAAAGCATCCAGGTTGATCTGTGATGGTGTATTATCAATGGTTTGTTCTTCTAATATTGATTGGTGAACTCTTGAATGGCTGTACTGTCATTCCCAGCAGTTTTTCATAGAAACTTTTCCCCCAATTAAGTTTATTTTTAAGATGTTTTTATTATGAAAGCCCTCGAAGTTAAGATGAAATTTAACAGGTTTTTTAATTATTTTTTTTTTATATTTTTCCCCTGTGTTGGCATATGAATGTGGTTTTGCCCTGGTGGCACTTCCCCATTTCGGATTATTTTCTACCTCTGCATATTATGTGATTTCTTGTTCAAGTGAATGACAAGATGATGTATGACACACTTGAGATGGTATTGAGCAGAGTATAGTTGGAAAATTGCAGTGATAATTTTCTTTTTACATCTCAAACTTACATGCCATTGAGGAGGAAAAAAAAAAAAGAAAAAAAAAGAAGTGTAATAGCAACTCAACAAAAAGCATAAGGGGAAACCTAGAAAAATTACAGGGAAATTTCCATAACAGATACACAAGTAATGCTGCTTGAATAATGATTTCCTGTCATGAACTATTTTTATCATTTGCCAGCTCTCTGACGTGGCATTCTATTTAGCATTTTTGAGAGCCATGTTTTAATCAGATTAAGCTCAAGGAAACCGATAGGTATCTGTTTGGCTCATGACTTGTGCTTCTGTTTCTGATTTAGTCACAAGACTATTGTTGCTGGAATCTTTTAAACCCCATTTTGCTTCCACTTGCAGCCTGTGTGTGAGCGCGGAGGTTGAGTGCCAGGCATTTTCATGATACACACACACACACAGGGTGTGTTAAGGAATTATTTTGTAAATTAAAGAAGACTGATACAAACTGTGTCTTTTTCCTCATGTGATTAAATAGCTAAAAATAACCATCTATTTTTAGTTTCAGGCGCTGTAATGTTTCTTAGGAACAAACTCACCCAAAGCTGACCATGAACAATTCTGCATTCTGATTCACTTAAGGAAAGCACAAATCATTTATAAGTGTAAATATTCTAGCATCATTTTATGTAGTGTGCAACATAATGATGCTTTCCACACAGGAGATATCGCGAGAATAAAATATAAACATGTATATTTTTAAGTTGATATTTTTTGTAGGTTTCACTCATTTTATTAAATGCAAGACAGCAGAAAAGTTTCTAAGCAAAACTCTTATGGTCTCCAATATTGTGCACATTCTGCAGATTTAGGAAATTAGGAAAAAAAAAAGGGTGCTGCTTAACATTTGGGATCATGGTTGTGCTTGGGTATTAGTGAATTTAGCACCTCATTTGGTGGTCTCAGCATCTTGGAGCACGAGGGAGGACCAGCAGCCTGGCTTTTAAATAGCTCTGTGTATCCATGTTTTCCTAATTTCCAGAGCAAAAAAAAAAAAAAAAACCCTCATGTATTACATTTCTAATGACCTCTTTTGTCTGTTGCAAATGCAGAGAGATTGTATTCAACAGCTTGGTTTGTGTGGTGTCTTCCTGCAGTGTATTATTTTTTTTGGTTGACGTGTTCGAAAACTGCGAGCGTAAGAATTAATAAAGTTTATTAGTTACTTACCATAATAAAATTAGCTGACCTTTAAGACCATTATACAGGGGCTGTCTAAGTGGAAAAATGACAGAATGCATTTTTATTCTGGTAGCCATTTCGATTACTAAATCTCACAGTCACAATATAGAAACTACGCGTGGTGATTAAATGTGGCTCTTGACTGTATATTTGCAGACAACAATGAAATAAGTGGAATTTTTGTGTTCAAGACAGAGTTTAACCCCTTGGTAACGGTTTCGTCCACATCTTATATTTGGTTCCATTTGAACAACAGAGGAAAAGAAAGAAAAAGGAAAGAGGATGCAACTGAATTTTCTAAAACCGAGTGTCCTTTGGAAGCGGCAGCACCGGGAGTTCGCTGTGGTTTTTCTGGAGCGTGGTGATGTGCAGATTCCTGGAGCAGCCTGGCTTGGGTGTCTGTCAGGCAGTCATGATGGACACCCTGTAGCTGGGCACATACAGCTCACTCAGCCTGCTAGTCTTTAGTCATCTCAATTTACCTGCCACTTTAAAGGGAGACTTGCCATACAGTCCAATGCTGGAATGTGAAGTACACACGCCCACCTGTATTAAGTTGGGAACAGGATGCACCCTTTTTCCAAAGTAGCTGTTACAGCAAACTTCCTTAATTTAATTTTCTTGGTGTTGAATAAAGACACTTTTAGCTGTGCCGTTATCTAGAAAGTATTTTATAAAGGCTTTAATGTTTATTGTATTTTTGAAACATTGATAATCTATATAATGATGATAGTATGGCTTGGATTTCAGGTGAACTTCAGATTTACTTGTGCTGCTGCATTGTACTTTTTCAAATTTTGACTAGGTCTTATAACATTTGTTGAAATCCTTACAAGATATTCATCTATTTGTAGCATCATATAGGTCTGGCTCCCCATCTGTCTCTGTTTTTCATGACAACGAGGCTCTGGTACATTTTTTTTAATTTTAGTTCTTATTCATTGAAGCCCACTGTAATGCTGTTTCTATCTTAGCTGTTTGTCCAATAGCTTTTATTGATCATTTGGGATAAAATATAAGATTTCTTCATATGGAGAAGTATTAACCAGCTATCAGTGAATTCAGTTTAATTAGATTAGTTTTTCTACTATATGAAACTGAATGTAATCAGAGTCCATTTATGTGCTATTAAATAAATAAATAAATAGCTAGCATAATGTGGTGCCAAAAGCTAAGAAATGCTGGGGAAGAAAAGTTCTTAACTGAATTATTTTCTGCTAGGCCACAGTTATTAAGGGTCTAATACAGCTTTTTTTTTTTTTATTTTAAAAGTAAGGGTATGAATCTAAGATTCAGATTCCCTCCAAATAAATCCTTATTTAACAGGATATCCCTGAGACTTTTTTTTCCCCCTCTTTTTGTTGGTTTTTTGTTTTTTTTTTTTTTCCTTTTTCACTATTGGCAAGGCTGACTGAAACAGTCTCATCTGGTTTAACTAAAAAATCTTTGCATTACTTGGCGGTGGTTTCTTTTGTACGTGGTGCTTAGAGCTCCTTGAAGCTGGAGCGCACAGGAAATGCAAATCATGCAAATCATCCTCGCGCTGACGATGTACAGTGGCGTGATTGAGCAGCAGTGCGTATGGCTCGTGGGCTGACCACATGAAAGGGCTCATTTAAAGACCAGATGAGCCCAAGCTGGCTTAAGTTAGACTATGTGTGAGCTTCAAAGCTTATAGAATAGCATCCTTTTTAAAAATAAATTTATTTTATTAATAACACCTGCGCCGAGTTCTTAAACAGTGAGAACATGTATAGATGAACGTTACGTTGAGTACAGGCCGTGTTTAAATCAGAAGGGCAATATTGGGGTTTTGTTGATTTTCTTTTTTTTTTTTTTTTGGTGGAAATTCAGGTATGCATTCATATAGGGGGAAGGAGACCGCAGTCTAATTCCCTTGAAAAAAGTCCAGTTCGTGTTTGGTGTACATAAAACCTGACTCTTTTCTGCCTTTCAGGTAAAAATGAAAATAAATGGAAGATAAAAGGGACTTTTTTTTCTGTGCAGCAGGGTTAAGAACAGGCTTTCTGTAAGTGCTTTTGAGTGCTGAGAAGAGGGAAGGTTGATTGCTGGCTGCTTCGAATTTCTTGGTAACTGAGGGGAAAAAAATCCTGCATATTATTTTTCATACATCTGAACAGCTTTTTCGGTAGTTTCGGGGCTTTATCCTTCCAATAAAGCTGAGCCCTTGTGCTGTGGGACTCTGGACCTGGAAGATGCTTGGGAGAGCAGCTGTGGTGGGAACACTGGGCTTCATCAGCAGCCCTTGTGAGGTGGACCTATGGGCACAACCTGAGTAAAGCCACAGGGGAAAATACTGATAGAATAATAAATATTTTTCATATTAATCTGGCAACAAAAACAGTGGCTGGGTTAGGTAACAGTGTCCTTAAAAATATTCTTACCTTTGGAAGTCAACATGGGTGGCTCTCTTTCTTCTAGTGAGAGTCTTATTTCTTACACGTCTTTTTTGTTTTATACAGCACTCATTCGCTTTCCTTTGGATGTTTTTAAAAGTTGAGATTCATTCAAATAATGTAACATGACACAAAGCTGGAAAATGTCAATCTTGGACTGTTTCTGTGTCATCTTGTTTAATTTTTACTTGAAACAGTAGCCCCGAGGAGGTCTGCGGTGGGACTGGGCAGGACACTGCACTCCATCACCCTGACGGATGTAATTTTGGCTTGATATTTTTTTCACTAGTTCCTTGCGCCTTCATTTTGTTCTTTCTACTAATGCACAGGAACAAAATAGAAGGAAAAAATTAATTTATTCTGTTCTATCTGCCAGATTCCTTCTTTCTTATCAAGTCAACCCACAGGTCCTGGAACAGCAGAGAGGGACATTTCCCACATTTTTTCTTTTTTTTTGCCATTCTTTTAAACACTAATTATATTCTTGACTTCGATTTCATATATGAAGTCAAGGGGAGAGTTTCACCCCTTCCACGTACCTGCAGGCTGAGGCAGCTCCTACTGTGCTGAGCACATACAAGTGGGGCTCATAGGGGGCTCAGTGGGGAGTTTTGGGTTCAATTGGGGCTGAAATGTTGAAGTTCTTTCCTTCTATATGGTTTCTTCCATTTATTTGTTTATTTTAAAAGGAAAAAAAAGAAGGTGGCTAAAGAGATGGCATCCCAAAACCATCAGGGAAAGGAATATTTTGAATAAATATTGTTTTCCTAAACTAGTGATCCCTTACAGGGAAAATTTGTGAGGCTTCTGGACAGGTGTTTATACATCCAGCACACAGTTTGTGTTTTAATAGAAGAAGCAATTTAAATCAAAGATAATATTAAAATATGTTTTATACTCTGTGTAAGAAATACCAAGATGCAGGGGCTGACAGAGAAAGCAGAGGAGAAATTTTACTACTTGTATCTATAATAATTTAATATAATTTAATATCTATTTCAGTGTTTGACAGGAAGTAAAGATTACTTAAATATTTGTACCTAAGAGCACAGGGCTGTATAAAGATCTTTGAATTTTCAAGCTAATTTGTTTCTTCCAGCAATATAAGGAGATATATACAGAAAATTAATCCCATATGATTGTACAGCTACCATTGCTCCAGAACTTTTTGGAAATACTTTCCAAAGAACATCTCCAGTCATCTTGACAAACAGCTTGAGTCAAGTTTCCTTTTCAGGAGCTCCTGAAAGGTTTTATGTGTAGTTCAAAGGCATTGCTGGAAAAAATGGTGTTATTTGGAGACCTTGACCAAAAGTACTTTGCTTTGCTCAGCCTTTGCAGATATGAAAGCTCCTTGCCCAGCCATCTTGAACAGATTTTTAGGTTTCTGTCATGGAGAGATGCACAATCTTTTTTCAATAACAAATTAGCTCTTGTCAACAGTTTTCCTGGCCACAGTTTAAATAGCTCAATTCAGACTGTTTCATAGTTTTATGCTGGATTTTGCTAGAAAATGTGTGTGTATATATAGTATTTATGTGTCGTGTGTGTGCATGTGCACGCACGCAGACATCTGTGCATGTGCATCTCTCTGGGAGTGGAGATATGAGCTCTGAAAATGCTGAATCACTACACTCTCACCAAGATAGTATTTGGGGAAACCTGTCAGGTACTGTGGTGAGCAAGGTCCATAAGATACATAAACAGTTACATGATCTTACATGAGCTGATTAAATCACTAGACCATGACATTCACTTATCTTCAGCCCTGGCTTGGGCTGCTGACTTCTCACTGTGGCCCTGGTTCGCTTGGTGGCCCTTGATAAACAAGCCTTGGCCTCAGTTTCTTAATCTTAAAGATTAGAAAGCATCTGGTGTGGTGTTCTGACTTTTTAATATATGACTTCAACCCCAGAGGCACCTATTTCTCTTTCACGTTCCGGGGAATAATGGGAATTTAGCACTGGATACTTTATTTAATGATAGAGAGAATTCAGAAGTAATAGTTGCATATGAGATGTGCTGGGGAAGCATAATTTTTGAAAAATGTGGAAGCCTAGAAGTATTTTTAATAAATTATTATTTTATTATTGGATTTTTCCATGTGGAGAAATACCAGCATCTTGCAGTGTTGAGGTGTGGGTTGCTCACTCCAGGATCAGATCTGTGTTGACCAAACATGACTGTTAATGTCTAATGTCATTGTTAACCCTGCAAAACTTTCAACCAGGAGCTGGAGAGGAAAATGGGCAAAAGGTTTAATTTCCATGGCTGTTCAATTCTCTCATAAGTTTGACATATTCTCTTTTTCTTTGAACTCTCTCCTGTTTGTCTCAGCTCTTGCACCGGTCCCTTACATTCCGTGTCAGGAGCTCCAGGCTGCAGAACTGAGACCCTTTATTTCCTTCTCTTTCCCTGGTTGCATTATAAATAAAAACCCTGTTATGATAACATGTGGAATAAAATGGTAGGACATCAGTATAGATTATCCTTAAAATCATGTTATGGAAATAAAGCAGCTTATGATATATGCCAGGCATGATGCAAGTGATATTAAATAAATATATGACTGAAGGGTTCCATTCATTCCAAATGCTCCCCTTTGTGATCTTTAGCCATGTTTGTAGAGAAACCTTTCTTAAAGCACTTAAAGCTTAATTCAGAACAGACAAAACAATTATCTTTTGAAAGTCTGATGAAATATGTTTGGCAGCTTTAGAATTTAGGCGAGTGTTTGTCTCACTTCTTTGAAATCTCACTTCAGTCGGTCGCTCAGCCATTTCGGTGCAATCCTTCAAATCTGGTAGCGAGTGTGGGCTTTGCTGAGCTACAGAAATGTTCTAATCAGAAAGTGGAGGGGCTCAAAATAGTGTGCAATACACAAAACTTGACATTTTCCTTATTGATGTGCTTTTGAATATCAGTCTACCTGCTGTCCCTGTGTTTTTGATGAAGTGTTGGTTGATAAATCTGTGTAGGAAGGAGTTTGCCCTTCCAAAGACAGGTCTGGAGGCCCTTAAGCATTAAATTATTTTAATATCTTGGGGGGCAGAAGTGTCACTTTATCTCCTTTGAGTAAAAATGCTGAGGGTTTATGCACCAATGTGTGACTTTCTCATAGAAAGAGATGGCAGAAGACTGACACTGCACAATGTAGTTTTATAGCTGAACTATGTCATGAACACAGAGCAGAAATATTTAAATTGTGGATCTGATTGCCACTTCAGTGAGCACATGGAATAGTTTGCTCGACTTACATTAAGGCAGAAAAGTTGCCACTATGCTGCAGCAACAAATATTCTAGAAGTGTGAAGGGCATTTGGGAGAAATACATATATTCCCTTCATTTTTTTGTAATATTTGATTAAAATATTTTTTTTTTTAAATACATGCATACGGAGGACTTTGTGAATTCACTTTGTGAATATATATTAAAAATCACTAAGTTATTCCTAATGTTCTGTAGTGCTGCCTGCTCCTGACAAACATCTGATACGGATCATATGCCTCTAAAAAGAGAAGTTCCTCGAGCAAAATATCCTCATGAAAACAGGTTGGAGATACTCACATTCTCTCGCTCGCTCTCACTCGCATGTTACATTTTGGCACGTTGTAGGAGCAGGTAGCATATCTACTACCTGCTGTTGAAAGTGTTGAAGATACTGAATTATTTATTCCATCTTCTGCACTATCCAAACTCGTTTTGGGTAGTTTGACACATCTCGGTCTTCCATATGGATACTTCATGGTGACAGAGTTGCCAGCTGCTCAGGTTTTATGACAGTCTGAGTTTTTTCGAGGACTGTATTAGTTTTCTGGGAAGAATCCTGCTTTTCCTGAGGGTCTCCATTCTTAGGCAGTAGTTGTGCCTTGGGTTGATGCTCTGGAGCGGGAGTTTTTTAGGAAAATTAGCTAAGAGATTCCATAAAAATAATTTTTAAGGGACTTGCTGTTCGTGGATTGTGTGAGATGAAATCAGAGCTGGGGGATATTAGAAAAATGTGAAAGCCATTTGCTAAGAAAGCAAAGTTCCTTTTAGTGGCAGTCTTCAAGTTCCTAAAAAAAAAAAGAAAAATAGAAAAAAGAAGTTTAGATATCAAGGTGCATAAAGCAACACAAAAACTCTGAAGTACTTCAGAGAACAGCATTTTCAGGGCATTTGAAATGTAACCCTAAACTGTCAGCAAAGCTTCTCTGTGTGGGGAGGGGTTTAAATTTGATGACATTTAAGGTACTTTCCAACCCAAACCATTCTGAGATTTCATGATTTTCTCTGCAATTGTACAAAGTGAGTGGGTTTTGGTCTTCTTTTAAAATACAAAATGTGTAAAGCTGAAAATTGGGGGAAGATTTGTGTTTTTACTCTGCCCAAACTTACTAAAATAATGAAAAATGAGCCATTGTTCTACTTCACGTGAGCATCTCTTGATACCAAACCTTTCTTAGGGGAAGCCCTCAGTATTGTGGTGGGTCTGTGTTGTGCTGGGTTTGATTCCTTCTCTGGGATGAATCAGCCTTGCCTGCAGTGGGGACCATATATCCATGGTGTTGGCAGTTTGCTCTGTGCCATGCTAGATCCAAGCTGACACCAGGATTTGGGAAGTAAGGAACTCTGCTGTTCACATTTGCTGTTGAGGAGCAGTTACTGTAGCCCTAGGACTTCTCTGTGCTGTTCCAACCCCTTGGCCATATTGCATTCTTCATGCCAGGCAGTTGACATGTTTGGCTTCTCTCCAGAGTTGGACAGATAAGATACCAAATTAAATTAATTTGCAGCCTTTAAACCAATAAATAATGCTGCTTAAATGTTACCTAATTGAGTAGAACATCAGTTTCGCAGGCATTTTTCTTGTAAAATGTCACTTCATTATACATCACTGCATCCTGTATATTTACCTGTGGTGAATTTTTTGCCTTCAGTCACAGTGTCCTCTGTTTATCTTGCTTCTTCCTTTTTCTTTGCTCCATTGCAGCACCTATTTGAGCAGTTAGTCTGTCCATCTGACATAAATCACCCAGCAACAGCTACTTTTCACTACTGGGTTTTTCTGATTTGCTTATTCTCTGCTCTGATAAAATTCCTTTGCTGCAATGTTCATTGCTGATGGAATTTGAGCGAGGAGGATGATGTGGATTCATGGTTTCTCCTTCCCCCCATCACCACAGCTCTGTCTGCTTGGTCCTGACCTCTCCCTTCGTGGGAACAGAGAGGCCGATGTAGCCCATGGTGAACAATCTGGCCACTAAAGTGAAAATGTGCATCTGTCAGTAATTAATTGAAGCCAAATTTAATTACAAATCAGGGAAAAAAATAGTACTGCAGACACTTAATAAAATTCAAGAAGCTTCAGTGTCGTTGCCTAAAAAGCAAAGCAGTCCAAACAAAATACACCCCCCTTCTCAAAAGTCTGCTCTGTGAGAGTCTTTTTCAAGATTGCTTCTTGATGCTACATAGAAAAGTAGTTTTGATTCACTGCTTTTACATAGGTTTTGATTTTTTTTTTAGTTAAAGGTCATTAAAAATAGCGGCCAAGTGTTTAAGATCGGTTCTTAATTGTGTGGGCTGAGGATCTGGCCTGAAGTTTTGTTTGAGATTTGATTCCAGTACATAAATACTCTGATCTCTAGAAATAAAGAATCAGAGGAGCAAGGAGGAATTGTGAGAGAACCTAAATAATTTTCAAACTAAAAAATGCATTTAAAAATATATTAGAAGGGATTGGCAGTATGAGTTGGAACCAAGCTATTCCTTCCTGCTGTATTTTAGCATACAAGGCAACTCCCAAATCCTAAATATTGAACTGGTAGCAGCCATGAATATTTATCACTGTGTACTGTATGTACATACAGCAATTACAGCAAGAGGAAAAAATATTTTTCTTTACAATTAATATTTGTAAACGTTTATGAAAGTACATAGAAATAAATAAGACAAACACATGGCCTAATTAAGATGAAAGGCATGACAACCCTTGTGATTTGTTCTGAAAAATAAAGACCATTAAAATAGTAAGACTTAATTATTTCTGTAAACATTGCAAATTATCTTTATCTACAAAAACCTTAATTTATGAGTTAAAATATCTATAAGCATTTTTTGACATTTGTACATTCCATGTCAAAAAATTATTGTTAATTTATTATTTATTATACTGTCTACTGTCACATATTACCACTTATTAGTATTTATTGTTCAGAAATTCAGTGTTGTCTATTGTGTAATGGGAAAAGAAAAAGCATTTTATATGCACTTGTAATTTGTGTGTTCTTGGGCTAGTGGTAAAAATGCAACTTCTGTAAGTTGATCATATAAAAATGGGTGTAATAACAAAGATAACTGGCCTGTTTAAGATGGCAGGCATTAAGAATGCTATTTGAGACACAGTTTACATTTGAAAGATAACTTAAGGCCAAATCCATGGAATTGTCTAATTGCTGGGTTGAAATCAAGGAGAACTGAGTGATGGAGGAACCAAAGCCACCAAGTTTGATCTGGAGGGACTGGAAGCCTCCATCACCTTTGGAGTCCTTGTTTCTCCAGGTGGATGTGGAGGTGTCTGTGGCCAAAGCTCTTGGCTTTGCCTTGGCCTTTAAGAGGCAACCTAGAGCAGAAAGGTCTGGATGAACTGCAGTGCAATCCAGGAACAGAATCACAGGATGCTTCAGGATGGAAGGGACCTTAAATTCCATCCCATTTTCCCCCTGCCATGGGCAGGGACACCTTCCACTGTCCCAGGGTGCTGCAAGCCCCATCCAGCCTGGCCTTGGACACTGCCAGGGATCCAGGGGCAGCCACAGCTTCTCTGGGCACCCTGTGCCAGGGCCTCACTGGTTCAATCAGTGCCATCTGCTGAACAGTATTATTTTAGTACCTGTTTTCCCTAAAAGGCTCTTATTTGTAGCCATATCCAAATTTTAGTCTGTTTTATTGTAATACTGCTCCTGGAGGATGAAGGGTGCTCATAGCTCTTTTCTGGACTGCCAGATCTTCAATCATAAACTCATTTTACTGTGAGTGTAGTTGTTTTGCAGTAGAGAATTATGGCTTTGGATTTTATTTGCAGAGCAGGAGAGTCCCTGCTGCTGCTGCTGCAGGATTGTATCCTACAGCAATCCCCCCTTTCCAGGGAGAGCTGGGTTACCTGTACTGCCACACAAACAGTGGCCACATTTGTCTGTCCTTCGTGCAGAGCTTCTGCCAGGCTGAGGGAACATTCCACTACAAATCAGGTGCTGTTTTAAACTCGCTTTGTTCTATAAGCCTGGAGGATTGGGGAGTTCAGCCTCCATATCCATAGATACATAAATATGCCCTGTGTGGTCTCCCAAGGGGAAGGCAAAATGTGTTTTTAGTTAAGTTGCATGGGAATTTAATTGAAAGATTTAGGGCAATGCCATAAAAGAGTAAATCACAGCTGCGTGACACAAAGAAGATTTATAAAGCCAAATAAAAATACTTTAGCACCTTCACTATTATAATTTGCTTGATATAAGTGGAAACCTGTATTAGTCATTTTGTCTGCTAGTAATTAAAAAAAATAAAAAGGGCCCTTATATTTTTCTGATTTTCAGACCTTTGGAGTGAAATAATGGGGAAGACAGTAGCAAAGGGCAGAGAATTCTGTGAACATGTCACATCTCTGAACCTGCAAGCAGACTCAGCTTCCTTCCCAGGAATATTTATATTAGTTAAGCACACGCTTAACTAATTTCACACAAGTAGCTCCTCAGAAGGACTGTGAACTGATTCAGATGAAGCACAAGCAGGGCTTTAGACTGCAGCTTGTGTGGATGGTGGCCCTGAAATTTGGCCAGTCTCCAAGGCAGTGGGGCTACTGCACATGGGATGGTCCTGCTCTGTGCAAGAAGGTCACTTGCCACACAGCAAAACGCTCGGGGGTGTTTTGGAGAGGAGAGCTGGGGCAGAGCTTTAGGAATGTGACCTTCAGCACAGGTTTAGTGAGGATTCACACACTGTATTTATTGGAGAGCACTGTATATATTAAATGCTGCAGTGTTGATAGGTCTCGATAAGGACACCATAATAGCGGTTGAATTGTAGGGGGTTTTGTGAGATGGTAAGTTAATGATGTAGCTGTTAATTTGAATTTAGCAGACGTTTTAAATATAGGTTTCTCTTACAGAGACAAAAGTTGCAATTTAAAGCTCTTTGGTGGTCTAAAAACAGCTTAATTCTCTAGTAGCATGGTAATAAGTACTAATCCAGCTTATACAGTGATTGTAGTATGTCATGTTTGTGAAAGATTGCCTAACTCTGCTTTCTCTGGGTTTTATGTTAATTTTTTTAAATTAAACATAAAACCTTATAACATCTTTATGCTGAGATAAACTGTTCAATTTAACTTGTGCTCAAGCAGCAGCTGTCAGGAATTATCATGTTTTGAGCGTTCTTGCCATCACCTTGTGTCTCTACCTCCCGGATACACTCTGTGGGATGATAAAGCTCACCTTGTTAGGATTTATTACTTAAATAATAACCCGAGGTAAAATGAAAGTTGATGTCACACGGAATGACAACTGACATATATTTATGTTGCACGTTCCATTATAATAAACTTTCCTTTCTTCCCCTTGTAATAGGTGTTAAATGGAAATACACTCCAGCATATCCTCCAGTGCCCTGCGTGAGTCCATTAGCCACGAGCGCGGCTGCTCTGTGGGCATGTTCACGGGGACTCGTGCTGTCAGGTGTTATTTAAGCTTGTAAAGCCAGGGAAATTGGTTAGTGCTGGTAGTTAGCAGCTTCTCTGCCAGTAAAGAAGCAGCCACGAGAGCCTCTCAGAGTCGGGATAAATTCTGGAAGTGCTGCGAAGTAACGCGAGCGAGCCAAGGAGGGTGTTTTCTAATCACTGGTTTTATTTTAATTCTTTTCCTTGCTCTAAGAAGCCTAAGCAGTGTCATTTCAGGCTCTACATCTGAATTTGCTCACTACAAGCTGAGTGTGCTTACAGTCATCACCACAGTTTTCTCTTGACACCAGTTTATTGTGCTGAGCTGGGCAGTGATAAGCGATCTGCTTGTTAGTTGAGTCTTATCACTTTCTATTTACAGTGGAGAAAATTTAGGTCTACCTCTGGCAAGCTTTCCAAGTTTTCAGCCTTTCTTGCCATGCTAGGAGCCAGGCTCCAGCGTGCTCTAACGATGCTGTTGAATTCTTCCAGTTTGCCTAAGCCAAGAATGCAGACACTGTTTTCTTTGCCTGTGGCTATAACCATCTTTTTTTGTATTCTCCTAATTACCCCATTGTTGATCTGAGCAAGTTTAGATGCATCAGAGCTACATGGTTTTGTCCAAGCTTAGTTCTTGGATCTCTGTTGCCCTTTTCTCTCCAGTCAGTGTGTTAACCTTGGCACCTCCACTGTCTGCACTTTCCACCCTTGCTCTGTGCTGCTTCCTGTGGTTTCAGTCCCACTGTGCCATTTCTTTTTTCTCCTCTTTTCCTTCAAACACAGCCAGGTTCATCAATGCTGTCCTGTATCATTTCAGTTTTCTTCCCTAACTCGTAGCAGAAAAGAATTTTCTGAAAAATCAGTAAAGGAAGAGATAAACTATAATGCAATCTAGGAATGGAGTCCTAGAATGGCTTGGGGTGGAGGGAACCTTAAAGCTCATTTTGTTCCCATCCCTTGCCATGGGCAGGGACCCCTTCCACTATCCCAGAGTGCTCCAAGCCCTGTCCAACCTGTCCTTGGGCACTTCCAGGGGTGGGGCAGCCACAGGTTCTCTGGACATCCTGTGCCAGGGCCTCACCAAATTCACAGGGAAGAATTTCTTCCTTTATCTAATGTCAACTGATCCTTTTTTAGTATGAAGCCATTCCCCCTTGTCCTGTCAATAGCCAAAATTTTTCAAGCAACTATTCCATCTCATTTTTGCAGGTTTTGGGGTGTGTTTTCTCCAGTTTGAATTTTTCTTTGTCACTCTAGTGCTGAGCAGGGATTTCACTTAGCCCCCAGGAAGGTTTTCCTGCTCTACTTTGAGCCTTGCACCCAGGTCACTATGAGGTCCAGAGGTCATTACTCATGGTGACAAATAAGTAATGACTTACCTAAAACTATTTCTTCCTCCTAGTATGGCTCATAATAAACCTGAGCTCATATCTTAATTGGCATTCTGTGTGACAGGACCTCTAGAGCCATCAAATATTTGATGAACAAGGCAATAACAGTCATCTCTTACTTTCATAAGCCTTTCAGATCAGCATTGACCCAGGCTGATGAAGATGGATACAGGATCTGTGCCCTAGGAAGTGTTTGTTCTGTAGATACAGGTTATCTGAGAAGGATGTAAGTTAGCAGAGATATGATATGATGTATGTGGTCTAGATGGATGTTTGGGGAAGTTCATGAGTTTTGTGGTTGACAGCCAGAATCAGAAGTTTATCACATTAGTGATGTCAATTTGATAGTAATCTTGAACATAAAATTAATGTAAAAATAGAGAAAGAAAAAAAACCTTAGGAAAAACAATTATTTTAAAGGAATAAAACATTGGAAAAATCTGTTCTGAACCTGAGCCACTAAAATGGTGGATAGCAAAAAAAAAAAAAAACAATTCAGAAACAGACGTGTTGAAAAGAAGTTTATTAAACTTAACATTTAATGTGCAATAGATACCCAATCTCAATTTTTTTTTCATCCCTTCTGATAAGAAATACAGGACACAAATGTCTGAGGCTCTGCAGCTCTCTGCAGGTTCAGGATTCACTTTGCTTGGTAGCAGTGCTAGCCAGGGGCCAGGAGATGCTCACATGCTTTTGGTGAAATGCAGGGAAATCTGCCACTGGTTACAGTAGGGTCAGGATTTCATATTACACATTTAAATACATTCATTTTCTGATAGCCTGGGAAGTTACACAAGGCTAAGATAGCAGCTTGTTAGTGTTGTTTGTGCCTGCTTTATCTAATTGAAGGATGTGTGCAGTGTTGTGGACTGTGGAATAGCAGGAGTGCAGCGGCAGGACTGGGGTGCAAGGGTAGAAACAACATTTCATTATAGAGGATACCTAATAAAAATGTGAAAATAAAACAGAAAAAGGGTGGAAAAAAAAAAAGAAAGAAAAGCAGACCATGCTAGATAAGTGCACTGCATAAATCAAAAGGGTTTATGTCATAACATGAACATGTGCCATTCCTGCTCATATATTGAATTTCAGTAGTTGGTTGCATAAAGAAGTAAAGTGTAATGAAACTGGCAAGCAAAGTATTCCCTAGTCAGCCTTATCTTTGTTCCATTTGTCCTTCAGATACAGCTTTTCTTGCCTTTTTCAATAAAATCCATCCAGCTTTTTTTTTTTTTTTTT
>VZRX01016298.1:239218-253014 GCA_013398075.1 Notiomystis cincta
TCTCTGTAACCGAGCTGGGAAGACCAATGAGATTCGTTGCTTTTCTAGTTGGGTTCTTAGCAGCTGCTTTTTAAGAGATCAAAACTTCGAATGCTGCTACATGGTATTAAGGCTTAGCTATTGATGTGTCCCTATAGGGGTTATGTTTTTCTTTGGGGGGGGAGGGAGTGGGGAGCAGGGGAAGGGGTGACCCCTGTGAGCACGCTGGCTGACAGTAAACACTGCTCTCCTTGTTTTCCAGGATCCTCTTTGCAAGCTCGGTGCTTAACCTGGCTGAACTCGCCGCCCTCCGCCCTGACCTTGGCAAATTGAAAAAGGTCCTCTACTTCCATGAGAACCAATTGGCATATCCTGTCCAGAAATGCCAGGAAAGGGATTTTCAGTATGGATACAACCAGATTCTTTCATGGTAGGTGTGGCTCACACTGCTCCTCAATATTTAAGGTGTCCTCTCTACAGCATTATAACCCTGAGGAGTCCTTCTCCATACACTTTTTTAAATGTTGAGTTTTGTACTGATTTCTTTTTGTATTAATTATTTTGTATTAATATTTTACAAGACCATGACAGGAGATGGAGGATTGACTTCAAAGTGAAAGAGAGTAGGTTTAGATGGGATATTAGGAAGAAACTCTTCCCTGTCAGGGTGGGGAGGCCCTGGCACAGGGTGCCCAGAGAAGCTGTGGCTGCCCCTGGATCCCTGGAAGTGTCAAAGGCCAGGTTGGATGGGGCTTGGAGCACCCTGGGATAACAGAAGGTGTCCCATGGCAGGGGTAGAATGGGATGAGCTTTAAGGTCCCTTCCAACCCAAACCATTCTGAGTATATAAAAGATGACCCTACAGCAAACTGAGGTACCAGCAGAGTCCTGAGGAGAGCTTGATAAAATCAGTGTGGCTGAACCACTCTGCTCTAAAAAATAATCTCAATTAATGTATAAAGTCCACCAAAGCTGCCATGGTGGTATTATTGGTGGGATTTCTGACCTGTGCCTTGGCTGTAAGTGATGCTTTGTTTCATGGATGCTTCACAAAGCTGCAGCTACTCAGCTCGTGCTTGGCCATGGCTTTTACTGCATCCAGCTGAAATTATGGAGAGGGTTTTAGGGAAATAAACAGAAATTAAAATGTACTGCAGCACTTTTCCTGTGAAGAGAGGGCAGTAAACATACCAGATAAATCCTTATATTTCTTTCATCTAGTATTCAGAAATTGTGCAGTGCTAAAATACCCAGACGTTTTAAAGGCTGCGGTCCTTTATTGTTGCTAAAAACAAATGTATTTCTTGAATCTGAGTTAATGAAAGAAGTTAATAACAGCAGCACTAGAAAAGCTTTGTGGTTAGGCACTGTGCAGACCTAAGTGAAACAGCAAAACTCACTTGTTTTAAACTGAAATAAATTCATTTCCATGATCTTTCTCACCTCTCCCTTGGTGAAAGAATTATTAAGAATAGGTCTTAAGCATTTTAAGGTGCAAGTTAAGCCTTTGCATCTTTATAATCTAAGGCAGTTATGTTGGAATTTCTCAATTAATGATCTGTATATGCTCTGGCCATTCTGCAGCTGCCTCTGCCACAGTGTTGGCAACATGTTTCACTTACTGAGCTGTAAAGATGGGAAAGTGGAGTGAAAGATCTTTTGAAAACAGTAGCAGCCATTTTCAGATGTTCTAACAAAAAGAAGTGTTGTCTGGCACTGGGAAAGGAATATTTTTTTGTAAATATATTTTGCTTTATTATGGCAGTTATTTTTCATACATCTGTTGTAAACTGACAAACATTTATCCTCAAAATATGCATTTTAAGGATCTCCTCTAATTAGAAAAACAAAGATGATTTTTACAGATCAGAGAATCGTGGAATGGTTTGAATTAGGAGGGACTCTCAAGCCCATCTTGTTCCAAGCCCCTGCCATGGGCAGGGACACCTTCCACTAGACCAGGTTTCTCCAAGCCTCATCCAGTCTGGCCTTGGACACCTTCAGGGATGGGGCAATAGATGCTCCATTCTGTCCCCTTCAGCTCCAGTATCATCTTCAAGTAGTTGCATCAAATTAATCTCCCATTTCTGTTCTGCTGAAACCTCGATTTAGCAGAAAATAGGAGCCATCTCCTCTGTATTATTCTTCACACTCCCGTGGTCATTGCAAAAAGATGCCCTCTTCCCATCTTCCAAACATATTAGGAATGGGGAAAATGTACCTCTCTAATTTTATGCAGAGGTTCTAGAGATGATTAAAATTAGAGCACTTTGAACCTTCAGGTTGGTGCTTTGGATCATTAAAAAACCAGAATTCTGGTTTTTGTACTTGATGTTTCTAAAGAGTTCATCCTTCTAATTTGCCCCTGATTTGCAGAGCCTGCAGGAAGGAGCTGGGGCAGATAAGACTTCATGCACAAGAGAAACTATGAGATGATGTTGTTGGAGCCTTTTCTATGTGTCAGAGAGCAGCAAAGCAATGTGTCAGGTTCCTGCTTCATGTCATCTGTAAATCAGTGCAGAAGAGATGACTTCTGTACAGAACTGAAGCTTCCAACGGGTTAAAATTCACAGGTGGGGAGGAGGGTGGGATGCCAGAAAGCATTTCAGCTCCTGCAGCCTGCTTGAAAAGGATTATTTCTCTCTAATGCTGGGGTTGCTTTGCTTTTCCTGCTGACTCCTGCTGCTTTGGTGAGCAGTGTCAGTTCCCTTTCTTGACCAGACAGCAGAAAGATGCAGAGAGGATGAATGACAGCCTCTCACCTCAAATATACTTTTCACCAGCCCTGTGACTTATGAACACATGTCCTCAATGTATCTTCTGACCTGGAGGTCTGTATTACAATATATAACATATCGAGAAAAGCAACTGGCCATAAAGCATTTCTTACCTCACTTAGTTGTCTGTATTGGTGTAGCTCAGGTTGTGGCTGCACTGCCAGGATAAACTTCCAGGTATTTCAGGTGTTTTACAGCTGCCTTTTTTCTCCAGACTGACTCTAAGTGGAGAAATAATACCTACATTATCGTTGAACTACATCTTAAAATTATTGATCTGGTTGACTTCAAAACAGTAGAAATAAAACATAGTAGAAATAAAGAAGTAGAAATAAAACATTAAATTTAGATGCCAATTTTTTTCAAACTTTTTTTGGGGGAAGGATATTGTATGATGTGTATTTTATTTTTACATGTAATGAATATATTCTTAATCAGGATTACATCTGCATAGGTTAAAATAACATTCCATTTCTCTAGTGTCCTGCTGCCTGACACACATGGTCATATGAAGGTAGGTTAAGCAAAGGTAAGTTGTCCTTGAATAAAAATATTTTTGAGGAATTTTCATTTTCTTCCAACTTTTATTCTGCAGAAGTCAGATTACAGTGGGCTTTATCTGTGTATAATGCTTCTAAGAGATGATGACAGTAATACTTTACTTACCATTTTATGAATAAAACTCCACAGCTAGAATAGGGTGTGCTCCTTTAGATTAATAATAGTAGTTTATTATTTGTTTAAAAAGGTTAAACATGTTTTCAAATGGTGAATACAGAGAAATTAAGACATTTCTGATTAAGGTACATATGCTACTCCTAATTCATGTGAAAAGGCTGATTTTAATTAGCATCCACTTGCACCTTTTGCTTGTTTATTAGAATATGTATCCTATTTCCTTTGCCTGTAGAAGAATTCTGTTCCTTTTGTGGCAGCAGTCTGTTCATTTAATCTTCACCACTTTTTACAGTTTGGTTGCTGATGTTGTGGTGTTCAACTCTGCTTTTAATATGGAATCCTTTCTTAAATCCATTGGAAAATTTATGAAGCTGATTCCTGACCACAGACCTAAGGATTTGGAAAAAATAATCAGACCGAAGTGCCAAGTTCTTTATTTTCCAGTCAGGTTTCCTGATGTGAGCAGGTCAGTACATTTTCCACGTCATAAATTGCCTCCAGCCTGTCAAAACTCTGTATTTATGGTGACGTTCTAACTAATCAGCTAAAGCATCGTTAATGAATGAGTTTGATAATATGCAAAACCCCCTAATTGATAAATGTATTTCAATAATCAGAGGCTATCGAGGCAGCCGAGCCTGTCCTCAGTGCCTGGTGTGCAAACTTGCATCGTTCAGGATGAGTGATTTCCCACTTGTTTGAGTGATTTCCCACTCGTTTGAGTGATTTCCCACTTGTTTGAGTGATTTCCCACTCGTTTCAGCCTTCCAGGACCTGCCCACTCCTCGGCTCTGCACGTGTTTGTGCAGGGGAGGTCAAGGAGGAGACAGAAATTCTGGAGAGCAGTGAAGGTGATAGGCCTGCAGCCAAGGAGATATTTTATGCCCTCCTCCCTCCCCTACCTCTTTTATGGCTTTCCAGGTAGGCAGAAGCATTCCTGAGGCAGGGAGCACACTTGCAGATGTTGGCGGTTGCTGCAGCAGGAGTTGCTCTTCGCTCCTCCTCGGTTACTCTGAAGGACGTTTTTTATTGCCCTCTTTTCAGAGCCTGTCTTGAAATTAGCAGTGGGTTATGTGGCTCAAAGGGAACATTCACAGGATCCTTTTCACTTTTGATTAAACCTGGCACAATTGTTTTTCCTCTTATAAGGGACTCTCCTCCCACCGAACAGGAACTTTGCTTCAGTGGGACCGGCACTAAATAGAGTGTGATTCTGCAATTTGATTATGCTCTTAAAACCAACACCATGCTGGGTACATTTTTTCTGCTGAAATAAGGATGGGAAGTGCTGCAATGACTTTGTGAGAGCCCGCCTTTTGATCTGATAATAAGTTCTGGCCACACTTGAGATCTTTGTCCCTGACCAGCCTGTACTTAGAGTTATTTCAAAGGCTAAATATACTTGTCTGGTAGTTTGAGGTAGAGAAATTTTTAGTGCAGGAGCTGAGGTCGTGCACTCACTGATGTACTCAAACTGCAAGGTTTGAGTTTCAGTGTCTCGGAAAATTTCATATTCTAAAATACTGGATAAAATAATTTAGAAATCAATGTCTAAAGTTAAATCTTTAAACCTCTATTTTTGACAAGTGGGTTAAAATCCTCCAGTGTTTCTTAGGGACTTGGCTGCCTGGATGGCAGCACAGCTCAGTACCTGTATATCTTTGGGGATCTGCTATTCCCTCTTAGAGCCCAGAGCTTTTGAGTGCAGGGAATGCTGTGGGTGCTCAGCATATTTGATGTGGAGCCAGTTCCAGAGGCTCTCGTGGTTTTGGCACACCTTAGGAATCATGTGGCCCAGACCCAGTTTTGGAGATGAAGTTATGATAACCCTGTCTCATATATTACATCAGCTCTTTTGGACTTGTCAGCCCTGGCAGATGGGGTCAGACAAGATCTGACAAATCAGACTGAAGTCATCATACACACAGCACTCATTTGTCCAAAGCAGGAGGTGATTAGGTGGGTAAAATCATTAGCCTGCTACCCAAACTGGTCCAGCAGGAAGATCTCACATCTCACCGTGTGCTCTCTTAGAGTTCTGCTCTCCTTAAATCCCATCTCACAAGGCAGGACACCTTTCCCATTTTTATTGTGGTTGCTGCACCTGAAATTACATCAAAAACCTCTTTTCAACAGTGATGGGCAAAATCAAGATGTTCATAAACAACTGTGTGACAGTAAAACTTTCACAGCAGAGTGATCAGAAACAAAGATTAATGTCAGCTCTATTATATCTAATACATATATATTATTCAACAGCTAATTCTAGATCTAAGATCTGGGGTGTTTAGAGAAAATCCGATATCAAGACAGGAAAAAAAGCAGAAGAAAGGGCTGCTTGTGCCTGACTCTGAAGTTCTTTGGGTTTTGACCTTCAGCTGCAGCCAATATTTGCTATTTCTTTACATGTTTTACATGAAGTTGAATGCACCTGTGGCAATTCAAAGCTGGTTTTTTAATTTAGATTGTATTAGTATAGTGACTGAATGGAGATTGAGGAGAAAAAGGTTAAGAAAAATTGTGGCCAAGCTAAAATTTATAAAGCAAGCTCTTAGCCCAGAGTGTTTTTCAAGTTATTTTCAAATGGTAATTTGCTTTATCCAAACCAAACTCATACAGTGTAAGTAAGTGATTATTTGCATGACTGACAATCATTTCAGTGCCTGCAGTCTTTTTAAAATGCATAATTTTGCTGAGATGTTGGGAAAATATTTAAAAATTCTGAAGGCAAAATAATCAGGGTGGGTTTTTTATTTTTTCATTTTGACCTCTTTTATTTTGCGTGTGAATGTCTCAGGGTGTGTTTGTGTCTGAAACATAATCTACATTTGGACTGGGGAGAGAGAGGTGATCTGAGAACTCATCCTCATGCATCTGATGGGGAGCTTTTTAAGATTATTTTAGATTAATATTGCAGTTGTAGGGCAAAATAAAATATATCTGACCTTTGATCAAAACCAGTGTAATGAAGGATCATGTCACAGGAGTTAATCCTGTAAAATATCTACCTTTTAATGTAATTACTGTAGGTGATGGGCACAAACAGCACAAGCAGCATAGTAAATGATCACTTAAGAGGGGAGATATAATGATGAAGGATATCCTAGGAAACACTTGTGGATAATCTCAGAGGCACCACTATAATGTGTAATATGTATCTAAATATTTCAAATGGGCCTCTAAGCACTGATTTTCTACTTCTGAGGAGAAGTTGTTGATGCTTTTTTATAAAGAAGTTTTTTTTAATAAATATTTGTCATTAGGACCCATGTTGGTGTTCCCAGAGCAAACCCACCAGACTGTGGTCCTTATCTGACAATGAGAAGAGATGAAAGGATTTGAGGATTTGACAGAATAAGATATTTACTGACCTAATCCTCCTGTGTTCTGGTTCTGACAATGACTGGCCTCCATGTTATATCCTCTGGTGCCAAGGCTACTCTCTGTATGCCCAGCCCATACAATTTCTGATTTGAATTCTGCTCTTTGTACATTCTGGTGAAGTGTAAGATGTGGGAATAAATATCAGCGTGTTTCTAAGCTTGAGGACAACAAACCCCTCTGAATTCAGGCTGTCCCTTCACAGTGCATTGGTATTGCAAGGGATGGAGACCAGTGGCTGATCTTCTGCCATATGTGCTGTGTCAGGCTGGGGTTTTATAGCAGAGACAGTTAAATACATGGTAATTCACACTTGTGTGGCCATTGACTTAATTTTAGTATATTTTCTATTGTAACATGAATAAAATCCATTTTTGTTTTTTGCTGTACAATCCATAGTCTATTTTGATCTAATCTTTTTCCACTTTTGCACTGTAAAATGATGCTCAAGGAAGAAATTCCCTTCTGACTGATGTCTTTGATAGTTCTCTACATGCCAGCAGAGCCTTCTGGAAAACTTTTTCAAGGTCTTTGTTGGTATTTGGATATCCACTGGATCATTATCCTGGTCTAATGGAAGGAGTCTCAACCTGTGGCAGGATTAGGTGATATTTAAAGTCCCTTCCAGCCCAAACCATTCCATGATTCTGTGATTTGATATGAATTCTCTCATCCCATCTGTGCCCTCATTGTCAGTGGCAGTTTGCAAAGCAGGGTCAGATTAGATACTCCATGGAATTCTTTCCAATGAACAGTTTAATTTAGATTTTGGTCATTATTACTATTCCTCTGATTGTAGTATATCCTTATTGTTATCACACTGTGGTAGGAAAGGAAGATGTTTTTATAAGGAAGAATGAAGTAACGTTCCTAAGAGCTCAAAATTCACACTGGACTGAGGTGGAATAATATAAAAGAAACACGAGAGTATGAGGATTACTCTCATGAGGAGCAGAAAATAAAACCAGCTTTTTTTTAAGTGTAACTTGTTAGTGAGTATCTTGTACTATCTGCATTACACATTTTGAAGTAGACTTAAAGATTTTAGACTTGTTCCTTCATTTGCTTGTATAATTTAGTACAGTTAACAGGACATTTTCAACCATTTGGGTTTATATTTTTTTAGTTATAGTGTGAGAGAGGCAGAATTTACCAACTTAAGAGTATTTTAGGGCCAATCAAGGGAGTTTCTGAGTGAAGCAGAAGTTTTTTAAAAACACTGACAATATCTGTTGTGCTGAAACACGACTGTCACGTATGGGGGGGCCTGTTTTGGGGAAATAAAAAAAAAAAATTAATTGCATTGCTTGGATCAGGTTTGCAGGGTTGAACTTAACTTGAAAAATGCAGATGTCAATGAGCAAGGAGAGATTTGAATTCACTGGAGCCCAAAGCTATGGATGGGCACTGGGGATGTGTCTGCGTTGCAGGAAAAGATGCTCAGCAGTGGTACCCACGTGAGCTGTAGTGAGCTGTCTTGCATGTGGGAAGCAGTAGATAGCTAAAAGAGCAGTTTTTGGCTAATTAGCCTTCCAGTGAAATAGCATATATTAGCTTAGGTGGAGTGCTAATGACAGTGACTCTGGTGCTGGGGGTACCCCTGCCTTTGGTGGTGGCTCAGGCATCTCCATGGTGCACTGTGCCCTCTCCAATGGCACAGCCTTGCTGCCACCACGTTTTATGGGTCATTAGCATAATTAGAAAGTGCCAATAGACTGCTCCTACCTTGGGGCTTGCTGCTGAAGAGCTGGGTGATGGAAATTGCTCCTCAGAATGTCTTTCCTCCTCACCTGCCGCGAGCGGGGCTTGAGGATCAGTGTTGGCACGAAGAGCACGAGGGATGCTCTCAGGATCTGGGACACAGCCCCTGCTGGAAGGAAAGTGCAATGTGGGTTTAAAAGGGGCATAAAATGGAGTCTTTCCATTGTGGAGCTGTTGGCAGTGGGGAGGTTCCTGCTGCTGGGTTAGTGCTGTCTCAGGCAGCTACACCTGCAGCAAGGGCTCAGGTGGTTCAGTGAAAGACACCTTCATTTTCAGTGGTGTTTTCCCACATGATGCTTCCTCCACACTCTCAACCTGTGCTGTCTTGGGTGATGTAGGAGTTTCCATGCTGCCTCTGGATCATGGAAGAGCTGTTACCCCAGCCTTGTCTTCCAGGCAGAACATGCCGGTTTTATCCCCAGAATATTTATCCCCAGACCACTCCAGCAGCATCAGATCAAGAACGCCTTCCTAGAGAAGGGCCTGGCTGAAGAGTCTGCTGGGATGTGTTCATTCTGCAAAACTTGCTAAAAAGTAATTTATTTTTATCTATTCAGGGACAAAAATAGTTTTACTGACTCTCTTTTATCTGTCGTATAGGTATTCCTCTAAACGCTATCATAATAACCATTTAGGCTCACAATAGCTCACAAGGATACTTAAGCAGAATTCTCTGTGCAACCCACTTTTTTATTATGTTGGGTACTGCTCATGTTGCATACAACACATTCCCATAAAACTTGCTTTTTGTATTTACAGAGAAATTTCTCTGGAGAGTTAAGGTCTTGTAAAACATTCTTGTTCTACAGCGTGAACGAATTATCATACTCTGGGGAATTAAAAGTGAAGTGTACTGAAGAAAAGAATTTTTTCATTAAAATGCAGTTTATATTGATAAAACAGATTACTAGCATTTGATGAAATGTGAAACTTGGATCTACCCATATCGCTAAATCACCAGTAGGTTTATTTTGGCAAGAAGAATAGTATGTAATGTATATCAGGACCAATCGTTATACAGTACCTGTTAGTTTAGTATTAGATTAAATTGTCTTTCACTAAAGTACTTGGAAAAAACCCTACTATATCTGTATCTTGAAGTAGCAGAATGTGGTAACCAAGAATATTAGAAAATAAAAGCTGTCGTGTTATCAGTTTTGGCACAGTCATTTATCAATCAGTATTTTAAACATTGACAAGTGGTAATTTAATAGGGAATGACCCTGTTGGCAGGAAGTTCTAATGACAGATGATGCAAACTCATTTATCACTATGGGGCTGTGCTGGCTTCTTACCTTTCTCAGTATCACAGCTCATATTTTCCAAGTCTGGGATGTGAGAAGCCACAAAGGGCAAAACCTGTGGCACTGAGCCTATAACCACTCCCATCTAATCTGATTAACCCCTTAGCTGCAAATTTCTCTGCAGCAGGGCTGGTAAGAGCTACAACTTCTCATACTGATTTAAATACCATTTGCTTTTTAAGGAGGATTTTCCATAATACTTTCCCATAGGCAGTTTTTCAGAAATATTCAAGTTGTGTCACTTTGAATGCAAAGTTGAGACGTGCTGGTGCTTGGCTTTCAAAAAACAAACCACATCCTAATAATTAATAGCACATTTCATTAGCAGGCATTAAAAATACTGCATGCAGTGCCCTATACAATGGGCAGCTATTATTATTATTATCATTACTACTCGAGGAGGAAATTGATGCATTCAGAGGTTTAATTGATTCGTGCATATTCATGTGGGAAGTCAGTGGTAGAGTCACGACTGGACTGGATTATTATGCACTTCCATGCATAATAATTCCTCTGCAACTTGGGAAGAGAATAGCCTACCTTGCTGTAATAAATGTGGGCATTTGGAGCTGAGGGATGTCATGGGAAAGGGATGAAAATGACACCTTCATCAGCAACTGGTATGGATGGTGCTCCTCAGTCTTCTGGGATTCCATCTGGAATACAGTCATTCAAGTGTATTTGCTCTGAATGAAAACAATAATATGTTTTTACTTTACTTTCCATGCTAGTAAAAGTTTTGATCGATTTAATATGATTTTATGTTACCTTTTTTAAAGCATAATAAATGCGAACCCTTGCTGGGGCTTTCTTCACCTTCCTACCTCAATTCTCTGTTTCTTTTCTTCTCCTTTCACAACAGAGTCTTTCTCCTGAATGCTGGGATTGGGTTAAATATTATTCCCATTCAGGATGCTTGAGACATGAAATACTTTTCAGAATTTGCATCAAATTGTTGTAATAAGAATCAGTGCATTTTAAATTTGGTTAAAATTGGTTAAAATAAAGCTGTGGGTTTGGTTGTTTTTGTTTTTTTCTTTTATTCAAAATGGAAAAAGGCTGTTGTTTAATGGTAGGATCCTGCCTAAATCCTACTAAATAACCTCATTTTACCTGCAGTCATGGAGAACTGAAGGCTTTTGGTGGGAATATATTAACAGGGGTGGAAAAAGGTGACACAAAACTAACTGGGTATTGAGTGGTGTGGCTCTGTCCAGGTCCTTTTCAATCCATAGGAACTTAAATCATTTGCATGTGTGAAAGATGGTTTTTATAGACAAGGCTGTCCCTGCTGGATTTTGCATTTCAAAATACTGCCCTTCAACGTTTGAACAATTCCATATTTTTTTATTATGAAATTCATGAATATTGCATGGAAGTGAAGGTGGATTTTTTTTTTCCTTTAAAGGGATTTCATGCTTACAGGATTGTAACAGAGAGGGAGGCAGTCATGTTGGGCATCTTATTTCTTAGTTGCTACATGAGGCAGTGACAGAACCTTATTGTTTAAATATTCTGAGTACTTGTAATATAGCATAAAAGAAAAAGGTAATGTGCTAAAAACTGCAGAAAATATAAAGAATAGGAAGGGAAATCTGGGTTTTTAGAGGTTCTTAATGAAGAATACAAAATGTCAGAAATCAGTTTTGGAAGGATGAAAGAATCTCTGTTCCCAGTTGTAGGGGAAGGGCAGTACCTTTAGAAAAAGCCACATTTCATCTTGAAGGCAATATTAGTTTGGGGAGAAAAAACCTAAACCAACCAAAACCCAAACAAGCAGCACCTTTTTAAAAGAGTGGTGGAATAGATTGCCTTGCAAATAGTTATTAAATGTGAGACTGAAACTTTATGAGTGTTGGATCTGCTTCAAGCACTGTTGTGTGCAAGATTGCAGACAGCCCATTCCGGTTACAGTCAGAGGTACTGTCAGATGGAAGTGTCAGTGGGGAAGATATGAAGATGTTCTATAGGAATTTTAGGGAATAGAGAATAAGAGAACAAAATTGCATGATGGAATACATAAAATCACATATTGAAGAGGAAACTTGAAGCTTAGCTCTCCAGTCCTATGGAGATGACCTTTATGTAATGTGTAAGAACCACTTAATGCAGATGTTTTATTTATACATAACCAAATGGGATGAAGTTAAATGATTTTTAATTTTGCCAAGTCACAGATAATTTCTTTGTTGTGCAAGGAGTGTTTTAATTTGGTTAGTCTTTTCTTTTTTGTTGTTTTTTTTTCCTTTTGCATTTGCAAATACTTAATATTTTATATTTTGGACATTTCCCCTGCTCAGTTGTGACTCCCAGATGAAATAATCCTCCTCTTCTTCCCTTTAAATAATTCAGATAGCATACATTTAAAAATATGAAAATCCCAACGTAAACGTGCCAGAAGTGCTTTTAAGGTAGGAGGTTGTTCTGCTTTACTATGGAAAAGATGCATCTCTAAATGGTAATGAGGGTTCATCAGTTCTGGGCTTACAAACACCAAGTCAGAGAGATGCTTTGCACAAGAGCTGTGGGAGATCCAAGTCCAGGACTGTTTTCCCAGCCTCTTCTCTTAGAATGATTTGGGTTGGAATGAGCCTTAAAGATCATCTTGTTCTACCCCTGCCATGGGCAGGGACACCTTCCACTGTCCCAGGTTGCTCCAAGCCCTGTCCAGCCTGGCTTTGGGCACTTCCAGGGATCCAGGGCAGCCACAGCTTCTCTGGGCACCCTGTGCCAGGGCCTCACCACATTACAGGGGAGAGTTCTTCCCAATATCCCATCCATCCCTGCCCTCTGGCAGTGGGAAGCCATTCTCCCTGTCCTGTCCCTCCATGTCCTTGTCTATAGTCCCTCTCCAACTCTCCTGGAGCCCCTTAAAACACTCCAAGGGCCTCTAAGCTCTCCCTGGAGCCATCCCTTCCCAAGGCTGAACATTCACAGCTTTTTCAGTCTGTCCATATCATAGCAGAGGGGCTCCAGCCCTTGAAGCATCTTTGTGGCTTCCTCTGGGCTTGTTCCAACAGGTCCAGGTTTTCCTCGTGTGTAGGAAAAAAAACTCTTGGGATTAGATTACCTTTAGAATAGTGGGGCATTTTTTGTTGAGAAATATTTATTTGCCTCAGAGTAATTTTGGATATAATAAAACAAGATACCATTATGTTCAGTCTGTTTTTCAAACAGTTACAGACAGTAACAACTGCCAGGAAGAAGGAATTAGGTATTAAGTTGAAGTATCCAATCTGTGGTAAATTTTAGAATGGATTCCTCATAAAAGTGTGCCTTAAGATGACTCCTAAATGGTGCTCAGGTCAGGCTTGCTGGGAGCTGGACTTTGTCCATCTGTGACCTGCTGTATTTCTTGCCACCCCATAACCCTGGGACTCATCATCAGACCATATCCTTTCTATTTTCATTAGTGCCCAACAGCCATGGGAGCAATGGTCATAGAATCATGGAAAGGCTTGGGCTGGAAGGGGCTGAAAGGTCATTTGTTAGTGGTGTGTGATGTCTCTCCACCCTGCCAGAACCCTCATCTTTCCACTTGTGCTTCCTCATCAGCTCTTTTTGTCTGGAAGGCACAGGTCTCAGTTCTGGTTCTGCAGCAGTTGAAGAGGCTCAGGTTTAATTTCTCCAGGATGATTTGGTTTTAGGTGTGTTCCCCTATCCATTGCAGAATACTCATCATGGATGCTCTGTGACAGGATCACATCTTCAGTTCTATGACTTTGCCTCTCCAAAAGCCACCAAGATATTCACAGCCATGTGAATTGAACCCTTAAGCATTTTCCATCTGCAGCTAATGGTTCTCACAAGTGTTAAATAGACAAACAGGCAGATCTTCCTTCCCTTGGTCACTTTGATGTGCTAAAAGATGGACCAGTCTATGTGGCTGTACAGATATTGCCACAAATGTGCTGAC
>VZRX01016298.1:256657-273981 GCA_013398075.1 Notiomystis cincta
AAAAAAATGAGAGGAAAGTCTTTGTCTGACTGTACTGGGTTCATCTGGACTTTTCAGTGCTTTTGAAGAAAACCACATCATGGCCAGTGCTTTTTGTCCCTCCTCTTCTTTGCCTTTGCAACGAGGGAGTTTTTGAGGCATCACACTTAGAATCATAAAATCCTGGAATGGTTTGGGTTGAAAGAAGCCTTAAAGACCATCTGTTTCCAACCCCCCTGCCATGGGCAGGGACACCTTCCACTAGATCAGGTTGCTCCAGGCCCCATCCAGCCTGGTCTGGAGCTCTTCATGGGATGGGATGTCCACAAGTTCACAGATGCCGGTGGTTTTTTGGAAGCCCGGGCATCCCTCAGAAGACAAGTAGAAGTGGTGCCAAAGGGGTTTGGGAAAGCATGAGGTGAGATGTGCCTCAACAAAAACCATCTTCAGGCAAAATCTTTGAGTCTTGTGGCTCTCTAAGCATCCTTCTCTGTTTTGCCTCAGTTTACTTTTGCTCACTGAAGCATTTGGATAAAATTATTCCACTGAGCTCATTGGAGTCAGAATGAGTTTATTTTAACTTTCTTTTTCTGATGAGTCTGTAGGGCTCTACTCTCTGTAGAGGAGTTTTAATACTAAAACTGCCTCAGTCTGTGCTAGAAGCAAACAGAGGACAGAAAGAAGAGCTTTTTATGCAGTAATTCCTTTCAGTCATTGAAATTTTATCTGTCCTTCTTCAAACTTCATCGCACTTTTTTTGGATTCAGAGTTCACTTGTGTTATCTGCCATCTGAGTTTGAATTACCAATCTTGAATGATGTGACTGTATATGGAAAAGAGAGGATTTGACCCTTTTTGGGTGCCTAAACTGTTGTCTTTTTGTTGCCAATAAATGGAGGGATCAGCTGACAGGGTAAATGAGTCACGATTAAAAAAAAAATTAAAATATTTAGAAATATTAAAAAGTAAAAAATTATCCTTTTTTGTTTTGTTTTCTAGTGAGACCTTGTGTGGGATCCATAAAGCAGTCTGATACCAAGACATATATTTATGATACTAAAAACCAGTGTATCTCTGGGTCTGGAAGCAGCTGAGCTCTTTTTCAGCAGTACCCAGTGCTGGACTTGTCAGCACATCTATACGTTGGCGACTTATTATTCCGTGAGCATCACTTCATTTGGGCTGGCAATAAGTCCTGTTCAGTCATTGTGCTGCAGAGGAATGTTTAAAGCTGCCATGTGCATTGGAGTCTGTTTGTTTGCAGCAGCTGATTTGCCTAAGCTTTGATGCGCAGTCACTTTCTGACATTTGTGTATTTCAGCAGTGAACAATGTAAACTCATTTTCTGAGCACTTTGATTACTTGCACATAGCAGTGCCCATGGCATGTGACAGAGAAGAGCACTCTATCCACTAATCAGATAGATATGCTTCAAGCGTATTTACACAAAATAATGAAAACAGCTGTTAGATACCTTTAAACTTGAGTGTGTTTTGTTATTAATCTACTAGCCCGTACACATGACACTATAATTCTTCGCTCACTCAAGTTGCCTTTAATGACACAGTAATAAAACGGAGAGGGATGAAAGTAATGGAATTGTAGAATGTAATGCCTCAATTGTTCTACAGTGTCTTCCTTTTTGCCAAAATAAACCACAATTAGGTCCATATGGTGTTTTGAAGTTTTCAAGCAATGACCCTAATAAAAAGTAATGAATTTCTGACAAAAGAAAGCATGGTGCTCTTTTAAGCAGATATCTTCGCTATTGATCTAGTTATGATTGCAGACTGATATGCTAATAGAAGAAGAAAGGTTCAACGTGCCTGGTACAAGCACTTTCATTTGTGGTTTATTTTATTCTTATGAAATTCAGATTGAAAAGGTAGAAACATGTTGTAATCCATCAGTTATGACTCCCTTTTAAAAGACCTACTATAAAGAAAACAAATGGATTTTCCTTGAGGAAAAAATGGAGAGCATTTGTTAACTTGGAATTCCTAAAGTGAATGCTAACTAGGAGAATGCCTTGCAATGATGAAGATGCTTTGTTTGGATATATGAAATTTGACTTGAACACTTCATTGTCTTCAGACGTCCAAGCTCTGGTATTTACTTTTCTCTCTTTTAACCTTTTTGTGGGGGAATTGGAATGATATTCCTGTTCATGTAGAAAATCAAAGTGTCCACAGAGCAGTTGTTTGGTAAGTGGAGATACTCAAACACAATGGCTTGGGAGGATGTGCAGCTCATCCTCCTGCATAGCTGTGGGCAACCAATTAACAAGTGTGGTGTGTCAGCATTACTCCAGTGCAGTAATAGGGGTGTCTAAAGTAGGGGTAATGTAGTTGTAACAAAGAGAGAAGGAAGGTTCTGGAAGCAGATTCGAGGAGATGGAGAAAATAAATGGCTGATTTGATGAACCTTCTCTGCCAGAAGTTGTTCAATGAGTGTTCATCCCACATACACTCAGTCCTGCTGGATAATGTGTGTAATTGGCATTATTGTGCTCCAAGAAGAGTAGCTGAGGCCTTTCAGACTTCCCACTCCAATCTCAACTACTGAACTTTTGGAAAATAACTGAATTTTGGCCGCAACAACCCCGTGCCATTTTTCATTCGTGTTTTGCTTCCTTCTACATTGGTAGTTTCTCCATTTTTAGGTATCACCTAAAGAAATGTGGGTGGTTACTTTTGTAATTTTAATAAAAGAGAGTCTTGTTCATGGGTAGAACTTTGTTCTCCTCAGGGTCTCTTACTTTTATAAGCAAGGTGAATGAGCTCATAGAATCACAGAGTGGTTTGGGTTGAAAGGCACTTAAAAGATCTTCTCAGTTCATGCCCCTGTCATGGGTAGGGACACCTTCCACTAGACCAGATTGCTCAATTGCTATTTATTCCACCACTTTCCTTTCTGAAAATATTCTGGTTTGATTTCTTACATTCTTATGCTGGCTTCCTTGAGATGTAAATGATTAATTTGCTTTATTGCAATTATGTTTAATAGCATTTGACTGGTGCTTAGGAACTGGGACTTGCCTTCTGGAGGAGGATGTATACTGCAGGAAAAATAATCTCACTTCAGATTATAAAATCTGGATTATTTCTGTTACTTTGAATTCTAGTAATAGGAATACAAAACTGAAAATCTCCACCTACCTTCTTGTAATTAAAATATTTTTGAATTCTTTTTTTCTTGCCTCAAATTTCTATGTTAAATAGAAATAGTCTTATGCTGTGAAATAGGGTCAAATTTTAGACCAGTTTTAAATTATATTAAAAAAATCCATTGAGTTTGGTGAGCCTAGGAATTTTTTAAAATGTGCCAGTTTCCAAAGCCAGCTGTAGATGAGAATTGTTGGGCTTTTCTCCCTCACTGAACTGGTTCTGCAATGAAGTTGGATAGAAACACTTAAAATTCTCCCATATATCATAAATAATAACAAATGTGTTGAAATATTCTTAATATTGGAAAAGGCTCAGAAAAAGGATGTGAACCTTCAAATGCTTAACTAAATCCTTTGTTCATTAAAATATAAGGACCTACTTCTGCAAGATTGTCCTCCCTTGAGAAATCTAAATACCATCAGGCAACATTAGAATTTCTGGCTTATTTTTTATTCAACTCAGTTGAAATTATTTGAGATTCTGAGGTATTTTAAAGGTCTTGCAAAGACTTTTATAAACTTTTGAAATTTGAAGTTTTTAGTTTGAGGTGTCCCACATTTTGTCCATTAGTCTGGAATAGCAGTCACTGTGACCATTGCTGGCTGTGTTTTTATTTACTGGGTAAAAGTGCCCCAAATATTCTCAGTCTATATTATTTATGCTTTCACTTGCATTATGATAATACCAGGTACATCCTGGTACTTTCCAACATGTGAAAATAATGCAGCCAGTATTTTAGAAACATTTATTTGCAAAAAGATAATAAACCAATGTTTCTGATGTTCAATAGAAGTGGTGTGCTTGAGCCCACACAGACAGTTCTGAAGGTGACTGACTGCAGTCAGGTAAATTTCCTCACTCTGCCTGTGTGTTTGCAATACCAGCTCCACAATGAACAGCCATTATTCTTGCAGAGCTCTTAGTAGTAGGTCAAAATACTGCATAATAGATCTCATGGAAAGTTTTCAATCTTTCATGCAAATCCCAAGTGGTTTATATATATTTTTTTTTTGTAAATTATTTTATTTTTTTAAAGAGAAGTACCACAACTTCTATTTAATTTTTTTCTGATATTTTTGATACATTCAAGCTCCTGTAAGAACAATGTCCATCACTGGTGTGATGATCAGAGATGGTGATTTTTAGGAGTGGGTTGAGGGGACAAGTTTCAGGAAACATTTCTTGCACTGTGTTTTTGGAAACATAAGCTGGTTGTAGAGGTTACGTTCAGGGACTAGAACGGCAGCATTTGGGTAAATTGGGATATAAACAAACATCTGTTGCAGGAATGCAGAAATGACATCATAAAGAATGTATGCAAAAACTTAATTGAAAAAGAATGATGCAGAATTGCAGCATGACTTTAAGTCTGAATTGATTTTTGCCTTCAGAGTGAAAGTGGGATTTCTGTGCAACATTCCAATACTATAAAGTATTTAAAATGTAATGTCCTATTAACGTCCCTAAAATGTAGACTCTGGGTCACCCAATAAGAATAGTAGTTACAGTAATACAGTATATGTAATATGCAATTATCTTGACAATAGTTTTATTTTTTCAACAATTTTGTCATAAAAGAGCAGTAAGATACAATGAATTTGATTCATTTTGTGTGTGTGAATCATTTAATAGGCCATTACATCTACTATATTAGACTCCATTCTCCTTTCAGAGCTTTTCATTATAAGCCTGTCTTTAATGGAAAGAAGTTTAACCTTCCCTCCCAGATAGATTGAACCCCATAACAGTGTAAACATTCTCATTATAAAATAAAATCCCCTTCCCCAAGGGCAGCACTATAATTATGTTGCAGAGTGTTGTACAAATGTTTCTCTTAAAAAATGTTGTCTCATTCTTGTCCTCAAGTTTTTATCATTTTCATTTAGGAAGGGAATCAATAACGCTCTAAAATTGTAATTTAATAAAATAAATATGATCTGATTATTTTTTAATTTTTTGAAGTTATTTTAATCAAGTTTGAGAAGAAGTCATCAGTAAAATTGCTGTTGATTTATAAATAGGATAATTAGAGGCTTTCCTCCTAAGTACTGTTCACTGGCATTGTGGCTGTTTTTATTGCCTAGTCAAACCTCTTCATTCAATTTTAAAATTGCCTTTTGAATGAACTGTGCTATGAGCTTGCCAAATAGTGTCACCATTAATACCTTACCTCCTCTATTTCATTGTCCAGTCTGTAAATGCACAATAAATTGTTTGATAAGGAGGTCAATGAGGTTGTAGTAGTTTTTAAGTGAATTACGGCCGAACGTTTCAGATTATGTCACACTCTTATTGTAGCACTGGGTGTAAGAGGTGGTGATACACTACGTGGGAGAGCATTTGATGGTCTTGCTCCAGGACTGGGCACAAATCAGGAAGAGCAGGTTCTCTACTGCTCTCTACTATGTAGAGGATAGATTGAAAAAATGCACCTTATTAATCCAATTTACAATTCTGTAGTGCGTCCCTTAGTCCAATTAAGAAAGCTCTCAGTAGCAGGTGCACAACACAAGGATGGGTTAGGACAAAGATGTTTGCAGGCAGGAGGCTGTTTCACTGCTTTGGTTGTTGAAAAGCTGCTGTAGCATTCCTGGGAGGTCCTAAAGCATCTCTAAGCAGCATTCTGGATGTTTATATATTATATCTTATCAGGAATTTGTTTGGAATTGGGTTTTCTTGGATATATGAGGAGTGGCTGAGGGAGCTGGGGGTACTCAGCCTGGAGGAAAGGAGTCTCAGGGCAGACTTTATTGCTCTCCCTGACAGGAGGGTGAAGCCAGGTGGGAGTCAGGCTCTTCCCTCAGGTAGTAAGTGACAGGATGAGAGGGGACAGAATCAAGTTGCATCAGTGAAGGTTTGAGTTGGATATTTGGAAAAATTTTTTCACCAAAAGGGCTGTCCAGCCCTGGCACAGCTGCTCAGGGCAGTGGTGGAGTCATCATCCCTGGAGGGATTTAATATCCATGTGGGGCAGGGGTGGCTTTGGCATTACTGAGTAATAGTTGGACTTGGTGATTGTAGAGGGCTTTTCTGACCTAAGAGTTTAGGTGATTCCGTGATTCTGTGGCTGCTCCTGGAGAATTGTGCCAGATTGGTGTCACCATTCCAGCAGTTCCCTGTACTGCTGTGTCACCTTCACCCAACCCTGCTGTGCCTCAGGAGCTGCTCCGTGCCCAGGCTGGGACTCCCACCCGGGCACGTCCCTCCCGCGGCGTGCGAGCGGTTCTGAAATAGAAACGTAAAAGGCGAAAGTAAGAAACTTTGTGCTTGTTGAGTCTAAAAGAAAGTCTGTTTGTGTGTGTCTCTCCCTTTGTAACAGAAGGAATGTTTCTTATGTTTCTGTCTTCAGACAGTTGGCACACATTTCATCTCAGCAGCTGCTTTCTCTTAAAGTGCAGTAGAGTGTAGGACTGTAGTGACACTAGCATTAATACTTCACATTCTGCTATCATATGCTGTCACTGTGAAATATGGATCTAGGTTACATGTGTTTGCAGACTTTGTACTGCTGAATTATGAAAGCTGACTCCGTTGGAGGATTGTGTTGTATTCAGAGACTGTGAACTGAACAATAAATGAATGCAGGCAGAGACTTGCAGTCATAAGCAGTATCCTCCTTTTTGGCCTAATTGAGACAATAGCTTTAAAATGCAGAATTGCCAAATAAAACTTCGCTGTTGACTTAGGTAAATATATTTAGCAGGCATTTAAATATGTCTCTTGTGGGCACCTTTTAGTTGTTATCCTGAACCTTGTTTAAATATTATTTTTAAATCCTGTTCTTCTGAATGGGATGAATTATTGCAGATGAATAAAGTGGATTACAAAAAGTACTACTGCTGCATGCCAGAAGAAATTATTGGGAACAATTAGTTATTTTAGTTATCAAGACTTAGTGTGTACCCATAAATATAGCTCTGCAATTCTTTTTATATGTCTGGATCGCTATATAAGAGGTGAGGAGCTGCATTTTATTTATTTCTAAATGCATAAAGTTAATACAAATGTAAATAGCTAAAACATTAGGAATGCACATGGGAACATGAGGGAACCAGTCTAGACCCTGCTGAAGTCACCTAAGGCTGGGCAGTATCTAAAGGGGAAGCAAAGCTGCTGGAAAGGAGAATATTTGAAATATTTTTAAATGGAAGTTCAGCATAAGGAGATACCTGGGAATCTGTAGGCAAATCTTAATACAGACTCATGTGCACAGTTTTTCTGCTGGAAATGTTAATCAGTGTATTAGTTAAACTCAGATTCCTTTGGTGCCTGAAGATCTACCAGTAAATGACTTTATTTCTTAAAATCAGGTGTCCATAATTTCAGTGATAGTGTCACTGATATGACTACACACCAACAATTAAACTTGAGGTTGATTTTCCATGTACAACCACTGATGGTCAGGAATCAAACCCAGCTACAGAAATCTGGCAACCAGAGTAACACCCTCCATTTATTTTCAGTTTTTACCTTTGAATATGAGCATGTACAAAAGGCTGGAGTGAACAAACAAAACATATATATGTATATATGTAGCATTAGGTTGCATTGCTGATAAATGGCCTTTGAACCTCCTCTTTGGGAGCTTCCAGTGTCAAAAAACCATAATCAGCACCTTTACCATGAGTGGTGTAATGCTCAGAGTAGTGTTAGAATGGCTTAGGACAGTGTGGAAAACAAATGTCTGATCTTACTGAGCTTGCCTGTGTATTTTAGTGTTTTGCACATGTGGGTTTGTGTCATGTACCCACGAATGTGATGTGAAGTGGTTGCTGTCACAGCTCTTCCCGTGTTAGTTTTGATGGTTCTTTTGTATCTGATTCTTAAGTGGGAAGGTGGGGCTGCATCCTCTCCCAGCAGCGCGGTTCCTGTGCTTCCCATAACAACCTTTCTATTGTCACCCCATCCCCTGAATTCTTTTAAATTGCACACAGGTTCATGTTAAGTTTAAATGTGCTCAAGGATTGTCCCAGACTCAAAACCAAGCACTTCAAATTCTGTGCTTTAACAGGGCATTGTTCAGCTGGTTGGGAAGAGGTGAAACACATAAACAATTTTAACAATAGAGTTTAACCTGTTAATGGGACGTGCTGGGGGTAATGTCTATGTGCTCTCTCAGAGCCCCAGCTATGTGCATAATAAATCATGAAGATTTTTAGGTGCTCACTCATTTTTGGGGCAGCAGGCAGCTGTATCATCATTCTCTTCTTTGCCTGTCTTCTCATAGCCATCGAGGAGTTTTTATTCTGTAGAAACTTTGCTGTGCTGAGGTTTATTTTTTTGCATAGGGGAAATAAAATGCTAATAAATTTTAAATTTTCAATCATCTACATCTATTTTCCTGTCAATGTGAAGATCATTTTCTTAACCTGACAGATCTGTGGCTTTTTCCTATTCAAAAGAATGAGGATAATATGTTGATGTTATCATAAACAAGACCATTTTGTAGTTCATTGCTTTTATTCATCTTTCTAAAATATTCTTATATTTGTCAAAATATTTCTGTGGCATGTGACAGAAGAAACATCAGTAGAAACAGGATGAACAGCATCATTTTTCTGAAGTTTTTGTGGTGCCTATTTGTAGAATATCGAGTAAATCTACTATTAAATGTATAGAAAACTCCCCTGGGGTGGGTTATTGCACTGGTTAGAAGGCAGAGTCGATGTACTCCACCTCTAATTGATATGGTCTCATAGTTAAATTGCACAGCTTTTAGAATAATAGTCATAGCAGCATTTACCAGCAAAACAAAATTGTCACTTTCCTGTGGGTTGATGGCACAACAATTACGCCTAAGTTGTGCCTACAAGGGGGAATGGCCTTAAGATGAAGGAAGCAGATTTAGATTAGATTTTAGAAAGGAGTTCTGAGGGTGGAACGACATGAACTTTAATGTCCCTTCCAACCCCGACCATTGGGTGAATCTAAGTTACATTATTTATCAGAACTTTTCAGCAGGGAGCAGTTCCTTTGGCTTAAGACTCTTTAGTTGTGTAATTCTGTGCATTTTATAGTATTAATTGTGAGAAACCATCAGAGCACCATGACAGCCTGAAACATTGTTCTGTCATCTACCTCCTGGTCAGCTGTTCCTCTGGCAGAGTTGGCACTGTGGCCTCTCTTTAGTCACCACCTTTACAACAGGGCAGCAGTGAGAATGCAGAGATGCTGCAGGTCATACAGAGTTCTTCTGGCTGAGGGAGGGGATGGATGAGGAGTTGAGTGAGATTGGTAGCTCTGGGGCTGTGGATATCAGTGGGGATGTGTCCTCAGAGCTGCCTACACACTGCCACTATTAATGGCAGCAGATGCTACAAATACACCACGAGGCAGCAATGTAAAGTTGAGACGTAGGAAGTAAGAGCTTGCCTTGTGATGGAAACCAAGAGGGCTGTTTGAACCTGCCTGTGGAAAGAGGTGGTTGTGGGTTTTTCTACCTCTGAGATACTCTGTCAGATTTACATGCTGCTGTCTACTTCCTAAAGTTCCTGACCCCTCCCAGGGTGCTGGACCTCCCATATCTGGTCTTCATCAAGCCACGTAAATGTAAAGATCCTCAGTGCCTTTAATCATCAGAAACATCCTCAGAGCTAATCTAGCATGCAGTTTTTCAGAGATTACTGTCTAATGCCCCAGAGATGTGATGAGCAAAGTTCTCAAGCCCCAGAGGACTGAGCTATGAAACCACATTTCTAAATAGATTACAAGTATTTGTCATCAGCTGGTTTCCTACGAAGGGTTGAGCAGAAGTCCTTTACACATGTGTGCTCATGCATGCCTGTGTGTGCACACATTTGAGCTTGTAGGAACCCAGTATGCTCAGGTTTTTTATTTATTAATCATCAAGATTTTCACATTTCAAGTGGGACCTATTCCTGGGACAGTCTAAGACAAAGACTGAAGTTTTGAGATGGTCTTAGAGCTTATTTTTTCCTTCCCACCCCCCTCCCCCCCCTTAGGGGCTCATGGTCATGGGAGAAACTCCTCAAATGCACAGACTTTTAAGATAGTTCAGAAGAATTGAGCCATAGTGTCTGAGACAGTACCAAAGTCAATTATTTAGGCAGGTTTATCAGCAAAGTGGTTAAAAAGAAAGGAATCCCTCTGTTATTCCCTTAATTCCTCTGTTACATCAATTCACAAGGCAGCAACACCTGTATTTTGTACATTCCATAGGAATCCTAAATTTTTTTTAAGATCCCAACCACACAGAGACATTTTTCAACCCATGTTAGTGCTCCTACACCAGAATCCTGCTCAGGTCAGTCTCAGAAAGGCAGTGGTGTTCTCCAAATAAAGATTTGTGTTATGGGCACTGCTGTGTCCAGCAAGCATTTATTTTTTAAACTTTTTAAAATACAACCAGAAAATGGGCTGCTTATAATGCAGACCTAAAGGCCCTTTCCAGCACAACTGGGGTGAGTCCATTAAGCACATGAAAGTGTTTTAACTATGACATGGATTCCTTAATCCTGAAAAATAAGCATCTGATTCTGGCAGAGACTCCATTTTATGGATGAAGCCGAACTGTCAAGTAGATGCAGCATTTGTGAGTGGCCTTAGCTGGGGAGCAAGTGTGCCAGAAATCTTGTAACCAAAATAACAGTACAATATTGGGCTGAATGCAGAGCTTTTTAATTTTTTTTTTTTTTATACAGCTCAGAGATCTTTCTTGCCTCACAACCACGATCTGTTCCCTGTGAGGTATTTGGGTGCAGAAGGCACAGAAATTGTTTCTGAATGGCTTCTTTGAGCAACTGTGGTTTGCAAACCAGATCTTCATCTGACCTAAAGATCTGCAGTTCCCTGTAAGCCACGTAGAGCAGTTTATGTCATCTGAGAATCTGATTTCTTCTTCCAGCCATGAAATGCTATCCATAGGCTTAAAAAATGGCAAATTTGTTCCTCACTTTTTCCAATGCCATGTGTTGGTGTCATCAATATCAGAGGAATAATCAAGGACAATTTTTTCCCCTCTGTAATTTGAAATAAAAGCTGGTGAATGACAGGCATGCAGGATAGTTTCAGAAGTAATGTTGAAACTTAACTTTGGTGAATGGCAAGTAGGACAAATGTGCAGTTATTATCCAGTTAATTAAATGGTTCAGAAGAGTCAAAGTGTTTTAAATACATCATAAAATACAGGAGGTCAGAAACTTAAGAAACCTAGTAATTTAAATCAGTATTGAATAATAGGTAAATGAGGGTCCTCTTTTAAGGAACTCTGTCAAAAAATCCTCCTTACAGGAGAATTCTACCTCAAATGTGAAAGGAGACTTGGAAAAGAGCCAGCTGAAAAAAAAAATGCAGTTTTTTTCACACAATGTCTGTGATTTCTGTTGCCCTGTGATGCATAAAGGAAACTTGGAGAAAAGTTTTTGGTTTATGATTCTCATTTCTTTTTCATATTTTCATTGCTTTTTTTAATCTTGAAGACTGTAAGATGTTTAGGCTGCTCACACCCAAACACACACGGGGAAGACCAGTGTGTGTTAAAGCATGTTCATCTCCTGCACTAGACTGTCAAGGGGTTATTGAGACAAAGAGGCAGATCTGTCATCTGACTTGTTCTTATTTATTAGCTGAACAAGATCAGCACTGGTTAATAAAGCAAACCCAATGCAAACCTCACCAAAGAGCAGCTCTGCACTCAGTTACTCAGTTTTCACATTCTTTTTCCTTGTGATAACGTGGACATTTCACTCCAGCTCCCCAGTCACCATGCATCCTCCTAGGATAGACAAGACCTGAATTTCTAATGTGAAGAAGCATGGTCTAAGCATGCCCTACATTAGAGACAATAAAAAAGAAAAAACCTTCGGTTGTTTTTTTTTTAAATTTTCTGCCTACCTTTAACTTTTAAAAGAAAACTTCGACCATTTACAGAGCAGAGTTTTAAAGATAAGCTGCATGGAGGTGTTGCTTTTAGGCTTTTAGATTATTTTCTTTGTAGCATCCATGAGACATTGCTGCATTTGTTTTGATTTTCTTATATGTGTGATTTGCCTCTGGAACTACATTTGGAGGTGGAATGCCACTCTGTCATTGTAGCCAAGATGGTGTCTGAGTTTTCAAATATGTATGAAAACTGCTGTCTGAATTATCACAAGAAGAATGTTTTATACCTGGGAGTATCAAAACCTGTTGTGCAAAATTTCAGTGCTTAAATAAAAAATGACCAAGAGCAATGAGTTATTTACAGGTCTGGTTTAAATCAGAGCTCCATTTAAATAAATACAAATAGTGAAGAGGATGAGAAGAGTGGCTAATGAGAAAAGTACTCTTGGAAACACAGTAGTGAGATGTTTTTCAATGGTATAGGTTTGAAACTTAAAAGAAGCTCGTGTGTCTTCAGAGGGATTAAGTCTCACAACGCGCTGGCAGCGCTATTGTATTAGTGCACTCGGCTACAACGGGTTTATCCTGTGATGATACGTAATACAGAGAATCACCTTTTATCTCCCACTGAAAAATAAGCTCCAGCTGAAGCATCAGCAGCTCTGTGAACTCTGCTGGCGTATTTGATACCTCAATGTTTGATTTCAGACTCAAAGGATGGATGGAGGTGTCCCTGGCAGCGCTAATGCAGAACCTTCTTCACGTTCAGCTGAGTGTGCATCTAGGCACTGTGTGACTGCTCTCCTGTGTCTGACTCCATGACAAAGGTCTTACCCATTCTGCTCCACAAGAACCAGCCAGGAGTGTGGACACACAGTCTTTGGAGCCCAGAAAAGCCCTTCAGAGGTCAGTACTCTCTGTGCTGTCAAGAGGCAGCTTGAGGATGATTACACTGATTTTCACTCAGGCAGGACAGGCAGTGTGCAGTTGATTTAGGAAATGGCTCTTCCCAAGCTGGAGAGCTGTGCAGCTGTGTGATGAGGTGGCCACCACGGCAGGACACAGTCATTGGGTGATTTTCCCTTTGCCTCAGACCCTGCTCAGTGCTCCTGTGTCCATTGATTCCAGAGCTGGGGCTGGAATTGCAGTTCTGGACATGCACTTAAATATTGGAGCATGCAGAGGCTCAGGGTTAGACTTTTCCTTGAGATCTTCACCACCAAAACCCATCCACAATTCCCAAATCCATTCTCATTTGCTGGAGTCAGGTCCAGCTACATCTGGCTGTGTCTGTCACCCCATCCCCTTGCTCCTGCTGCTCTTCTCTGTGGAAATCAATTTGCTTTCCTCTTTGAAAACCGCATCAAAAAATGGTGGAAAGTAGACACAGGTACTTCGTGTTGGAGAACTGTTGGAGGTAGAACTGGATATTGCAAGTTCCTTCCTGTTTCTAGTCCCTAATGTAAATCTTTGCCATTTTTGGTGAAAGCAGCTCTTTCATGAGTGCCCAGTTCAAAGGAGGAGGAGATGGTTGGGTTTTTTAAGCCAGAACCACATGCTAAAAGATCTTTTGAGCATCTCTGACAGGTGAGTTTTATAGTGCTTTATTAGTGTTTGTTAGATCTGGAGACACATAAATATGTTAGCCCTGCTTTTTACAGGAACCTAATGATAGGAATGGCTGTGTATTCCAAGATTTGCATCCCAAATGCAAGTTTGTAAGATCTGATATAACAAAAATATCGTGTGTCCATATCCCTTGTTAAAAATGCTAAAATATTTTTAATAGTTTATAAATATTTTGTGTTCATTAGGAGACCTGTGGCTTTTAAAAGAAGCTTTATTGAGCAGAGCTAAATTTCATATTCTCATGTCTTCTGGTGACAATATTAATGCAGAAGCCTAAAAGATTTGGAGTAAAAAATATTTTAATAATACTTCATCCTAATCTTGTGAACTACTCTGGACATAAATTGTCAAAAAAGACAAAAAGGGAAATGAAGCACATTAGTAAAAACAACATTGAAAAGTTTCTTGAACTCTTTTCTAATTGTATTTGATGGAGATGAAGCTGTAAGGAGAGGGATTCTGTGGGGTTTTTTACTCCAGTATCTCAGTGTGACAGGAGGTGAACACTGTCCTTTTGCACTAAGTATATTTCCAAACATTTGGCAACTCCTGAGAATATGTAGGGAAAGCTGTGCTCTTTTATGAACTCAAATAAGCTGTAAAATTAAATATTACTTTTACCAGTATCATTATTTTCTTGGCAGAGGAAATCAGTTACTTCAGTCCAAGGGTGTAGTTGGTCTAAATGGAGGAATTCAGATTTACTCCCACAAAGAGCAACAGATAGACTTCGGGCAAATGGGAAGGTGCATCGACCTGTCTCAATCAGCAGTGTGGGGAAGGAAGGGGTGAAAAGCAGCTGCAAAAATGGGTCCTTTGGCAATTTTTAGTGAATATAGTGTGTGTCTGTAGGGAAACCCTCACTGGTAGAGCAACCTTTGGTTGCAGATTGAAAAATTGGAACTTGTGGAGGAAAAAGGGTTAAAAAGGATGAATATCTTTGCACCTTAATGGGAGAACTATTTCTGTAATAGTATCAAAGATAAACCAGTGTATTATGAACACTAAATGATAAAGGGTGATAATATGCCATTCTTGAGACTTCTTGGCTCTTACCTAACACATCAGAAAGTGATTGTTGAATTTTAAATAGCCATACAAATGGATGACATAGAAATTTAACTTTGCTTTGACCTTATTCTAATTCACAAGATGACTGCAAAATGACTTTGTTACATCTGAATGTATGCTGGATGCTAAATCACTCCAGAGTATAAAATCTTTGTTTTGGCATAATGTTGATGCATAAACATTTGTACCCCATACTAACCCTATAAACATCACAATCCATCAGTACAATTACAAAAAAGATTGTTTGTTTTCACACTTAAAGCAGACATGAAATAGAGTGTCCTTAACTTAATCACCACCTTGATTTACCACATTTGCATATATTTGCATATTAATTGGACTACAGATTAAAATTGGTTTTGTAATTTTAATTAAGTGTCCACAAAGGTAAATGATTAGAACTGTTTAAAATACATTCTGACATAAATAGCAGTAAAAGCTTTTGTGATGATGTTTTTGTGGAATTACATTCAGAAAGTGGCCTTTTTATGATAGTAATTTTAATCTTAAATAGAATTATACAGTCAAACAGAACTGTGGATTCATAATCATTTTTTCAAGATTCATTTAATATTTTGCTGATTTGCAGCACTTGATGAAAATGTACTGTAGGTTTAGTTGATTGCAAAATTGGGCCTGTAGAGCTGATAAACTGAGGGTTTAAACCCTCAGTCTTTATATTCGCCTTACACATTTCAAATGTGTTATGTATCCATATGTAGACAAGGGCTGGGGCTTTTTTCAAGTTGAGAAATATAAAAGCTGTCAGTAATGGATGATCTATCGTGTGAAGATGTAATCACCTCCATGGCCCATCTTCCTTCAGCAGAGATGGGGAAGCACAGGACGTTTCAAAGCCTTTCCCATAAATCACTGCAGGTAATAGAGGAATCATTCCTGGTGTTGTCAAGGGAGGGTGAGCTGCAGAGGTAAAGCTGTGTTTTCAGGACTGCTCTGCTGGGTCAGGCCTGTTGGTACCTGATCAGTGATGTCAGCTGGACCAAAATGTCAGACTGAACTTCATAAAACCAGAGTATCTGTGGTTAGAAGGGCTCTAGGAACTGGGTTCTTAATGCACCTCTGAGCCTGCCTCTTCCTTTGGGCACCAATCCGTGCTTCCTCCCAACACCTACAGAGCACCAGTAAGGACAGGTTGTTAGCCTGGATTGCCAAGGTGAGTTTTCCTGCCTAATGAATTGGTAAAAGGTTTTTTATTATATTCCATAACTTTTCCGTTGGAGAGCAGCAGGCATTCATTAGGCATTAAACCATCTTTTAGTTATAAATAGAATATCCAGTTTATGTTTTACAGTATTAGTTTAGTGCTTGGCTTATGAGACAAAATAATAAAGTAGCTGTTGATTTTGGTTTGGGAGGAGATTTGGTGAGTGCAGTTTTGAAAGAAACAATATTTAACTTTAAAGTTAGTAGAATTTAACAGCATAGCAGCTTTGCCTACTTTCAAGAAAAGAAAAGGTTGGTGAGAAGTCAGTAATGAATTCACATTAGGCTCTTTTCTAATTTTCTTCAGAGTTTTGGGCCATTCTTAAGATTTACACTGGTCCTAATTTCATGTAGTTTATGTCCTGTGTTTGACCCCTGGCCATTTACTACCTTACTGTCTCCTCAGTGTACATTAGGGAAAAAGAAATTGAGAAACAGTATACTTGGCTCTCGTCATGCTTCACTGATTTGAAATAATTTTCCTGTTAATGGTGTATTTAATATTTAGTTTTCCTCCTATCCGTGGTAATGCTTTCAAGTGAGAGTAATAAAACTTTTGGAGCATTCCTGTCTGGGAGACATGACATCGTTTTTGGTGTTGTATTTAAACTCCAGCCTAAGTATGCGGAGTAAATTGCAAGTCAGATCCACTGGGCTAATAATAGATCAAAAAACAGATTTCTTATCATGCTCTTACATAGAGTACAATTATTTCTCAATCTGATATTATTTAGTGTCTGTTAAATATATTCCTGATGTGCTTTTAGATTTCTGTTTATGTAGTGACTAATTTCAGTGTCAAACTGGTTTAGGTTCCTCATCTTAGGAGCATTGCAAAACTCATTTTAAAAAACAGGTCCACAGCTCAGTCAATGCATGAATTCCTTCTGTTAAGGCTCAAATTGGTATTAATTGAAGCTGTGGCCTGCCTGAGAACTGCTGGTAGATTAAATCTGGAAAAAGAGCTGTGATAATATTAGTTAAAAAAAAAAAAAGCAAAAGAATGGAGCAGTCACTGAATGAAGCATCGAGGAACAAACCTGCCAGACAAGTGCCATTATGATTTTTCAAATGGGCATGTAAGCTCGATGTCTCGTTAGATTAAATTGTTATGGATGTCCACCCATCTGTGGAAAAGATGGTTATTTCCAGTTAGGGCATTGCCTTCCCTTCCCTGACGTGAATCTCGCTGACACCGACCGTCCCTGCGTCACCTGAGGATCAGAAAGCTGAAATGCACATCATCTGCAACTGTTTTGGGCACGTTGTTTGAAAGCTGAACCTCGCTTTCAATCCAGCTCCATTCCAACCATAATTGTATTATGGAAACTCAATCATCCTTGAATTTGGGGAGCCAGCTTTGAAGTGGCTGGGATCAATTTTTTTTTTTTTTTTTTGTCTACTTTAATTTTA
>VZRX01016298.1:274007-289066 GCA_013398075.1 Notiomystis cincta
TTAATTTTTTTTTTTTTTTTGAGATCTACTTAAATTTTAAAAAAAAAAAAGGAAAGGAAAGGGCTTCAGCACCGTTGGTTTTTAATGAGACTTCAACTTCTAAGCACTTAAGTCCATTGTGAAGCTGAAAATTAGGCTCTGAGCGTACTTGGTTCTTTGGAGTTCAGTTTAGATACCTGATGTGGGAACATCATCCTTCTTAGAGAAGAAAAGCATTGGAAAATGTGTTTCTCTAGAGGCTGGTTTAAAAAGTAGATCTATTCCTTAAAAAAACCCAGGCTGGTTGCTTGCTTGGAAAATCATCTTTTGTTGCTGCCTCTTCCCCAGTAAAATCCAGTTTGAAAACTTCTGTTTGAGGGCCAGCACACCTATCCCATCCAGGAAAGGAGCTGCTACCATGTTAAACAATTTCCTTCTCATTGCAGGCCAACACATTTGACTCATCCTGTGTCTCCTCTCAGTTGTTTGAGTTTATAATGCCCATTTGTCCTTCCTTTTGAAATAACTTTTCCAGGAGAAGGTTTTGCATTTTAGGTGTGGGGACTGTCCTATCCACAGCTGTAAGTCAGGAAATGTCATTAAAAGAATCATAGAAACATTTAGTTTGGAAGAGCCTTCCAAATTTATCAAATCCAACCTTAAGCATAAGAAGATGGGAGCTACTTCAGTTCTCTTTCCACTGAAGAGCTGCATAACTTTGGGCAAAACTCTTCCCCTTCTTCACTTACCCTACGGTTGAAATGGGGCTAATAAGGCTTATAATTTGTATGCTTAGTATGCAAATTGGCAAAGTAAAGCATGCTTAAAAAATGGCCAAGGAACTTGGAAAGCTATTTTTCCTATTAAATCTGAAAAAGAAGAAAGTTGCAAAACGTGGTCATCTAATTGCATCTTCACCAAGCGTGTGGTCTAAGTGCAAATGTGACTCCAGTGTATAATCCCTTCAGAAAGTCTATTTTGCCCCAAGAGGAATGGGAGCACACTCAGCAGACTGCAGGAGGATGGGATGCTTGCAGCATTTCTTTGCAGCATAATTGCAGCCTCAATGAACCATGAATCCAGGCTAATTAACATAACTGGAACCACAGCAATCATGCTGCCATTCAATTTAGGTTTGGAACATTCCGGTGGAGTATCACAATTCTGTTTATTGTTGAGACAAGTGTCCACTTGTTTTCTTGCTGCTGTCTTGGTGAATTTTTATTATTTCAGGAGAACTAGGGAACTTCAGAAATGGAAGACCATTGGATTGATGGTTCCATTACTGAATCTACAAAACTCTGTACTACTTCCCGTGCAAAGGTACTTAGACTGTTTAGTATATTGTGAAACTCAAGATAAAAGTACCAAATTTCCAAGTTAGACACAGGTGCTGAATTGTGTTCGATAGCTAATGACAGATAATTGTGGGACTATTTTGAGTTAAAGGACTACGTTTCCAGAATATTAAAAATAGTATTTATTACTCTTTGTAATCACTAGACCTAAGAGAAACCTTTTATTTGGGGAAAAAAATAGCTTTTTTTAATATAGTACTCTGTAAAACATGTGTGTTGTTGTTGGTTGTGCTGCAGTAAAATCAGGAAGCCACAGAAGCAGATCAGGTACCACTGGTCTTGGCATTAGGGCAAAATAACCACCTTTTTGGGACAGAGAAGCCAAGAGACTGCTGAAAATGGCAGTAGGTGATAAATTGGGACTGAAAATGGAGGGACAAGGAGGCTTCCTGTATCCCTTGGATGGTCCTTGGTGCTGGCACCAAAGCCACTTCTAACCAATGTCACAGCTTGGATGGGTGAATCACAAGAGTCATTTAGCTTGAAAAAGCCCTATAAGATCATTGAGACCAAATGTGGTTTGGAAATGCCAGAAAAATACTCCAAGGTGGTTTTCTGTTTTGAGAATTCTTTGTCTTGTTTGAGGATTCTTTGATTTGTTGCATTTTCATTTGGATGTAGCTTCAGCCCTTTCCACTGATTCAGAAAATTCTGTGTTCCTGTTGACTCCCAGACAGTGAATTTCCAATTTTTCATCATTTTTTTTTCCTTGATGAAGTTAACTTAGGAAGTGAATTCTTACACTTTCCACTCTAAGCATCCAAGTATAAATTTATCATTACGGATAATTTGGGCTTGCTTATCTTGTTTTCTGCAAGTAGGAACTTAAAATTAACAGTTAATTATAATGAGAGGTACCTGATGTAGACTACACCCCCTAATTTTGCATTAATCTCTTTTTAACATCCTGTGTATAACTCAGAGCAGTCTACAGAAAACATGTTGTATCATTATTGAATAAGAAAGTGAAGAACTCTGATTTTCCACAGTTACTCTTCTTCACTCCAGCCTCTGAACAAATCCCACTGGCTGTGGGAGGCTCTGGGAAGTTGTCTGTCATAAATCAGTGGTTTAGGTGTTGGTTAGTCATTCCCAGGAGGCTTCATACATGTTTCAGCTGAGACTGTCCAGTTAAACATTTATTAAAGGCGGGGTCAACCCAAGGGCTGGCTGCAGTCGAGGAAGAGCTGAAGGAAGTGCAGAGAATAGCTCAAGTGGTTGGTTCCTGGAGGAACTGAGCCTGTGATTCATCCCTTTGGAAATGCAGGAGGAGAAAGCAGTGCCAGTTAAATATCACAAAGGGTTATGATAAACATCCAAACGATGGGGAGAGATCGCGGTCTTTCAGCATCTTGATTCCCTGCAGCTGTGATGTGCAAGCTCAGGAAGATGACTGAACATTGATACTTTCAGAGTTCAATAGTCACGCTTGTTATTGAAGGCAGTTACTGAGAATTGACAGAAGAAACTATTTTTGAGGGGAGTTTCCAAGTAGAGATCATATTTCTGGTTTAGTGTGCAACAAACCCAAGATATTTGAACGGTTGTCAGATCTGGGGGAAAGAGAGAATAACTTCTCTGTGGTAAAACATTGCAAAGGAAACAATCAGTCTCCTTCAGAACCGGTGTTTTTTATTGTTTGTAGGTGCAAATTCAAAAGTGACTCAGATCAAATGTGTCAGAAGTAATTTGAGTGTTTGGTATTTTAAATCTAATGGCACTGTTTCCACAAAAACTCCTGGCTGCTTTTAAAACATTTATATATACTTTTCTGCCTTTTATACAAATTCATGAAATAAGGTCCTTGAAGACACTGAAAAATTTAAGCTGGTCGTTCTTGCTGAAGTAAATTGATGAAAAAAATGTTAAGAAAATACATCTGTAGACAAATACAGCCCTTTCCTCTCTATGCTGTTTGAAGATGTGTTCAGGCTGTTTGAGTGCAAAATAATGGCAAATTTTCACCTTTGATATCTATCACTGTGTTACTACTATGAGGTTATTTTTTTAATGAGTCAGTGCTAGGCACTGAAGAAGTCAGTTAAGGAATATTTTAACGAGAGGTATATATAAAAAAATACCCCACCCAAAATTGTTCATGAAGACTTTGTTTTGTGTGCCTCACAGAGAGAGCTTTAGCAGAGATGGCAAACAGGGAAAGCTATGGGTAAATGGGAAAATAAATGATTGAAAACTAAGGGCGTAGTGATGAGCAGATGGAAAAGGAAGCTGAAATTCTGTTGTTTTGGGGACTGTGACCTACTGAAATGACTGGTGAGCCCCTTTCAGTGAAGAAATTTTGCCAAATATCCAACTCAAACCTCCCCTAACACAACTCCTCTCATCTTTTCACCTTTTACTTGGGAGCAGAGCTTGACACCCCCCCCCGCCTCGGCTGCCCCCTCCTGCCAGGGAGTTGTGCAGAGCCACAGGGTCCCCCCGAGCCTCCTTTTCTCCAGGCTGAGCCTCCCTTGCCCCACAAAAATGAGCTCTGAGACATGAACCCCAAAGCCTCTGGCTCCAGTCTCTGCTCCAAGCAATTCTCTGAGCATCCAAAGGAGCACAAACCCTATTAAAAAAACCAACAACAAAACAGGACTTTGATTAATTTTAAGGTGATTGCCTCTTTAGAGAGTCAGAAAATGGGTTTTCAATTAACAGTCTAGTTTACATAAAAGGCACATATTGATGAACATAGTCCATGACTTTTTGCTCAGTCCCATTATTCTCCTCTAATTCATATGCAGAAGCTAAAATTTCCAGTGATCTCACTGTTTACCAAAATCTGAGTGACTTAGAGGTTAATGTTTTTGTCATTTTCCAGTGAGAGTTTTATCTTCCCTTTTCTTCACAAAGAACAAGAAAGGAAAAGGAGGAATCTGTTTCCAGAAAGCACCCGAAGGTTCTGATGATCCATCAAGAATTAGCTGGGTGCTCTTGTGAGAGCTGAAAATTCCCCAGCACTTTTTTGGCACAAAATTCTTCTAAATATCTGACAGCCAGATATTTTACCATTCATATTCCAAATTATTTTCAATGCCAGGTCTCACTGATTGACCAATTTGATTTGCCATCCTGCTATGAGACCTTCTCCTGTAAAATGGAGAATGATATTAGTACAAACAAGATTGTCAGAATCAAAGGTGATAGAGCAGCATAATAAAAGTAAAACTATATTCTTTGTGCTTATTTATGAGAAAATACTGGTGGGGCACTCATATTAATCGTACAGCCCTCCTTAAATATATCAGATCATGAACCTTACCTTCAGATCAGAGCCAGTTATATGAGAAGAGCTGATTGCACTCAAATTGTGGAGAGGGTTTTTTTCCCCCCAGAAATTGCTTCTTAAAAGAAACAAAAAAACAAAAAACAAAAAGCATATTTTAAGAATTCTGACTTCAGACAAATAATCCAAAATTGGTGCTTGATCGAAGCTAAAGAACCAAATACAATTTATTGCTTGTTCAAAATTGTAGTGAAAATACTACCCTTCTGTTTGAAGGACCTCCTAAAAATATCCCAGTAGTTATTAGTGGTGACTTGGAGGTATAGACATATTTGGTGTCAGAACAAGAAAGAAACACTTAGTATTTTTAAACCCCTGAGACTTAAAGATCACACAATGTTGTTATATTTTATGTGGTTCATCAAACTGTCTAGACAAACTTTTTCTGAAAGATAGAGCTATATCACTTCAGTCTGTAGGCTTGCTATTCTATGAGCATGTATTAAATTTGATTATTAATTTAGTCATTTGTATGATTTTAAGCCTTCTTTCTTAGTAAAGCATTTTTCCCCTGATGCATTAACATGAANATATATATATAAAAATATTTAATTTCTATAACACATAACTGAAAATGAATGGAGATTATGAGTGTGAAGTTACTTTATGCCTTCAAAGTTTAGCTCATGCTTGAGTTAGCAAGAGCCAGAGCTCTGTTTTTGGATTCATAAGGGAATTATATCTGCCTTAGGTGGAGAAAGAGCAAGAGTTTATCTTGCTAAGATCCCAAAATGTTCAAGTGGGGTAGTAAAACTTCTAGAAAGTCACAGAATAATTTCCTGGGTTGGAAAGACCCACAAGAGTCATTGAAGTCCAACTCCTGGCCCTGCATGGGATAACCCCAAGTCAGCCAGACACATCCATTTATGAAAACGTACTAGGGCATTTCTTGGGTTTAGAATCCAGGAGGTTCTGGTAGTCAGCTTTATTTAAGAAAAAGATAAGAAGGTCTCAGAAAGGCCTTTCTTATCCTCTGTGCCTGCCAGGAAAGTGTTGGTTTAGCAGCCTCAGGTCTGGTGGATCTCTGCACAAGGTGGGGTTGTTGACCATAGGTTCAGTGATGCAGATGAAGAGTAGAGAAGGCTACAGCCTGCATTANTATTTTAAGAATTCTGACTTCAGACAAATAATCCAAAATTGGTGCTTGATCGAAGCTAAAGAACCAAATACAATTTATTGCTTGTTCAAAATTGTAGTGAAAATACTACCCTTCTGTTTGAAGGACCTCCTAAAAATATCCCAGTAGTTATTAGTGGTGACTTGGAGGTATAGACATATTTGGTGTCAGAACAAGAAAGAAACACTTAGTATTTTTAAACCCCTGAGACTTAAAGATCACACAATGTTGTTATATTTTATGTGGTTCATCAAACTGTCTAGACAAACTTTTTCTGAAAGATAGAGCTATATCACTTCAGTCTGTAGGCTTGCTATTCTATGAGCATGTATTAAATTTGATTATTAATTTAGTCATTTGTATGATTTTAAGCCTTCTTTCTTAGTAAAGCATTTTTCCCCTGATGCATTAACATGAATAAATGCCTACAAAGAGCTGAAGTTCTTGAGTCCACTTTGCCCTGAGTGTCACAGTGGGCTGGGTTTTCTATTAGTGAAGGACCTCAGAACATGAAAGTCCAGCTCTGTGCAGGGGCTCAGATTAGATCTGAATGCAAGGAAAAGCAACAAAGGTCCACAGAATATCTGGAATCTGCAAATACTTCCTGTGCTTAACCTACACTTTCGTTGCGTGACTGTAAAGAACAGCAAATCTTTGTTCTTTCCCCTCTCAGTTCCCACTCAGTTGGTTCAGAGACACGGGAGAAAGGTTTGGGGGAGCAAAGCTGTTATCAGCCTTCCTACAGTTTGCATCTGATTCTGTCAACAGTGAGGACATCAAACCCAGGAGCTTACAGCCACTTTCAAACATCAGAAAAGTTTTGTAAAAACATATAAATAAATNACTCCTGGCCCTGCATGGGATAACCCCAAGTCAGCCAGACACATCCATTTATGAAAACGTACTAGGGCATTTCTTGGGTTTAGAATCCAGGAGGTTCTGGTAGTCAGCTTTATTTAAGAAAAAGATAAGAAGGTCTCAGAAAGGCCTTTCTTATCCTCTGTGCCTGCCAGGAAAGTGTTGGTTTAGCAGCCTCAGGTCTGGTGGATCTCTGCACAAGGTGGGGTTGTTGACCATAGGTTCAGTGATGCAGATGAAGAGTAGAGAAGGCTACAGCCTGCATTACTTGGAGCTGGAAATGTGGAAAGAAAAATAGTCCATTGCTTCTCACAGCTGAGTTCATGTGATTTGAATCTGGAATAGATTAATAGACTAATCCTGTTTATGGATCATCAGCTGCAGAGGTATTGTCAAAGAACTTGTGTCCCTATTCACTGGAACACCTGTATGTAAAGCCACGTCATAATTGTTCAGGCACGCTGAATCAGACTTCTCTGCCTCAAAACAAAATAGAAAATATAAATATATGGAATGTCCCAATCATCATACTTATTCTTTTCCTCATCTCAACAAGGTTGCTGTTTTGGCAAACCCTTGTGAAAGCAATCCACTCTTTTCAGTTAAAAGCCGTTCATATGGCGACAAACCACCGTTCCTCCCTTTCTATCTGCACTCATTCATGTAAACTCCAAAGCTTTCCAGCTTACTTCTTGGATTTATAGCCAGCTGGCTGCTGTGTGTAACATGAACATGTTCTGACTGTGCATGACACGTTTTTATCTCATTTAACCCAGAATTGTCGTGTTCACTCCATGCCACAGCTCACCTGTGGGTATTTAGCATTGACTGTGCAAGTTCCCAAAGTCATTTCCACCTCCTCACCTCTGACAGTCTGCTGTTATTGAGTCAAAAATAAAGCTCAACCCCAAAACAACCACCTCAAACCCCCTCCTTGGAACAGATCTGGATGAAATGAATGTGTTCAATATGGTGGACCATAGCTGAGCCAGTTCCTGTGGGATCAGTGCCCACTTTTTGGCATTTAAAATAAACTTCGGAATGACTTTTAAACACAAGTGCTTTAATAGCAAGTGAGGAGGGGGTGATAAGGCAGGGAAGGACATATGAATTTTTTTTTTCTCTTGGTTGCTGATTTTTCCAAACTTAGTTTGATAAGTGATACCTATGTATTAGCAGATTTCTGCACTCTTAGAAATCAAAGTTGAAGAAATTCAATGGAAATGAAATATCTGCCTTAAGTTACTGAATCATCAGTGAGAAGCTTCCATTCAAAGCATGAATATTAAAATTTGTTAGCATACTTCAGCTTCGTAGGAAATACAATATGTTATTATTTTTTCTTTATGCAACACTGCTGGTTGCTAAAAGCAGCAATAGAACCATTAATTAATAGTAGTAGTCCTGGATAATGTCATAATAAGCAATACAACGTATTAAAGCACATTAATTCTTGCCAGCTATCAGGAGGAACTTTTAGATATTTGAAAGGCCCATTAGGTTTGTTTACATTCTGAGTGGAAACTGGTATGCTTTGGCAGGGGCTGAACCACACTTGAGTACTTCACTCCAATGGTGTTGAATTTCCTGGCTGTCGTGCACAGTCAGTAATATATTGTCACTACTTCAGGGCAGCCTGGCTCACCAGAACAGAGGGTACAACCCAGACCAGGCCCTTCCCCAAAGCTGGGGTGTCTTTGCTGCCATTAAAACAAAAATAACTGAAATTATATGTAACAGGAGCAATTTTCCACAATGGAAAAGGTGGTCAAGGAATCAAACCCGTGCCTTCAGGTGTATTAACCTAACAGAGCAACAAAAATGTGCTGGGCTTTAAATTGCACTAACAATCTGGAAAGGATTTTCCAACTGGAGTTATGTTAAGTGTTAATAGTGAAACCTGGGTGCTTTTTCCTTTGATCTCTCCTAGAGCTCATATAGAATAATAGGATCAAAATAAAATGCCATTTATATGAACACCTTGTTCTTTTGATCTCGGCACCAAAAATTCTGTCTGCAGCTACAGCTCAGCAAACAGTGCATCTGCTCCTTTTAGTTGGACCTTCTAGTTATCATAACTTTTAATGAGTGGTGTCACAGCCAATTTTCTGTGCAGTTCATGAACTTCGTTGTCAGTTTTGCCCTAAGAATCTTTAACTACACTTTCAGAAGAATTTAAAATAAGGTATAAAGGACCTGTAAACTATTGGCTTCTGGTTGGATGTACATGTGCATGCTGAATGTATGATTTAAACATCTGCATGCTGCAGCGTTTCAAAGTACAAAGTTGGTTGTTCTTGGAGCACTTGGGCAAAACTCTTAAATTAGTGTAGGCTGAATGAGAGAGAATGTTTGAGGGGGGAGAACAGTTGGGGTAATGGTGGCTTTTATAGGTGCTAGGCTCAGGATCCCTGCTTTTTCCATCAGGGAGATGATGGGCCCTGTGATGTCTTGGTGGTAGCCAAACCTTTCTCTTCATCACCCTTCATCATCTGCAGGAAAGAGCACAGAAGGATTACACCTGGTACTTATGGATCCCTTTATTTCATGTCACAGTCAGAGGGTCCATGGATGAACATGGACACCCTTCAGCTCTTTATTCCCCAGGGTCAGGAACGTTCCTTTGGAAGTCATTATTGTGAGCACTCAAAGTAAAGCCATTTCCTCGTGCTCTTTCGAATCTCTTAGTGACATTCATTCTTCTCTTTGACTGCCCTGAAGCAGCTGAGCTGTTTATTCTGATGACTGATTGTGTCTCATTGTGATCCCTGCTTTAGTTGTTGTAACCTCCCAGAGCAGAAGAGCTGGGCACGAAGCACTGTGCCAAATGGAAGCAAATAAACCCAAGTCCTGCAGCTCACCAGTGTCATAATTGCTGCTGCCCAGGAAGAGGGATTAACAAGTGAAGAAACACTAGCTAGGAGAGGTCCAGGGGCCAAGCTGAGTCTTGTGTGTCAAATGTCTCTCTCAAGCTTTGCATCCCTCTGTAATTTATATTTAGCTGCTAAGCTGGTGTGATAGGAGCAGTCAGCTTGTGAGGAACACTGCTGGGAAAATGTTCAGGCTCTTGCTGAAATGGCTGCACTTGAGCTTGTGGCACATGAGCTGTCCTCCAGCAAGGTTTTTTTGCAGTCTTACTTGGCTCTCTGCACTCTGTCCCAAGGCAGGAGTGTTCCAGAGAGCCATAACCATGGCTATAACCTATAACCCTCTTCTTATAAGGTAGTGCAGTGTAATTCATTGTGTGCAATAAAGATGCTGAGCTGGTTTGAGCACCAGAAGCAGCAAGGATGTGTTTGTGCAGCCCTGCACGAGGATTGAGGCATCCTGCTGGGGTTGGGTCTCTGTGCTAATGCAGCCACTGTGCCCCCAGTCCTTCCCTGAGCAGTGCAGAGCTAATGTAGGAAAGTTTGCTGCTGTAGTTCTCCTAAAAGGCAGTATCTGCCCAACTCCTAATTTTAGCAGGTTATATGTCCCTGTTCATCTTCCACTAGCTCTCATTTTCTACCCCAGAATTCAGACCTACTTTTGTACATCTCAATTAAGGGAAGGTTGTGGCACTCTTTGGCCAAGAAGTTAAAAAACTACAAAACATTGGTAGTTTTCCTCCCTGCAATAGGAATGTGATTGCCCTAGTTCTGTGGTTAGCATGAAACAAGTCAGCTCTGTCATGAAGTCAGTGGGGTACAAGTTAATACAAGGTAGTAAAGGAATAAAACAGCAAAGTCCGCAGTCTTTTATGACAAAACCAGTATGATCCTCCTGCAATATAAGGCCCTGCTGTGAATGGTATTTTCTGATGCTTGGATAAGTGCAATTTACATATATACAAAGTGTATGAATAAAGTTATAAAAGTATACTTGGTATTTTACTTTTTTTTCCCTTGAAAGTAATTTTCTATTGTTCAAACTTTCAGCTTTCACTGGTTTTGTTTCCAGAAACCCCAAAAGGAAAAGAAAATAACAAAAGTCCATAAAGGCAAAAGGGATATGTTCTCATTTCAGTTCACAGAATTTCCTGCCTTTAAACAATACAAATATATGCCCTTAGGTTTCCAACATGCTGGAAGGATACTGAATCCTTGAAACAGATCAAATTAAAAACAAGTCCACTGTAGCAACATCAAGTTGTAGCAGCGTGTCCAATAGATCTCAACAAGAATTTGTTTTAGCCACGTTGCCAAGACTTACAAAATCCTAAACTGCTGAATCCATGAGTGAATAAACACTTAGAAACAGCAAGTCCTAGGCTGAATTGTGCACACGTAAAATCTGATGCTTAATTAATTGTTGCCTGTTCATTACAGGCCCTATAACTCTGAAATGTATCCACAAACAGAGTGGGTGTGGGCAGTTGGTGTGCAGTTTTTAATATCACAGGTAGCTCAGTGATGGCCCCATCAGCATTTTACAGAATTTCCAGGGACTGGCTCCCCAGGGATTCTTCTGGCACCCAGATGCTGAAAGGCAGATGATGAGGGATCGTAGATCAGAATCACTGTCATCCTGATTTATACCACAAGAAGGGAGTCCAAGGGCTTTGTAGGGTTTTTCCCCTGTAACAATGTTACTGAAAGTAGTATTTATATTTTTAGAGCTTTTTGACAAAAACTTGATCTTTTCAGAGCAAGACTGGAGACTTCTGGCATTTGAACAATGAATGAGATTGTGACTTACTGTCAAAGCTGGGATTAACACTTGGAATTTCCTTTAGTTCACACTGCCTAGTTGAGATACAAATACTACACCTTTAAACTTCAGTTATAGCACAAAAGCAAAATGCAAATTAATATAGTAACACATTTTCAAATGGAGGTCAAAGTCTCTGCATTAGGAGGTCCTGAAGGCCAGAGCCAGTTGTCTGGACCATCCAATTCAAATGCCCTGTGGCTGGGATAGCTCCACAACTGGCAAAAAATGCATTTTTCTTGCTATTTGAATATTGTATTATTGACAAAGCATGGTTTAGATTTTGGTATGAGTACAATTATTATTTTTAACTAATTTCCCTAGCTTTTTTCAGTTAAGCCTTCATGTGAAAGCAGGCTTCACTTCTTATTTATTTCTTAGGGTACCTGAGAAAGCCTTAAATATTTCAGGTGAAGTATGTGTTCTGCTGAGAAACACACAGAAGTTTGCATTTGCGTAGGCGAGTGAATTATCAAAACCAGATGTAAGCAAGTGGAACATTTTACATAAATTTATTAAAATCATTATTTACCTGTAAGTTATAAGAAGGGCTTAGTTGCACTAGTTTGCTGCCAATATGTACTGCCAATAATCTGCCAAAAAGCAGCTTGCTGGCACAATCCCTGAAATGGTTTGCTTATGATTGCAGAGAACGTTACAACCCCGAGTCAAATGAAAACCTCCTATAAACGAGCTCTTTGATGGTGGATTCTCTGGAATATGGTATTGATATGTGGTGTACAGTTTATATGGATTATGTATACTGTGCAAGAAATATGGATATCTATTAAGGGTAACATGATATGTAATCTGCTAGGACAGTTATTGTTTTCAGTGTTTGCTAGGAATAAGATCACAGAGTGACTGCTCAGTTCTGAAATACAGATTATTCCTGTGCTGCCCAAAGCACCAGCAGGCCATTTCTCCAATTAATACAGAAAGGCTATTGAAAATGTAAAATATCTGACATCTATACCGAGTAATTTTAAAGGCAACTTTACTTCTAGGAACAATTTATACATTACATAAACTTATATTTTTCATCCAAGTATCATTTCGAGAATAGCAAGCCTAAATATTGGAGGCCATGGGGAAACATAATATTACGATAATGTTCTTTGGTGCGGTTTGGAAGGTTTTAGGAAACATTTGGAAGTATTTTTCTCATAAAGTCACTTAACTATTGAAGTGTTATGATAGCACTCCCTTCTGCATTGTGTATGCTGCAGAGCAGCCTGGTTAAAGGGGACATTCATCCCGTATATCCTGATTAGAAGCACTTCCCCAAAACAGGAAATTATATGTTATAGGATCCTGGTTTTAGTTTAATTAAAAGAAAAAAAACCAATATTTCAGGTGTGATATCAGTTTTCAAACACCCATTTCCAGTTGTGTTTAGCAAGAGGAGATACTGTATTGGGTAGAACCCTTTGTGAAATTTGCATTCTGTAAACAAGCACTTGAGAGCTCAGCTAGTATTTTGCTGTTTAAGGAAACACTAATGAACATGACCAATCCTTTAGAATCCTAAAGAGCCTTAAAAACCTTGCAGTTCTCAGAAGCCTAACTCTTTTTCCCCATAGTGCAATTCATTCTTTTGAACTTCTGCAGAAGCAGAACGTAGGTCAACAATTCTTAAATTTCTGGCAGTTGTTATCAAGAGGACTCTTAGGGCTCTAAAAGTTACTTTGTGGTGTTGGTGCAGCAGATCTACATGGTCACAGTGTTTAATTATAGAGAAAATTACTTTTTTTCCTGAACTGTGAATTAATCCATGTATTCATATCTTGCACAAAAAAAACACATAAGTTATTTTCACCTGCACTATAAAATATGTATTTTAGTTCATTATCATCTTTCTGAGGAGTTCTTAAATTATCACCATTCCATTTGTGGAGAATGATGGGCATAGAAATTATAACTGCACAGATTCTTGTATTTAGTGTTAAAGGATTTCAGGGAATTGAAGACAGGAACTCAGAAATAATATATTTAGGGTCAAACTCAGTCTCATTTGATATCAAAGAGAACTTTGCCTTTCACTTTGCCTGTTTCACTGCAGGCTGGTGTTTTGCATGGATTTTGGGGAATAATTTTTGACACACTGGCACAGCCTGCCCTGAGAAGCTGTGGCTGCCCCATCCGTGGAAGTGTCCAAGGCCAGACTGGAGCAGCCTGGTCTAGTGGAAGGTGTCTCTGCCCATGACAGAGAGTTGGAACTTGTCTTTGAGGTCTCTTCCAACCCATTCTGTGATTCTGTGAATGGGAGCTGAAGAACATTTTTATTAAAATCCTGGTACTCTGGGATTTGGGCTTTACAGTGCACCTGGAGCAGGGATCTTAATGTTAGAAATTCAGGTGTAATATTGAGGGGAAAGTTAGAAGGTCAGTTTGAGCATCCTCCTTAGATCTCCTGACCCACAGATATGACATCTTAGAGCATAAAAAATAGGAGTGTTGTTGGATTAAGAGTTAAATAGATTGGAAAGAAAAGTGGAAATATTAATTAGAATTGTGAATTTTTGACAGTGTCAAATGTGGATGCTGGATATTGAGGGATTTGGAAAAACAAGTGGAAGTTACAGTTTGAGGAAAGAGACTTATCCTGTTGGCTTTCTTCTCTTTTTACTTTTGGGATCTCTCTTGCTTTCCTTGCCTTCCTTCCGCACTCGAGTGGACCAAGTTGTGCCCAAGCCCACTGCCCATGGTTGGTCTGGATCCAGCCTCTCTTCTCCAGGAGCACCTTTGCATCCTGCCTGCTAATCAGGCACCCACTGCACTGTTAGGGTTGTTGCATTTACTTAATTTGTTGCTGAAGCAGCATTATTTTTGCTATTTTGTCAGAAATAAGTCAGACCTTGTGATATCCCTCCCTGGTTTCTCTGTTGTGTAGGTTATGCACCAGTTTTTCTCTCTGGCCATGAAGGAAGATGTCCTGGCCTGCTTTAGCCCTCTCCCATGGTGTGTTGTTTAATGTCTGCATGTGGAAACTGCATTCTTGACCTTTGGTGAGAGTTTAACTTTGGCTGAGGCTCTTGAGCACCGTGTCCAGCTCAATGGGGCACCTTCCAGCCCCAGGGGTTCCCTGAGTTTCTCCTCTGTCACGGAAAAGAGAAGACAATTATCACACCTCAAATGATATTTCATATTTCTACATCTTGCAGTTTGCAAGCAGGGAAATCAGTGTAAACCATTCTTATTGTGCCCAGGAAAAGACACATTCTGCTGTGGGAAGACAAGCTGAGCCACAGACCTTGGATTTTCTTTTGCCATGCCCTTCCCAGTGCTTAATCTTGGCTCTGTTCAGTTTTCTTTCTGTTCTCTCTCTTTGCTCCTAATCCTTGTCCATGCTTATAAGCCCCTAATATTTATATGGCATTATCTGTGTCACAGATTACTGCTGACAAGTAATCTCTTCCCTCTTCTGAATGAAGAATTACAGCCACTGCTGAAGATCAGAAAGTGAAATTAGATCCCTGAAAGTATGTGACAACTTCAATAAACCCTAATATCAAATTCCCTCAATATTGGGGATCTTCTTTCAGGCTTTTAGGTTTGAACTGTAGTGCAGCTTTAGAACACCTGAACACACTCAGCAACATGTTTTTTTACTGTAGGGCAAAATGTGACAGTAGTTGCAGAGAAAAAAAAATTAAAAAATGAACTATGACGATTTCTCCCAGTTTTGTAATTTCTTGCAATCTTTTAAGAAGTAGATAAATATAAACAGCATCAGTTTTACTGTTATCAGCTGATTCATAATATTAAA
>VZRX01016300.1:0-70289 GCA_013398075.1 Notiomystis cincta
TGCTTTACCTCTTAAACTGTCTTAATCCCACTTTTATTCTTCTGATTCTTTTTCCTGTCCAACCAGGGCAGTGAGTGAGTGAGTGAGTGAGTGAGTGAGTGAGTGAGTGAGTGAGTGAGTGAGCAAGTGAGTGTCTGTGTGGGGCTTTTTCTTCCAGCTGGAGTTAAACCATGACAGAAATTAAACATAAATTACATATAAAATAAGAAATTAATGAGAACAGGTAGCCCAATTATTATGCATTAAATGTTAAACTGTTTTCAGAATGCATACTTGTGCTGCCTCTGCTAAGGGAAGAAGAAGAAAAAGTAAAGAAACCTGCATTTTTCTTCCTGGGAGGTATTACAGAAGAACAAGTGAAGCATAAAATATTCATGCTGTAGGNCCACTTTTATTCTTCTGATTCTTTTTCCTGTCCAACCAGGGCAGTGAGTGAGTGAGTGAGTGAGTGAGTGAGTGAGTGAGTGAGTGAGTGAGTGAGTGAGTGAGTGAGTGAGTGTCTGTGAGTGAGTGAGTGAGTGAGTGAGTGAGTGAGTGAGTGAGTGAGTGAGTGAGTGAGTGAGTGAGTGAGCAAGTGAGTGTCTGTGTGGGGCTTTTTCTTCCAGCTGGAGTTAAACCATGACAGAAATTAAACATAAATTACATATAAAATAAGAAATTAATGAGAACAGGTAGCCCAATTATTATGCATTAAATGTTAAACTGTTTTCAGAATGCATACTTGTGCTGCCTCTGCTAAGGGAAGAAGAAGAAAAAGTAAAGAAACCTGCATTTTTCTTCCTGGGAGGTATTACAGAAGAACAAGTGAAGCATAAAATATTCATGCTGTAGGAGCCACATACTGTGGCAAGGCACAGAGAAATCTTAATTGATTCAAGTAAGAAGCAGGTTAAAACAGTTAAAAAGCACAGATTTTTCCATTTAGCTGATGGTATTTTTGCCTTTTTCAAGGCACCTGAATTTTGTTTAAGTACATAACAAAAACTGCCAACACCTCATTTCACACTGCATTTGTAAATGACTTCTTTAAGGCCAGAAATAAGTAGCTACTTGTTAGCAGAAATCTCATTTAGCTGTCAGTAAAAAAGTATCCTAAGAGCATCTAATAAAGTACTAATATTGAATGCAGTGCTTAGAGCTTCTGCATGTAAAATAAGATTGAATCAGGCACGATGCTTAGCAATCACTCAGTACCTATTCAGAAGTTTACAAATGGGTTTAGAAGAAAAGTATCTAAGTACTTTATGAGCTAAAGAAAAAAAGACTATTATGAAATTCATAGACTATTATGAAATAATGGAGAGTAAAGATTTTCTCATCAGTTATTTGTGTTTTGGCAGATTTCTTCATATTATTTATTAGAGACACTCATTTAAATGGTTACGATGTTGTCTAATGTTTTTAATGTTGTAGTTTATTCAAAAACACTGTTTCATTTGCATTATTTTAGTTATTGCATATATCTCATTATTTATTTTAATTACTAAGGCATCAAATTTTTTTCAAGCACGAAAAGATTTGAATAAGTTGAGGTTATGACAAACAGAACACGAACAGAGTTGAAACTCTTTCATGGCACAAGAACATGATTTTACATCCAGCTCTATCATATATCTGTGGACTTAAAGTGACATACACTTTCTGATTTTGTGAAATAAATATTCTCTTATTTTTTCCTGTTTTTAATACAGATGGATACCTTTCATATTTTTTCCTATTATTAATTCTTGAGTATGTTAGTCTTCTCTGTATCTTTTCCCCTTACCTCTTTTGTGATGTGTAATAAAAACATAGTTTCAGTTTCATAGCTCTTCAAAATTTTTCTTACATCACAGACTATTATTGAGATTTCACTTCCTGCTCTTAGTTAATTCCTCATGGCCAGTCTCCATCATCAGCCAAATAATAAAATATGAATCTGTTAAATTTCTCTTCCTATTTACTTAAATTTATGAGGAACTATGTCATTATCCTTCTTCAAATTTCTACTTAAAACCTTCTTTGTCTTAATGAGTATAATAAACTTGTCAGGTTTCTTATAAGCTAACGACATTGAGTTTCATAATATCTTATTTTATTATTTATTTGCTTCTACCTGTTTCTACCTCTGACACAATCCCAGGTCAGACTGTTATCACTTTTTGTTTTATACTTATAAAGGATTTTACATAAGAGGTTGTGGGGGTTTTTTGTTTGTTTTTTGGTTGGTTATTTTTTGCTTTTTTTTGGTAGAATGATCTTTATTTCAAGGAATGCAAGTGTCATGGTTTAACCCCCAGCCAGCAACAAATCCCTATACAGCAGCCACTCACTCACTCCCTCACTTGTGGGTTTGGGGAAAGAATCATTAGGGCAAAAGTGAGAAAATTCGTGGTTTGAGAAAAAGACAGTTTAATAGGGAAAACAAAAACCACACATACAAGCAAAGAACAACAAGGAATTAATTAACCTTTCCATGGGCAGACAGGTGTTCAGCCATCTCCAGGAGAGCAGTGTGCATAATGGTTACTTGGGAAGACAAATGCCATCACTCCAAATGTCCCTCTTTCCTCCTTCTTTCCCTCACTTTATATACTGAACATGAAGTCATATGGTCTGGAATACCCCTTTGGTCACTTTGGGTCACCTGTCCCAGCCGTGTCTCCTCCCAACCTCTCATGCACCAACTCCCTCACCAGCGTGGCAGTACAAAAAGCAGACTCTTTGTGAGCCATGCTCAGTAATAGCAGAAAGAGTTCTATATCATCAGCTCTGTGTTAAGCACAAATCTATAACACAGCCCTGTACCAGCCATTGTGAAGAAACTCTATCCGAGCCAAAACCAGCACAGCAAGTCTAGACCATAACAGGTTTTCACACTTTCCATTTCTTCTCTACCCTGATAAGTTGTTATCATTTGAAGATAACTCATTAGCCATAAAAGTTTATCCACATAAAAGTCTGCATTGACAAGAAAAACTCTTTGAAATGTATGACTTTTCATCTAGAAAAGCATTGTATTATGTGCAATATGTGTCAACAACATGTTTTACATAAGAAAAAAAGAAAACTAAAAAAGAAATATATCCTGTAAGCAAAATGACACTTGTATATTTTTCATTATCATGTGACCTTCTTAGCTGAAAGCTGAGCTGAAATATTAAACATGTTAATGAGCTACTTGGAAAAATGTGGATATGAGTGTTTTCACAATATTTTGAGGCCCTTGTCTTTCATAATCGTAGCAATATCTTTGAACTTCTGCACCATTTTATCATCTCTTTTCCTAGAAATTTTTGAAGTGGAAAAAGCTCCAAACAAATCTTTTGTGTAGTTATAGCATGTAAGTATCAGTCTGTATTTCTTTGAAGTTCAGATATGAGAAGTCTCATGTTCTTTCTCAGACTTCTTTTTTTTTAGTTCTTCTTTAGCAGTATTACACGGCAAAAGTCCAGGGGACATGGGAGGAGACAGTGGGTCTTGTCTGATTTTGTTGTCAGACATAAATCCTTGTGCAGAGAAAAACTTAAGAAATGCTGAGAAATAGGAAAGGAGGAAGATGCCTAGATTTTATATGGGTAGCTGAACCTTCAAGTTGTTTGGCAGACCACAACACCTCTTGGAACATTAGCTGAGTTCCCTTGTTCAATCTAATGTGTGAATTGAACACAGAACCTTAGAATCAGAGCTTGGATTGGAATGGACCTTGAAAGATCATCTGGCCCAAACTTTTGTAAGAAAGGAATCTTAGTTTAGATTATCTATCACCCTGCCAATGACATCTTGAAAACCTACAGTGATGGGGACTTTACCGTGTCCTAGGGAGGTTTTTTTTTTCCAGTGAATGATTGTTCTCACTGAAAAAATTCTGTCTTATTTAAAGATAAAACCTCTCCTGATGCAATTTGTACCAGTTGCCCCTTGTAGTCTCTGTGGCTCTTTGCGAAGATGAGAGCCTCCATTGTCTTTGTAGCCATCTTTCAAGTAGTGGAATACCTTGATGAGGTCCTCCCTGCATATTCTCTTCTCCACAAGAAAAGACCTAACTCCTTCAGCCTTTACCCATACAGCTGAGTCTCTAGCCCTTTGATTATCTTGGTGGATACATATCAAACTATTCACCCTACTAAACTATTCAGACCTATATACTTTCTGATCTCCATAGGATTTTTATTTGATCACCAAAGTAAAAGAGATGAATACTGCCCCAAGATCAATTCAAAGGCTACAATTCTCATATCCTAAACTGACTTTTGAGAGTGCTGCTTTCTTGCTATTATGTATGTACAAGGGAGATTCAGTCCAAATTACCATGATCCCCTAGATTCTCTCTTGCTCCTTTCCACGTTCTTCTATTAAATGCCTGTGAATGCTTTGATATCTCATTGTTACACTAAAGGCCCATCATTAAAAGAATCTATGATGCAGATGTCTCAGAAATTGCTGCCTGAGAAGAGAGGAAGGATCAGGAAATTCATTAACAAGCAGAAAAAGTAAAGAAAAAACTAAAAACGGTAAATAATGGTGCCGCCAAAGCAGGCATTGTAGCTGGAGCTCTCTAGCAATGAAGAAGATATGACAAGAGATTTAAGAGAAGATAATCCCTTTTTCAGTAAAGGCAACAGAAGCTGCTGAAGAGAAAGTTGCTTCATAGATATTTCTATACATAAATACTTCTCTATGTGTGCAAGAATATACATGCATACATATATATGTATATAAACACAGAGAAAGGAACTATGAGGCTTTATTAAAGAGAACTTGAAAACATTACACTTGAAGAAGTAAATCTATTTTATATATGTATTATTTTTATAAGAAAGAGAAAAATGACTGAAACATTAGAACAAGTAAAGCTCTTAATCTGAGCAGACAATTTTGGAGAGCTTGTGGAATTCATGTCCCAATTTACCTCAGCATGACTATCCTGAGTGCCAAAATATTGATTGTCTAGTCTAAATAAGCTGCCTTGGATATTCTTCTAGTAAATGGAGACAGGTACTTTAAGACAGATGACACAAGTCACATTTTAGAAGTTTATATGAATACCATCCCCTCTTCAAATTTTTTTCAGAACATTGGGATTTTAAAAGCATTGCTTAAATTCCAAGCCATTATCTATGTCAAATAATAGCAAATACTAAACCTGTTAATTGAAAAGCCCACTTCAGAACTCAGCTGAAATATTTAATACTACAAAATAGGAGAGTTTAAAGTTTAAAAAAAAGTATAGGATATTGCACTAAATTCCATTTAAATTGCTAAGTTGAAAGCCTGATCAACAATAAGTCTAGATTCACAAAAAATAAACTATGATAACAATCAAAGTGGAACAAGTTGTGAATTCTGAAGAACAAAATTATATTAAAAGATGAGCAGATACTATGGAGCACTTAAAATACCTTGCAGATGATTAAAACAGTTAAAGTTTTTTGAGTATATTACCATTATTTTTGCATAATGATGAAGTGCTATTGCAAAAGGCAGGAGTCTTTCATGAAGTTATTTCTCCTTTTGTGGTGTTTATGGCTCTGAACAGATGCAGAAATTAAGGGACAAATATGGCTTCCAATCCAAAAAAGGATAAAGAAAGGTGGCATGGAAAATAATCCTCTAAATACTTTAACACAAATGACAATGAAAATTTCAAAGGACAAGACAGTAGTCAGGAAAAGACTAAAACTGAGTTATTTGAAAGATCTGGAATAGAAAAACTTAGCTGAGCTACTTCTAACTGCAGGGTAAGAAGGCTTAACTGGTGTCAGCAGTTCTGCTGTCATGATTATGAGACTGTGAGACCTAGTTGAATATATCATAATTTGCTTAATTTTCTGAGTCTTTTGTGTCTGTATTTTAATTTCCTTCCTGCTAGAGTACCAAGGCAATGATGAACTGAAGTCAACTAAGCTTCCCCTTGACAAGTAAAAAGGAAATATGTGTTGTATAGGGGATCTGAAACATACTCATGTCTTAAAATTTAGTTTGATTTTCCAAAAGTTGGTTGGCCTCTATAAAGGCCTCCACGGATACTTTTCGTCCATTCTTTTCTTAGGATTTTCTTTCACAGACAAATAATTTATAAAAACTTGTATAGATTTGCTAACTTTCAACCAAAAATTCAGACAAATTTCTAACTAAAATGAAACTATTTCAATACTCCATAGATACCTAAGCCTAGTTCTTAAGGATCTTTTCCTGATGTGAGATATTTAACTTCTTCTAATAAAAAACCTGTAGACACCACAAATATTGAGGCATTCAGTGAATTAGTTGTATATAATCTCAACAAAATGCATAAATTGATAAAGATCTATTGCAGTTATGTTACATGGAAGTTCTGCTTAACTCCATATGAGAAAAAAAATCTATTTTTTAAATTAAAATGTGTAAGAGTACCCCATAAGAAAATACTCACATGGATTGAATGATTAGCTTTATATTAACACGAACTATATTAAAAAAAAAAAAAAAGAGAGATAGAAATGAGGCCATAAAACACATCCTGGTGAGTACAGTAACAAAAATGTCCTGCAAATAAATTGGGGCACAGCAGGAAGGACTCTGTGCATAAGCAGCAGGCTCCTAAAATTGATCATCTGTCTTGCTGAAAGTTAATGGAGCTCTCTCAATATAGAAACAATATAGTCAATCATGCTTCGTAGTATAATTAACTACTGACTAAAGTTGGAATGAGTTGAAAATATTTCATGGGTATGGCAGAAAGACTAGCAGAGTTGATGATCTTCCTGGTTCAGTAATACCAGTGGGAGATGTTGAATGTCTGTAGTGAGATACTGTGTACCTAGGCCAGGCACAGTGTTAAATTATTTTTATGCTGCTATGGAATATGAAAATGTAACCCTGCCTCTTCATATACTGATACTACTGGAGTTGCAAATCATATATTATAACATGGATGTTTATAAATTCCGCATCTGAATTTTAGTTGTGTTACTTGGTCATGATGAGGAAATATTATCTGTCAGGAGCGCCATTGAAATTATTGATAGTCTACCTCCTGATAATTTAGAAACACAGGTGTTAGAATGTCTGCAGAAAAATCAAACAACAGGTAATAATAATGAACTGTATTTGAATCAGAGAATATTCAGATTTGTAAGGGCCCCACAAGGCTCATCAAGCCAACTCTTCAATGAATGGTCTATACAGGGATCAAACCAACAACCTGGGCATTATTAGCACCATGCTCTAACAAAGTGAGCTGATCTCACAATCATTAATAAAGCCAGAGGAAAAATTAAAAATAATCTAAGGAACAGAATGTTAAACTACTATGATGACATATGGAATGAGACTTCATCCTTGAGGCATCAAGTGCCACTGAAAGAAGCATCAAGACCACTAGGAGTGTAAAGTCACTACTTTCCATAGGTGTAGGCATATGCAGAAAAAATGTCTCATTGATGTTAAGTGGATGAAAGCCAGGATGAAATTAATTAAATTATGCCTGTTTTTTTTCTAAGCTGTAGTTGAGTGTTAACTATATTTAAGTCACCTTTGTTAATAACTACAGTTTTGGAAATTATATAGCAAGTTTTCAGGATCATCTCTTACTTCCCTTGGATTAGGTGAACCATGGTTCCTAAGGATCAGAAGTAAAGATTTATAATTTTATTTTATTTTATTTATTTTATTTTATTTTATTTTATAGTAGCATGGGACAATGTTGTAAAGAATCAGAGACTTGAAATACTGACAATTTGTTATCGCTATTTTCATTATATTAAAATAGCACAGGACAAAGACAGCCAATCAACCAGAAAGCAAAAGCCTGGATCAGTTTTCTCAGTTTCAGTGATTCCCAGCAGAGATGATAACACAAATATCAGTTAAAAATATCGAGCTTTAGGAAGAGTTAGAAAGGCCAGCTCAGAGGCAATGCTAGTAATACACAGGCAAATGTTAAGCTTTAATCAAGAACCAGTACTGTGAGGACTATGAGTCCTTTGGAATTCAAGGCATTAAAGTCAAACTTACATTATCCTGGTAAGAAGATAAGAAAGACAGAATCAGAAAATTCTACTGTAATATGATGTACATACCTTTCTGGTAGTGGCATATAAACATAAGTTATGTGTGAAATATCAGCATTGCACAGGGTACTGATTGATTAGCCATGGAAATGTGAAAGTGAAATGTACTGAAGTAGTTAAATGTCTTTTCTGAGATATTATTTCTTACTATAGAAAAAGTGAGTGGTCTGATCTTACTGCATATGCCCATAACTGAAGCAGGAAAATATATTTATTTTGTATTATCAGCTAATTACAGATATGCATCATAGCTTTACAATAAGAAGAAAACAACGATGGGAGAGAAACCTTATCAGCTAGCATACTGCACTGCAGAAGAATTGAAGAGCTCAAAAGCAAATATAAGCTAAAGCTGAATAAGATATGATACAGAAGTCTGGTTTTGACATATAAAGATTATATAGGATGCAGTCATCTTCATTTTCAGAACCAAATACCTGAAACTGAATATCTAAGAAAGCATATATCTGAAGACATAGCAATATCTACAAAGCTGAACCCAGCACTACAGGTTACGTTATCTATACATTTTTTTTTCCTAGAATAATATTATTTCAGCTGTTTTGATTGTTGTGTCCTACAAAGTTCCCAATGGAAAGGTAAATTTAAGTCACTTGAAGATAAAAATCATATACACATATACATATACACACACACATATATATATGTTACACTTTTCTAAATATGTTACACTTACACTTTCCTAAAAGATGGTACAGCCCATGAAAAGGTCACACTTCATACATTACCACTTCATAAAGCATTCCATTTTGTATGACTTCAAAGAAACAGAACATTGCACAAGAAGAACCTAAAAATGTCTAATCCAATTTTGGGAGTCTTAGAGAAATCTTCTAGCATTCATCATTAAGGCAGATTTTATTCTTGGACTAAGGTTTATTTTAGAGACAGTTTATAGACAATGGAAATTTTATTATTGACAAGGAAAAATTATTTGATAGTGTATGAAAACTAATTATTTTCAAGACAGTATAAGTTTTATCACATACTTTTTGTCAGTTGCCTTGTTCATTCCTTCCTCCTGGTGACCTTGAAATACATATTCTTCCAAGGACTTCTTGGATTTCTAATTCTTCTACCAACATGAAACTGTAAATCAAAGCCCTCAAAAGTTTACCTAAGGACATAAGGAAGGCACAGATCTCTCAGAAGATGTGTGGCAGAGAATTCCTAACTTTTAAAGTCCCTTTTCTTGACTTCAAAAAGTAAAGGAGAAAAACAACCCAACAATTTTATGTGTCATTGGCACTAATAAATGATGCTAGACTGTTTAAGACTATTACAAAAGAAATTTAGATTTCCAATAAAAAGTTGGTCTGAAAATTATACAAANAACACCAACAATATAAAAAAAAAAAAAAAAAAAAAAAAAGAGAGATAGAAATGAGGCCATAAAACACATCCTGGTGAGTACAGTAACAAAAATGTCCTGCAAATAAATTGGGGCACAGCAGGAAGGACTCTGTGCATAAGCAGCAGGCTCCTAAAATTGATCATCTGTCTTGCTGAAAGTTAATGGAGCTCTCTCAATATAGAAACAATATAGTCAATCATGCTTCGTAGTATAATTAACTACTGACTAAAGTTGGAATGAGTTGAAAATATTTCATGGGTATGGCAGAAAGACTAGCAGAGTTGATGATCTTCCTGGTTCAGTAATACCAGTGGGAGATGTTGAATGTCTGTAGTGAGATACTGTGTACCTAGGCCAGGCACAGTGTTAAATTATTTTTATGCTGCTATGGAATATGAAAATGTAACCCTGCCTCTTCATATACTGATACTACTGGAGTTGCAAATCATATATTATAACATGGATGTTTATAAATTCCGCATCTGAATTTTAGTTGTGTTACTTGGTCATGATGAGGAAATATTATCTGTCAGGAGCGCCATTGAAATTATTGATAGTCTACCTCCTGATAATTTAGAAACACAGGTGTTAGAATGTCTGCAGAAAAATCAAACAACAGGTAATAATAATGAACTGTATTTGAATCAGAGAATATTCAGATTTGTAAGGGCCCCACAAGGCTCATCAAGCCAACTCTTCAATGAATGGTCTATACAGGGATCAAACCAACAACCTGGGCATTATTAGCACCATGCTCTAACAAAGTGAGCTGATCTCACAATCATTAATAAAGCCAGAGGAAAAATTAAAAATAATCTAAGGAACAGAATGTTAAACTACTATGATGACATATGGAATGAGACTTCATCCTTGAGGCATCAAGTGCCACTGAAAGAAGCATCAAGACCACTAGGAGTGTAAAGTCACTACTTTCCATAGGTGTAGGCATATGCAGAAAAAATGTCTCATTGATGTTAAGTGGATGAAAGCCAGGATGAAATTAATTAAATTATGCCTGTTTTTTTTCTAAGCTGTAGTTGAGTGTTAACTATATTTAAGTCACCTTTGTTAATAACTACAGTTTTGGAAATTATATAGCAAGTTTTCAGGATCATCTCTTACTTCCCTTGGATTAGGTGAACCATGGTTCCTAAGGATCAGAAGTAAAGATTTATAATTTTATTTTATTTTATTTATTTTATTTTATTTTATTTTATAGTAGCATGGGACAATGTTGTAAAGAATCAGAGACTTGAAATACTGTTATCGCTATTTTCATTATATTAAAATAGCACAGGACAAAGACAGCCAATCAACCAGAAAGCAAAAGCCTGGATCAGTTTTCTCAGTTTCAGTGATTCCCAGCAGAGATGATAACACAAATATCAGTTAAAAATATCGAGCTTTAGGAAGAGTTAGAAAGGCCAGCTCAGAGGCAATGCTAGTAATACACAGGCAAATGTTAAGCTTTAATCAAGAACCAGTACTGTGAGGACTATGAGTCCTTTGGAATTCAAGGCATTAAAGTCAAACTTACATTATCCTGGTAAGAAGATAAGAAAGACAGAATCAGAAAATTCTACTGTAATATGATGTACATACCTTTCTGGTAGTGGCATATAAACATAAGTTATGTGTGAAATATCAGCATTGCACAGGGTACTGATTGATTAGCCATGGAAATGTGAAAGTGAAATGTACTGAAGTAGTTAAATGTCTTTTCTGAGATATTATTTCTTACTATAGAAAAAGTGAGTGGTCTGATCTTACTGCATATGCCCATAACTGAAGCAGGAAAATATATTTATTTTGTATTATCAGCTAATTACAGATATGCATCATAGCTTTACAATAAGAAGAAAACAACGATGGGAGAGAAACCTTATCAGCTAGCATACTGCACTGCAGAAGAATTGAAGAGCTCAAAAGCAAATATAAGCTAAAGCTGAATAAGATATGATACAGAAGTCTGGTTTTGACATATAAAGATTATATAGGATGCAGTCATCTTCATTTTCAGAACCAAATACCTGAAACTGAATATCTAAGAAAGCATATATCTGAAGACATAGCAATATCTACAAAGCTGAACCCAGCACTACAGGTTACGTTATCTATACATTTTTTTTTCCTAGAATAATATTATTTCAGCTGTTTTGATTGTTGTGTCCTACAAAGTTCCCAATGGAAAGGTAAATTTAAGTCACTTGAAGATAAAAATCATATACACATATACATATACACACACACATATATATATGTTACACTTTTCTAAATATGTTACACTTACACTTTCCTAAAAGATGGTACAGCCCATGAAAAGGTCACACTTCATACATTACCACTTCATAAAGCATTCCATTTTGTATGACTTCAAAGAAACAGAACATTGCACAAGAAGAACCTAAAAATGTCTAATCCAATTTTGGGAGTCTTAGAGAAATCTTCTAGCATTCATCATTAAGGCAGATTTTATTCTTGGACTAAGGTTTATTTTAGAGACAGTTTATAGACAATGGAAATTTTATTATTGACAAGGAAAAATTATTTGATAGTGTATGAAAACTAATTATTTTCAAGACAGTATAAGTTTTATCACATACTTTTTGTCAGTTGCCTTGTTCATTCCTTCCTCCTGGTGACCTTGAAATACATATTCTTCCAAGGACTTCTTGGATTTCTAATTCTTCTACCAACATGAAACTGTAAATCAAAGCCCTCAAAAGTTTACCTAAGGACATAAGGAAGGCACAGATCTCTCAGAAGATGTGTGGCAGAGAATTCCTAACTTTTAAAGTCCCTTTTCTTGACTTCAAAAAGTAAAGGAGAAAAACAACCCAACAATTTTATGTGTCATTGGCACTAATAAATGATGCTAGACTGTTTAAGACTATTACAAAAGAAATTTAGATTTCCAATAAAAAGTTGGTCTGAAAATTATACAAAAATTTTCTATAGTTTTTCACTAATTTTCTTCATTTTTAAAATAAAAATTGTAGGTCATGAACCTAAAGGTCAAAACCCATAAACTGAAAATGTTCTGCTTTTTTTTTCCCCCATAATAACTCGTGTTTCCTCTTCAAACGGCCTTGGGTAGTCCTTGCTGAAATCACAGAAGGTTTTTTCATTGAGTTCACTGAAGAATGTTTAGGCCTTGAATGAGAATAAGAGGTAAATATGACAGTATATTACAGGAAGAATCATTGTATGAAAAAAAGAAAAGAAAAGCTTTTTCTGTCAAGGCAGAGCACAGAGAACTGTAAAACTTCTTTTAGAAAAAAACAGCGCTTAATTCGCATTTCTCTTTAATTTCTTTGTGTTTGTACAAGCATATTTCATATGTTCTCTCAGTCTGCATAGGTGTACTACAAGAATAATTCTGTCCTTGCATTAAATGACCTAAAAAAACATATGATGACCTTAAACATATAAATACCAATACATATCTTATTATGAACACTGTTTATGTCATATTTTGCCCTGAAGTGTGGAACTTCAGTCATACAGATTTCTAGGTCATTTAAATATGCCATTCAGTCAACAATTATAAGTTCAGTTTCTCGACCCTTGAGGTAGCGATTCCTTTCAATTCAACACCAGCTCTTTTTTTGTGTGTTTTAAGGTACTGGATTTGCATTAGAATTGTTAAAATGGTTTAGAAAATTATTCGGAAGCATATAAGGGACAGTATAATGTTTTTAAAACCCTCTGTACAAAAGCCATCTAAAGCATGCAAAGCTTTAAAATTTGAGTGACAGTGCAGTAATGAATGTGGAATAGGTAACAGAAGGTCTCTATCACTGGGAAAGCAGTGTTATGGTTTAACCCCAGCCAGAAATTAGGCACCACACAGCTACACCCTTATTCTTCTCTGGTGGGATGGAGGAGAGAATCAGAAGGATAAAAGTTAGAATGCTTGTGGGTTGAGATAAAAACAATGTAATAAATAAATCAAAAGCCACCCACATAAGCAAAGCAAGACAAGGAACTCATTCACCACTTCCCACAGGCAGACAGGTGTTTGGAGACCTCCAGGAAAGCCAGGCTCCATCAAAAGTAACAGTGACTTACTTGGGAAGACAAACACCCTCACTTCTTCCGCCTTCACACAGCTTTTAATGTTGAACATGGTGCCATATGCTATGAGATATCCCTTGGGTCAGTTGGGGTCAGCTGTTCCTGCCATGTCCCATCCCAAGTAACTGTGCCTCCCCAGTCTCTTCACTGCTGGTATGGGATGAAAGGCATAAAAGGGCTTTAGTCTCTGTAAGCACATCTCAGCAATAGCTAAAGTATTCCTGAATTATCAACACTGTTTACAACACAAATTCAAAACATAGCCCCATAACAACTACTGTGAAGAAAATTAACTCTATACCAGTCAAAACTAGGACAAAGTTTTCCTAGGGAACTTCTTTTTTCATCTTACAGTAGAAAGCCATTGGAGTACAAATGAGCTGCAGAAGCAGCTATGGATTCTTGAATCCACTTAAGTGCAAAACAAGCCCTATGTGCTAACAGTGGATTTGTATGATTCATTTGAGGTGTTCAGGTAGCATCTTTTAAAGATTAATATCACAAACAAATTAAGTCTACTATAAACAGCTGTCATTGCAGACCTAGACAAAATAGGCTTCATGAAGTCAAATTAATTCATTAATTACTATTCATTTGTAAGCGAATGAATACAGCATACAAAGTGCATGATTACCATATAGAAATTCTGTCAAATGTAATTTTAAATGTAACTGTCTTTTTAATCATAAGCACCTATTTATGGAATTATCAAAAGCTATCGAAAATGTAGGATTGCTGTGCAATCTAGTCACACACTCAGGAAGAATGAATATGGTCTTTGGCCTTCGTATTTATTCCTCAAAGTACACATAGGGCATTGTAATGGATATATCACTCACCATGTCCTGACTTCAAATGCAAAAATAATTAATTTGGAAAAAAAAGTCAATTAACACAAATGAAATTCAGACAAAACAGACTGTAGCCTATAGGTGGCAAATCACTGCAACTGTGAAGGAAATGAGAAAAGAAAAGTGATGTACAGCTGTTCAAGACAGGTCATTTTGTAAACAGATAAGGCCAGAACTCAGCATCTTCTCTCTATTGCAGCAGATGTTCTACTGTTAGAAAAAGGCATTTAAGTGTAACAAGCTGTATGCACTCACGGTTGAGTAGGGTTTGGGTAAGTTTTCAGACATAAGCCTCTCATAACAGCTGAGATGCCATACAGTATACAGGATTTCTGTATGACTAACTGTAATGCCACAGGACTAGAGGAAATCTGAGACTTTGCAAATTGGCAGCTAGGGGACACCCTGTAGCATCTACAGTTCATTAGATGCCTAATCTTAGGTGGCTGAATCACACTGGGGTATCCAATCATCTCTGTGACAAGAGATGCTGTTTTTTCTAGTACAGGATAATACCAGGGAAGTTCTTTCCATGTGGAGTGGAACAGGTTTCTTGACAGGAAAAGAAGAAACTGAGCACAGTGTGTGATTATTCAATCTGTGAAACAACTCTCCCCACTTTATCTTATGCTACAAATTTGGAAAGCAAGAGGTTTGTTTCCCCAGGGTGTTACCAGGGCCTCTGTGGTGTTGTATACTGAGGAAGAGAGAGAGAGCAGGCACATAGGAACATCACACGGAGACACCAGAACACTGGCATACTCTTTGTCATGGGCAAACTATACTATGTACTTCATCACTCATAATTTAGTTGAAAGACTTTTCAAGGTACATAATGATTCTATTGCAACAATATTCTTGCTTCTCTGTGGTCAAGAAATTAGTTACATCATCCTTGGCAACTAGTCATTCCCACTGAAATTGAGTATTCTAGCATGGAGGAAAAGAGTGAGATTGTTTTTTCATACGTGTGTATATATAAGAATTTTCTTAGTTTAAAATATTTTTCTTTTGCAATTCTAACATGCAAAATCTACAGCATTCTAAAATATTTTCAATTGAAGTAAGAGCATGATGTAGAATGTCTGGCAGCAAAATGTTATTAACATCCATAGAAACATGGAACACCCAAACCTACTCTATTTAAGATCATCAATATAATATATTCCTTTACTTCCTCCTATTCTACTTCAAACTTTTTTTTTTTCATGTTATTCTGTCGATATTTGAAATGTCTTTATTCCTATTCTGTGCATTTTCCTCATTCTCCTTTTGTCATCCATATCCAGCTCTTCAATAGAAAACCAGGGTAATATCATGGTCATACCATGTTGCTGCCAGCTGGCTCAGTGGGTTCAAAAGCCAGCTTCAAAGGACTAGGGAGAGGTTTTTATTTTGAAACACTTCCAGACTCTTTCATTGGAACAGAAACACAGTAGGGTACTTCTATTTGCAAAAAGCCAGATACTGACTATACAGAACTGTGTCTGCAGACACAGTGGGCCTTATACAAATTTTGCATGTATGTAACTGTTGACTTCAGCAGAAATTTCCCTGAATTTGCTAAGTGCATGTGAAAGCATATTACAGTCCAGTGAGCTTATGAAGCACTCAAGAAAGAAATGCAGGTGCATATTCTTTCATTCTTTTTCTTCATTTTCTCTCTTTTCCCCCTGTATTATCTTTTCTCCCCTCTCCATGACCACTGTGGTTAAACAAAATTTTATTTAAGTTTTTTGTAATTACAGCTCACCAAGAGCTTCTCCTTCCAATAAGAAGTTTGGTCTGGATTCAGCCATCATTCTCATACTACTGTGACAATAAGAATTTTTAATGACATTTCTTCAGCAAGTCTTGATCGAAGACTGACATCTTTGCTAATCAATCATAAAAGAAATATTTTAAAGGGAAATAAGTTCTGAATAGATATTAATTTAGAAAGACTACTTTTATAAATACTCAATTTATACATTTCACTCTGAAATTATATCAAGGAAAACCAGATTTCACTATTTTCTCCCAGGGAACTTGCATAGATCTGATACTTTAATATAACTGGTTATACAAACCCAAACGACTTTAACTGCTCTCTGATCTCTGCTAATAGCTAGAAGTAAATGCTGGGAAGAGCTTTAGTAATAGCATAGATGGAGCCATTATTTCCAGCACCCATTAGTAAGAGATGGTTTTCCAACCCTCCAGCTTTATTTAGACCATTGCACTTAATTGTAGTCAATTTGTATTTCTTATATGAATTTCCTTAATCACTTCCTAAACCTATTCTTCTCAGTAACCAAAAACTCCTGTGACCATGACTTTGCAAATTAGTTGTGCATTGTGTGAAAGAAATTTTTGTGTTTGTTCACTCTCTTGTTTTAATACTGTCTGATTATTCTTTTGAATTCATGTTCTTCTTGTACTATCAAAAATAACATATAGTCATGCTTTATTCACATTTTCCATATAAGCCTATATCTGATAAATATGTCTATAATACCTATGATTACCTGCATCTTTTTTCAGGTAAATATGTTCTAAAGTAACAAGAATTTGAGTCATGATTTATTATTTTGAGAAGAGACACAAAAGCTTTTGCCTCTATGATGGAAGAATTGTAGAATCACTTCAGTGTCCAGGAGCAGATTCTGGACAAAAGTATACCTCAGTAATCTTGTATGATAATACTAATGAACCATACACAAAATTGGGTGGAAAGGACTATTCAGGTACCAAATCAAGCTTAAAACCTCATTAAATATATAAAAAATTGTGTAAGACAGGGTACAGACATGATCATTAAAGAAAGATGAGAAAGATATTTTCATTTCATGGAGAAGCTCAAAGGTAATATTAACACTTTATTTCAAATATCAGGTATTTTTCTCACCTCTAATTTATTAAAATAAGCTTTGTGGGTATTTAATTAGTTTTTGTTTTGGGGACTAAGATCATCCAGTAAATTTCTTTAGTACAGAGTAGTTACTAGTCTTGTGGATAGTCTGATTATAGAGGCTCAGTGAATTCATTGCTGCAGTAAAGCATCAATGCTTTACTCCAGCACCATATTTCATATATCTGGCTTTTGGAAAAGTGTTGTTATTGGGGTTTGGATAGGCAAATTTTTTGTTAGATTTAAAGATTTTGTGTTTTTTTCCTTTCAAAGTACAATTATTTTGAAATGGGTAATGTACAGCTCAGTATGCCATTTGTCAGCAAAGAAAATGTTTTGAAAAAGAAAGCTAAGCAGAAGAAGTAAATTTTGAAGATATTTTATTCATTCCATATTTCTGTAGTAGTCATAGTAAAAAATAATGTACTAAGTTTTGAAGGGAAATACAGAGAACTGGTGAGTTGATTTTTCATATATCATATTTATTCCTATGTATTTTTATTCCTTCTGTAATGAAGTCTGATTTCAATCATTTAAACTGTATAGCAACTCCACAAATATGGACACCACTTCAGAACTTCTCTACTCTCAGTTAATTGATTATTTGGCCCCAAAAGCCATATTATTTGTAAGGTATGGCTAATCATGGCTCTGCAATCACCTTTTCAGGTACAAATAGTGTTGGATGAGTCATCCTGAGGTATGTAACTGAGGACACATGCTCTTTTACAGACCCTTCTTCTGTGGAGCTTTACCAGCCATGTGATCTGTTTTGAATACAACACAGCAAAGCACTTCAGGTGTCTTGAGGTGCTACTACAGATTTACATCTCCTCATCATTTACTTAAGGAAAAAATGCCTTCTAGTTACGTAACACTCCTTCTCCTTGTGTACATAACTCGACATTCAGACTGTATTTGCAGATTCACATATTCATGTCCATATTAAAAACTGGTGACAGTCAGCTTTGGTAGAAGTAAACATATCATGACATTAGCTACAACAGTCATAATTCACAGCTCAGCTGCATTCCAGAACCTATAGAAAAATGATTTTTTTTATGGCACTTCACCTAAACCAACCTGTTTCAGTGATTTTACTGTGATGCACAAACACACACACAGACACAATTGGGTTTCTGTGGCAAGATTTTTGCTGTCAGAGGGGCTTTGGGGGTGACTTCTGTTGACAAGACATCAGATGTTTCCTCCACATCAGGCAAAGACAGTTCCAGCTGCCTCCAGGAAAGACCTGCTGCTGACCCAATGACCTTGGTGGTGCCCATGTGGCAACATATTTAAGAAAACGTAAAAAATACTGTGCAACTGGAGAGAAGAGAGAGAATATGTGAGAGAAGCAACCCTGCAGACACAAAGGTCAGGGAAAAAGGACAGGAAGAAGATGCTCCAGGCACTGGAGCAGAGGTTCCCCTGCAGGCCATGGTGAAGACCATGGCAAAAAGTCTGTGCCCTGCAGCTCATGGGGTTTCATGATGGAGCAAATATCTACCCTGCAGCTCATGGATGATTCCCCTCTAGAGCAGGTGGGTGTGCCTGAAGAATGCTGTCACTCCATGGAGAATGTGTGCTGAAACAGGCTCCTGGCAGGACCTGTTGCCCTGTGGACAGGGGGTCATGCTGCTGCAGATTTTCTGTCAGGACTTGTGATCCTTGTTGGGGGTCTCGTTCTGAATCAGAGAATTCCTGAAGGACTAATTGAGTCAAAATTTTACTCCTCTCTGGACTCAGAAAACAATAACATTAGTAGAATCTTGGTATCCAAGGTTAATTTTAGGAAAGACGAAGCCTAGGAGAGTTACTAAATATCATGTTTTTACCTTCTTATGTCTTCTTTTAGGCTGTGCAGCTGCTGATGGAACCAGCTCACTTTCAGTATAACACCAATTTAAATTGCAAGCCAAAACCCCAGCAATCCGCAACAAATTGTTGTTACCACTGATCTAAAAGATTTTCTTTTGAGCTGGTCAGGAAGAAACAAAATACTCTCAGTTTGCTTCTCTGTGTTTTCACCAGGGTTTATACCTACAAATACAGAAAATTGGCTGAATAGCACAGTTTAATTCCTCAGCAAAAAATTCTCAAATTCAAACGATTGATTTTCAAAAACATAGATTTTTATCTCAAAAGAAGTGTTTTATTGCTACTCCTCAAAGATGCAAATAACAAAGTAATCAAGAGAACTGAATTTTATAAATTGTCTATAGGATTCATCATAGAAATATTTCTGATTTTTCTTCTCAATTGTTTGAAATTTAATATACTTTCATTTCTTATATTTTTCTTACATTTAAGCCTTATTCTTTTATGTTTCTGTCCCTGCTTCAGACTTTAATAGAAATGAGAATGTCTTGGATTTATTTTTATTTTGTTGTAATTACTGACAATTTTTCTTAAGCCTGTTCTACATTTTTTGTAAAACTTTAAAGTAGCAAAAATGCTAAAAAATTTCCATTGTTACTCTCATTTGCTTCTAGTCCTAAACTGAAAAATCAATGGTAAATGAGGAGGAAAAAATAAGAGGAAAAGCACCATAAAAAACCAATCAATTTTAGTTTTTAGTGAAGTCCTGTGAAATATAAAATATTTTGCATGAAGCATTTTCAATGGGAAAAAACCTAAAACATAAACTTGTTCACAGTATGTTCGAATACAAGATTACCATTAGCTATATTACAGAAAGATAAATGTATTGAATTCATTAATACAAAACAGATTTAGGAAGGCAAAGCACAAGAAAATGAAACAATCCTTAATTATCATTCAAATTCATAATTTACTCTTGACATCTCATCACATTTTGTTTCAATATTGCCTGTTCTCCTAATTTTATCACCTTGTAAATCTCCTTTCCAATAGGCTCAGGGGGGTAGTAAAGTGCACAGTGTCCATACTTGCTCAAGGCAAATCCATCTAACTCAGCATTTAATCCCTGAAGGTGACAATACACAGATGTCAGCAGTGGATACTTTGATGCTGAGAGACTGGGTTTGTACATCCTTAACAAGAAGGATAAGGGAGATCCTACTGATGTCTTCACAGCATGGTGCAAAGGGCACCTTTTCTGCAAGGCACACAGTAATAGGACAAAAAGTACTGAATGCAATCTGGAACATGGAGAATTCCAATCAGATAGAAAGTAAACGTTTCTTTGTTTCTCTCACTGCGTTGTTGAGGGTTTTTGTTTGGTTTTCTTTGGTTGGTTGAGTTTTTAAACACCAGGATGGTTAAGCAGCAAGTGTGAGCTTGCCTATAAAGACTGTGACAAAGTCTTGGGTTGTCAGGTCTGATAGGAATTATTTAAAATGGGGCAATTGGGCTGGAGGATCTCTAGGGGTCCCTTTCAATGTAAATTATTCTACAATCTGTGAATCTATGGTTATTCCAGAAATTGTACAGATCTACCCCTTAGAGATGAAAAATCACTCAATTTCATTTCAGCTTTTCACCTAACAGATTCATCTCAAGTCCCTAGATTTTTTTTGTTGTAATAAGCAACCCATATTAACATCTTCTGTAATTCTTAGTAACTTTCTTGAATTGCTCAATTGTTCATCACATGGAAGGAAGTTATCTTTGATAAATTTTTGCCATTGACTGTTTTCCTTCTCATAAGTCTTGTTTTTGAGTGGCAGGGTATTAGAGGCAGACACAGATTTTAAGGTGGAGGTACTACACTGAGTCTACTTTGCAATAAATATGTCTCTTTACTGTCCATTCCTTTAGGGAGAGATAACTTCATTGACTTTTCTTTCCCCTTTTCTTTATTTTTTTCTTTGCACTGCTTAAAATGAGAATAATATTGAATAATATATTTTTATGTGCAATTTCTTATTTTATTTTCATGCATTCTTAATTTTAATTTTACTTAAATCTGGTTTAAGTTATTTATAACAGCTTCAGCTATAAATTTTTTTTCTGATTTTAATGCACTTTTGTTTCCTTTCTTTCTACAACTTTTAAAATGCATTGTGTAAACTCATGTACCCAGAAAAATGTGAGTACTGCTCTTGGCATTCAACCCTGAAGAAAAAAAAAATTGCTTTTCATTCTTCTTTTACTTGCATGTTAACACCCACACAACATTGTGGCAGCAAATGTTAGGTACATCTTAAGTTCAATCTGTCTCTTTCTTTAACATATTTTTAAGTGTTTATTTTCAGCAGACATCTATTATTCTGCCTTGACAGACAGTTTCTTCTTGAACTTTTGTCTGTTGGTTGCATCAATGGAAATATCACCTTCATCCTTTTGAAATGTGTGTTACCTAATCACCCTTATACATCAGGAGGCTTTTTTTCCTTTCCTGAATGTTTTTTTTTATCTTTTGAATCAAGTCAAGCTCTTTTCTAGGTCTAGTTAGGAGGCTGTTTAGATATCTATATTCTTTAAATTAACAAATCAATCATAGAAAAATATAAATCTGACAGAAAATGCCTACCTTCTATACTTTTTCAAGGTGAACCTGGCCTGAAGCAATGTTCCTGACTTTACTGAAACCCTTTTATGAACTATGAATATATTTGTGAAATGGATCTCTCATTCTCTTTCAGTAAGAATTTATTAGTGACGTAGAACTATGTCCAACGCTTTTTTCTGTTGCAGTGAATTAAGTGCAAGTTCATTTTGCTTTCTGATTGGACCAAAACTCCATATTATGTGAAACTGTGTGCCAGATGCCAAAGGCACAGATCCAATAAGGTCTTTATATTGCACTGAACTATTAAGAAGGAGTGTGCAGCAATGGAAACGTGTCTCAAGCTGATAGATTAGCCACTTGGCAAAGGGAACTGTAAATCCATCAGATTATTCTGTCACTGATTATGTCAGTTGCTGTCTCTTTTTTTATAGATTCTCCAAAAATATAACTCTAAAGAAAAAGTAAATTCATAAATACTTTCTCAGAACTTCCTAAAATAACAACATTCACAAGAATCAGTTGTTTCATTCATTCTAAAATTAAATTAAAAGTGTCAACAAGACAAAGTTGTTGATTCTTATGAAGATGACAGAATCGTCTGTTGTTATGAAGAAAGAGCAGCAGAGATCAGTGATATCAGGGATGACAGAGGATGAAGATATTTAGAGGTGAAAATTTAGTTCCCTTTCATTGTAAACCAGAAGGATATTGGTGTAAAGCCCATTGCTCCAAAATGTTTCAGTGTAAGTAAAATAGGTCTAATAGAGACGATTAACCAGATCTCATTTAAATGTGGACACATTATAGACATCCGATCAGCTGGGGCAAACTGACACTTCACAATGAGATGAATCTGAATATTTTAGATTTTGACTCAGATATCTATAAGAACAAGGCACCTTTTTGAATCTGGCTGGATGAATCCCATTTAAATGTTCATTATCATTTGACTGAATTTCAAATTGAATGGAGTAAGATCATAGAATGGTTTGGATTGGAAGGGACCTTAAAGATCACTTATTTCCAACCTCCTTCCTATGGGCAAGGATGTCACTCACTAGAACAGGTTGCTGAGGGCCTCATTCAACTCAGCCTTGAACCCTTCCTGGGATAGGGCATCCACAACTTCTCTGGGCAAGCTGTTCCAGTGCCTCACTGCCTTCACAGTAAAGAATTTCTTCCTAATGTCTATTTTCAAGTTCAAAATAATTTCCCATTGTCCTGTCACTATCTTTCCCTATAAAATATCCCTCTCCCTCCTTTTGTAATCCACCTTCATGTACTGATAGGCTTCAATGAGGTCTCCTTTTCAAAAAGCTTTTCAAAAAGCTGTTCAAAACCTTTTCATCTCCAGATGGACAACCACAATTCCTTCAGCCTGTCTTCTTAGGAGAGGTGCTCCACTCCTCTGATCACCTTCATGGCCCTCCTCTGAACCCACTCCATGTCTTTCCCATGCTCTGGGCTCCAGAGCTGATGCACTGTCAGGCAGGGTCTCATGGGGGCAGAGTAGAGGGGAACGATCATCTCCCCTGACCTGCTGACCTGCTGATCTCCCTTGACACTTCTTTTGATGTGATATCCTTTGATACCATAAGATTGAATATTATCTCTGCTAGTAGGAAACTATGTAATTACTAAAAATGAGGTCTTTTTTCTTTTCAAAATATCATAATCACATTTAAAGTACCTCTTGTCTTCAGAGAACTTCGGGAAGATCCTCTTAATCATAGAGTTTAATTTTAAGTAGTCTGCAAGGAACAAGAAATTGCAATCCATACAGGTCCCTTCAAACTTGAGGTATTTGATGATTTATCTCTTCTGATGTGTGCATCAAATTTCATTTACTGTCAATTTTTCTAAAGAAAATTACTATAATGTAAATATTTTTTCAGGCAAGGGAATTCTCCAATTATGTGCAGGTTTTTCCATATAAAAAAAATTCTTTTCTAATTGTCTACACTGGACCAAGCTGTGAATTCTAGCTCATATTCTACCAATTAATATCTGTAAGTGCGAGATGGTACCCAGCAACACTTCAAACAATTTTTTTCCCAACCTACTCATTTTCCAGTTCAAAGTTTCTGAAAAGGTCTGCAGTTCAACTAATAGTTCCCTGGTTTGTTTTATTTTGTTTGGGTTTTGTTTGTTTCTTTCTTTGGGATTTTTTTGGTTGATATTTGTTTCTATGTATTATGAAAAAAAATTATAAAATCTGACTTAAAGTATATTTTCAGATAGAAATACCACTGAAATACTGTTGGGGGATGCTACACGGAAGACAGATAGGTTCTTGGTTTTATTGACAGTTAAGGATGGTCCCTAGAGCATTCTTTTCATTGGACTGAATCTAGGATATGCTTCAGAAGGAAAAGGCTAGTATCCTCCTCATAGAAATGTAGGTATGTATTATAATTAATGAACTGTTCCTGAAGATAGAACTGAGATCCTGGACTGATTCAGGGAGTTTAAATTATGAAAGTATAGAGATATACAAGGATAAATTATAAATTTATAATAAAAATAACAGTTTAGGGTTTTTTTACCACCTGAAGATAATTAATAAAACAACCCTCCCACTGAAATGTAAACAGATTCTTAAACATATATAAATAAAAATTAATAATAATTTTTTTTTATTTTCTCCAGTCTTTTGCATCTGTAATCATTTGCTGCTACTATATTTTTCTTTTAAAATACACTATATATTTACTCACTTATGTTGTTTCTTCAATTGGTGACTATATTTGCACGTTAAACATTATTATATTTACTACCATTTCTTTATTTGTAATGAACTCCTGTTTTAAATAATATTATTTAAGTTCTATAGGGTTTTTTTAATGCTCTGCTGTGTTTGAATACAAATTTTGCATTTGCACCAATTTAGTTTTGTGACTTGTCCCGATTTAGCAAAACCCTTTATTTTAAAATACAAAATGGAAAACTAAGACACTATTCTACTTAAGATTATCTGCTTAAAATTTTCACACCAAGAATTTATTTTCATATAAGTTAATGAGAAGCTATGTAATTTAATCCTGAGATATTTAATCCTGAGATATTTAATCCTGAGATATTAATTAATGCCAAAAAGCTTTTCTAGAATCATGCCCTAAATACTTATTCCCTAAAAAAAAAAAAAAAAAAAAAGAAAAAAAAAGATTATATTCTTTGATTTTTTTACCTTTTAATCATTTAGTATAGTATCTTCACTGTTTGGTAAGTGGAAATGAATATTTCAGGTATTTTGTATTGACGTAGACATTATCAAATTGCTAAATTGGTTGGTTGGTTGGCTGATTGGTTGGTTGGATAATTTTTCTGCTTTCTGGAGTACCATCAACATTTGCAGTTAGTATAGTATAATCTAAGTTTATTTTAATGAGAACATTAGGCCTAAGATCACTTGACTTGCATAGAAAAATAATTTAATTTTATATCTTAATGTCCTGTATTTGCTTCTCTTATTGGTAACTACATATTATCAACTTATTTAGTTGAAGAAAAAAATCTGCAGTAGATTTTCCTCTGAGATTTTACAATCAGTCTGCATTCTTTAGTCCTTGTACATCATCACCCATAAATAATGTTCTCACAGACAGGACTACAATTGCATTTCTTCAAATTATCCCCTAAGGCTACAATCCTCAAAAGTGACTTTGCTGAGAACTGAAGTAATTTTGCAGGAAGCGCAGAGAAATACAGCAGGTTGACTCCAAATAAGAATCCCAGAATGTTAGAGTGCTTTTTTCCTTTCTGATTTTTGTTTGCAAATGAACTGATTTCTTTATGATTAAATAGTCACTGAGTAATATTCCTGAGTGATTTTCCATACAAGGAAGGTTGAAAAAAGCTTATTTTCAAATCACTAGCTGAAGTTATGTGCATTTTACTGTTCTCCATGACTAAATGACTGAAAATATTCAAAGGAGAAGAAAAATGGATATTGAATAGCAACAACTTTGGCCTGATTGTCCTTAATCTCCAATAAGACTAAGACAGGTAACCACTCAGGCAAATATTAAGGAAGATAATTATATTGCAATCATATATAAGCAAATTGATAAGGTAACTGTCATATTATAAATGTAATTAAATAACATTTTGCAGGATTCAGTTAATAACATGCAATTTCTTTTAAAAGAAGGAGTTTTGCTAAAAGTGGAAAAGTCACAAAACTAGGCTGTGCAAATGCAAAATTTCTATTCAAACACCACAAAGCATTGTGAGTATTTGAAATAATCTAACATACAATATTATATAGATGTAATAAGAGGTAGAATTAGTCCACTACTTCAGCACCAGGTTGTGTTACCCAGCTTAAATTGGATATATGTAAAACAAATCACCCAAGAGAAATGGCCTCATACCAAAACTTTCTCAGTGGGACATGATTTGCAGAATAATCATTCACACTACAAGACGTCTAAACAGATGTGTAAAGTCACAAAACCTCTGTAAATCTTTGTTACAAAGTTCATCTACTGTTGAATGAAATACTCATGAGAACTATATTTTGTCTTTTTTTTTGTTTTGTTTTGGTTTTGTTTCCAGACATAAACTTAATTCCTAACAGCTTAGGGCTCCTGTATGAACAAAATTAAGCTAATACACCACCTGGAAAACTATTGTGAAGGTTGCTTAGATAATTTTCATATTTTGAAATTGCAATATACTAATAAAATATTACCCCAGCTGATGAAATGAATATTCTATACCATATAACATCAAGCTCAGCAAAAAAACCAAAACCACTCCCCCTCCCCCCAAATCATGAGGAAAGAAGAAAGGTAGAATATTCAGAGTTATGACATTTGTCCTTCTAAGTCATTAAACATGATAGATCCCTGCTTTCCTGGAGATGGCTAAACACTTGCCCAATGATGGGAAGTAGTGACAGAATTTTTTTCATTTGTTTTTCTTGCCTGTGCAGGTTTGCCTGTGCACACTGTCTTTACCTTAATCCATTAGTTTTCCCACTTTTACCTTTGCACTTCCCACTGAAAGGGAGTGAACAGGTTCCTGTGTGAGGCTTAGCTGTAGTTAAGTCCCAGCTATAAATATTACTATTGTTATTTTATTTACAGACATGTTTCTGGTACTACAGTAAGCAGATGACATCCAAAACAAAACTTAAATGAAACAAAATACAATTCTTTTTAGGGCTGTAGCATAGTTTTTATGGATAGGAAATAGTCAGAATAATTTGATCTAGTTTTCATTAAGGATTTCAATATTTAAAATCTGTGATAAACACACTTTTCGCCTAAATGTAGCAAAATCCTGTTGCAACATCAATTTATAAGTTGGTCAAATGAACCATTTCTGTTAGGAGATAAAGCTTGGAAAGTTTTGCTGGATTAATTGTTCTCAGAATATCCTGGAAGTAGGTTTTGGAAAGGAATGGCTACAGAAATTTAGGTATTGAAGGTGATAGAGGAAGTTGTGAAGATCTGTGGGAGCTGTGGTAGAGGAGCTGTGGCTTGTGAGGTCAGTGAACAATGAAGTAGAAAGACTGATGTCCCTTCTCTTCTCTCCCTTTCTTCCTTGTCTCATTTCCCTTTCTCCTTCCCCAGGAATTTGCTTTTGTTCAGTGGTCTGTACTGACAGCATTGAAAATAATTTGATCAAATTTGTGTTAAATCGAAGCATAACCCTCCAGACAATATTTTCATGAGCCTATCACATTCTCCATTATTTGAGTGTTCAGATGGAATCCACTGATCTCAGTGAGAGCTGATGACAGGGTGTAATCAAAGCAGCATAGTGTCATCTCCTCTCCAAAGAAAAAATGCCATCGCTGTGAATTGAAGGATTGTGTATGTTCACTCCAATAACTGCTATGCTTACTAAGTTTCACAGAATCATAACAATCTCTGTGTGGCAGCAGAACTTGGGTGAAGTGATGAAATTTTTATTACTGAAGGTGAGTTATACAGTCTCTTCTCCTTATTCCTTTGGAGAATTTAGCATTTGAGAAAATACAACTCCTGATTATAGCTTACAGGCTGCCACACAATGAATTCCACAATATACAATTGGCTGCACTGCTGAGCTTATAATGCTTTGCATCCTATTTGCTTGAACTGCGAGTGTGATTCAAAAGTACTGAGGCATCTGTGTACATGTCAGCACCCACATATTTATATTGTGTTCATTGCAACCCATTTCTACCCTAATGCTCATAACAATGCTCAAATCAGATTTTCCTTTGCAGTCAGCTGAACTTCAACACATTATTTTTTTTGAAGGAATCCTCAGGTTCAGAATCGAGGCATCACTACAGCCAAACTGATGGCAGCTAAAATTATGGGATCATTTTACAACATCATATTCAACATATATTTTGAGTGCATTTATAATTTATTAAGATGATGAAAAATTCAATTTTTGTTCTTCATAATACAAAAGGGAACATTTCGAAGTATTATAATTGGTTTATAAGAGCAACATAAACTATACTGCAAGAGTGTTTTCCAATAATTGGTGATTGTGTGATGGACATTTTAGCAAAAGACATCTTTTGTGTTTGTAAAATCATATTGTAGATAATTTTTAGCTTTATATAACACGAGAAATTGATTGGACTATTATCTGCATTTAAAAATAATTCTAAAGCTAGAATATTAGAGGCAGTCAGTGTATGGAACCAAACAATGTATTATCCAGCTGATATGTAAAAGATAATAACAACTTCAAGTACAGCAAAGAAAACTTGTTGGAAGTGATTGCCAGTTTGGGTTTGGTAAAATATTTTCAGAAACATTTTTATTGCAACTCTTTAGTTCCTTTTAACAGCAGTTTCCTGTTCTTAATGGGCTTTCATACATAACTCCAAATGCTGAAAATATATGACTTAATTTTTACATTCAAAGGAAAATTTAGGATCTGAAGTACATGATGAATTTTATACTAACATATCTATATGCATATCACACAGTTTGTCTGGCAAATTAATCTCTCTGGTACTTCAAAAACATTTTGGAAAGCCTTCAGGTGAGAACTGGTTTTGAATGGGATAATTAACCTTGACAGTAATTTCTTCGTATCAGAGCCAAATAGCAGTTGGAAAGATGTATTCACTTTTCACAGAGTGCCAGGTACTTATGGCCTGGAAAGAGGCTATAATGTGTTCAAAAAATGTGTATTTCAAGCAGGCATGGAAAAGGGTTCCAGCAGAGACTCATCCATCAAATTCCTGGAGAAGGACATGATTTACGCAGGAGGTAATAGAGGCCCTGGCTGGATGTTTACAGTAGGTTATTTTCAGTCCTAAACCAGTGTAAGTGATTGTTTCCTGAACTAATGGAATCAAACAATATAATTAGATAATCCTGAACACTTGTTTACATATTATTAGAGATTTAATCTTAATTTCTTTCCTTCTGAAAGAAAATGATGAATAATAAAGTTTTATCAGCTCTGTATTGTAATTGTGTAGGTAAATCTGCTGGCAGTGCAATCTGACAGACAGATTTTTATGGTTTTAGCAAGTCAAAAACAGGTCTAAAAGACTCTTTCCATGTTATCCATTCCTCATTTTTCATTGAGTAAGTAGTATTCACTGCTTATATTAGCATTTCCATGGTGTGCATATGGTTTAACTGCTTACGTTTCCAATATTCAAATTCAAACTGGTTTTGTACTTTGAGCTGAAAACAGCTGTCTCACATGAAGTGAACCAAGACTTTTAAAAATTATTAATGAAAATGCCAAAGGACACATTTCAAGTTTTCCACAGGGTGCTGACGCTTAGAATTTTTTCTTTTTCTGAGGCAATATGCAAATATGTAAAACAGAATTGGAAAGGAACAGAGCTAGACCTATGGCTAAGTGTCTTTGAAAATCTTATCCATCATTTGAATTACCATTTTTAAAAAAGTTTTTCACTTTTCTCTAAGTTTTCCTCTTCACTGGCTTTTCAGACAAACAATGGATGAGATTTCTTAAGATTATTGAGATAGGTGATATAAATTAGTTTTTCATCTACTTGCAAATCCTAGATAAGTAGAAAAACATGCATAGGAGATGCAAATGTAAATTTCAAATCTATTTTGGAAAAGATGTATCTTCTGGTTGTCCTAAGCAGCTTTGTATTCCATGTTTGTCTACTGAATCTCTGTCACTGAAGTCTTGATAGTTACATTGCCAGGAAAAGTCTTTGCGCTTCGCATACAACTGACTGGTTCTCTAAATTCTGACAACTACATTTGTTAGATCCTTATAAAACCATGAGGAGAGTTTAGACACTGCTTAGACAACAGTGTTTTAGATTCCTACTCTGTCGGAGCTGAATATCATCAGCCTAAAAGTTTCTGTGGAATAGAGCAATTAGCCGTGGGTAAATTGTGCCGATAAACTACAGTAGTAATTTTGGTTGTATCAATGGGAGAAAGGACAAGCTCTGTTTTAAAATTTTTAATGGATAAATGTAGTAGTCTTAAATAGCTTCTACGGCTTATAAGCTGTCCTACTGATTTATTGTAATGCATGAATTGTCCTTGGAAACTAATGGAAAATTCATGGCAGTCTGTTGCTTGCAGTATGACATTTAACTACACACTCTTCCTTGTTTCTTTCAACAATTCAGGGACATATCTCACAATTAGACAATCTAGGCACTCAAAAGAACTTGTGTTTAATGATATGCTTTTGTTACAAGGAAAGAAAGATACTACTGGTCTTCTACTGGCCTGTTATGAATTCTTTTGCCTCTATGTTTGCTTATATATGTCAATATCTAAGGAGATATGTTGTTGCAAAATATGTTATGGTAAAGGAATTACCTAAATAAGCTTATTTTTCAACCAATTAAATTTATTAGATATTGTGAGGGACAATTTTTTGCACTTTGAAAAAGAAACACACTAAATACTAGACAATAAAACCGGAAAGTAGTCAGTAGTACATGAAAAGTAAGCAACAAAATGAAGATTGTGATTAGTATGCAAAACAGAGGATTCTCTGTTCTAGTGCTCGCAATTTCAGTGTAAGAATGCTAAGCACAGTCTCAAGATACTGCAGAACATACTGTGTGCCTTAAGAAGAAAGACAGACCACATGAGAAAGATAAAGCTTTCCTGGACTTCTTAAATAGTGTCCTCTTCCTCACAGGATTCAGGTTTTCTGGTAGAATGCACATGCTCTTCATTAATAAAATACCAAATGTCCTCAAGGACTGATAGCATTTAAACTAGAAGGGGGAAAAAAAGACAAAGATTAAAATAAAAATAAATAAGTAAACAAATTATGTGTTTAAAATTCCTCCTGCTTATGTATAAGTACTATATCTTGGAAATCACCTGTCCCAGACACTTATAAGCTTCTGTGGTTGGCAAACAATAATTACCGCAGTAATCTCCAAAGGTTTATTCCAGGAAGGTAAATAAAAATGTGGCACAAAATATGCCATACAGTTAAAGATTTTATTTTCTTAGCAAATTTTTAACTTTACCCTACAATTTTAGGATTATTTTCTCTGTAAATTTAAGGTATGTATTTCAGATTTTTGTCACTCAATCAGCAAGTACATCTAGTCTCACCTATCATTCTTTAGAAGCCTATATAACTGTCTGAATACTGTAATTCTGCATCAAGACTCTGTTTTCCTGAATATAAAGAAATAAACGAACCTGGAGGTAGCTGAGTAGATGACACTTTTCCTAATGCTACCTTTCCCACTCCCAAATAAGAGTAAATTTACTGTGCAGTTCAGCCTGCCACAGCAGATGAAGGGAGGTGATCCTCCATCTTTATTCAAACACTGGTGCTGGATGCGCCTGGAATACCGCATCCAGTTCTGGTCTCCTCAGCACGATGAGGACAGGGACATACTGGAGAGGGCTCACAGAAAGGCCACCAGGATGATGAAGGCACTGGAGCAGTTCTCATGTGAGGAAAGGCTGAGATAGCTGGGACTGCGCAGCCTGAATCCCCTCAGGGGTGTCTTGTCAACAGATACAAATACCCACAGAGATGGTGCAGCGAGGACAGAGCCAGACTGGTAAGAGGACCAGAGGCAATCAGAACAAACTGAAACACAGAAAGTTAAAACTGAACATCAGGAAACACATTTTCTTTGTGAGGGTGACTAAGCCCTAGTACAAGTTGCCCCAGGAGTTCGTGATCTCCCTCCTTAGAGATATTCATGGTCCTGGGAAACTTCTCTTTCTGGAGAAGGAGTTTGGATTAGGTGACCTCCAGAGGTCTCTACCAACCTCATCTATTTTGTGATGTGACTTGATGTGGAGGATTCATATTAATATTTTAGAAAACTAAATGAAAATGTCTACATATAGGACTTGACTGAATCATCTCATGTTTTGAGAATCTACTGGGTACCAGCTTAACTTCCAAAAGTTATATCCTATCTTCCAAGTCTGTGCAGATGTCTCAGATGTCATAGAACATGTCAAGTAATATCATATGGCAGCAAAATAATATTATATGGGATTATTTTCTTTCTAAATCAAGAAAGTCCCTGTATCAGACTGAGACAAATACACATATGATAAGTGTTAATTTTTTTTTATTTTTCAATGAAAGTCAGTAAAAGAAATACAAAAAATCTCTATTGAGCTTCAGTTTGAAGAATCATTCTTCAATTCTTTACCCTAGCTCAAACCCCCTCTTAACCTGCAAGGGACATTCCTTTCATAAAGCAGTGTCAGTTGTCTGCACTTCAAAAGGCATTGTCTATTCTGTGTGCTCTTTGAGAACTTCCACAAATAAATTCAGAATTAGAGGGATGTTGTTTTATGTGAAATTTAACAGATCTATGAAGGATTGGTAAGCAAAGTAACCAGAATGGTGTTCAAATTAAACTTCACATATTTCTTACGTTTTTCTAAATGCTATTATAGGCCTCAGTATAAATTAGGGTAAATATGTCCTTCAGCCTTAACAATTGTTTTTCCAGTTTCCCATGTATTTTTTCCTGTTTCCTCCTCTCTTCTTCTTCAGCATGGAGCAGCATAGCCTCACTTAATTCTATTCCAAATTCCAAGCTATTCTAATCAAAGCATTCTCATCTAGATGTAGTCTCATATATATATATATTTCTGGACGATCAGAAAAATTAAACATAAGATTCTCATATGAATTTACTAGAAAAATACCACTTTCTTTTTAATATTTATCATGCCTATGACGTTGGAAAACAGAATTATCTACTAGCAGAGGTAAAGACAGCCAATAAATTAATATGTCAAAACACAGAAATAGTTGCAACAGAATCTAAACTACCATCGTATTTTCACACAAAAGGATTTGAAACATAGGTAGGATTATCTGCTTTCTCTTTTTATATGCTGGAACCAATCAAACACTACATTCACTAACACAATATCACTTAAGCAAAGTGTCATTTTGCCTGAAAAGTCAACTGGACATTTCAGAATGTAAATGGTCATGTGGTAACCCAAAGCAATACTAGCCAATGCAATTTTGAATTTTGAAAGGCCATGGGCAAAGAGAGCTATTTGGTTCTTCTGACTGAACTAAGTTGCTAATGGAAGAGAATAGAAACTCTGCTCTATGAAGTGTCATTTTTAAGATATAATCACACTCTCTCTCTCTCTTGAAATCAACTGGCTTCAAAAAATCATAACTTTTGATCTATAGCAGCAAGGTAAGCATTTGAATATTAATTCTTACTAAAAAAATAATAGAAGTGCTATGCTATTTTTTTGAGGACAATAAAATATACCTAAAATTTGATGTCACTTTTTTTTCTCCCTTTAAATAACTCTGATTTACATTGCTCGGTGAAATCTCAAAATTTATGAAAAGAGTAATTTTTCCCCAAAATCTGACTACTTGAAGATAGGCACAATAAGAAAAGAAATGTTAATGTGTAGTTTATGTTAGATGTTCTTTAGAATATTTTTTAAGGAAAAGAAATCGAATGGATGTGTCAACTAATACAAGAGCCAATTATGGAAATGATGGCTCAAGGTTAGCTTGCTGCAGTACTTTTTAATTCAACAAATAGTGAAATCAACTTGTTGCTTCTGTAATAGATGGTTATGACAGAGCTAAAGAGCTCAAAATGTTTTTGTACTCCCCTGTCTAATTAACATTTCTCTTGTATGACCTACATTTCCCAGAAGAGTAACGGCAAAGACTCCCAAAAGCCTGCTTTTGTTTGAAAAACCTTTTGTAACGGGTTTAAGAGATCAAAGGCAGAGCAATCAGTGTTTATACAGCTTCAGTTTGAAAAAAGTGATAAAATAAAATTATATTGCTGCAGCAATTTGCAGAGGAAAACCTTTCCATGCTAGTTTATCTCTTGACGCTAATGGAAGCCTACAGATGCTGTGCTGTAATAACATGTGAGTTACATTTCTTTAACATTTTTTTCCCCTGTATTTTTAATTTTATCTATTTTTTTTCTTTTAGAATAAAAGAAATACAGAAAGAAAACATGCTGAATGTTTTAATGTTAATGATGTTCAGCTAAGTTTCAGTTACTCTCAGACTCTCATACATCCTAGGTTGATTTACTTACAGAATATGGTTACAGAAAATGCAGTATTACAGTCAACAAGAATATAAGTAGTTATTTTAAGGACAAATACTGAAGTCTACATTACTAAATCTTTTAAAATTACTCTTCATTTTTCATCTATGTTTTGACATAGATGAACTTTAAACTTTATACTGAATAAATTATGTCAAAATGTACTTTTTCTGTTTTTTTTTCTACAAGGTGCTAATGGAGTGAACTCTGAAAACACTGACTCCAACATCTAAGTCAGTCCAGTCTTGTCACTTTCTGCTTAATATAGTAATTTGTACTGCAAAAATCACAGAATCACAGAATAGTCTGAGTTGAAAGGACCCAGAAGGATCATTCAGACCAACACTTAAGTGAAAAGTGCTGCAAATGTACCAATTACAAACCAAGGGGAAAATAAAGAAAAGCAAAGGAGACCTAGTGCAGATATATTTGAAATTTATACTTCATATAAATGTATTGTTTCCCTACTTAGACTGAAATTTTGTTGTCTCTAAGGAAGATGACCTAGTATTTGTATTCTGGCATTTATAAGCAATCCCAAACCTCACACAGACTTGACAAGAGAATTGAAGAAAAGTTTTTAAAAATCCATAAAACTAAAGGGAGACAAAAGCAGGAGGGAGTGACCTCACTACTGTCTAAACTTTCCTCATGATGGGGAGCAGACAGAGGTGTAGATCTCTTTTTTCTGGTAACCACTGATAAGAAATGAAGAATTGATTTCCAGCTGCAATAGGGGAAGTTCAGATTATATATTAGATTATATATTAGAAAAAGTGAGGAGATCATCAAGCTCTGGTACCAGCTCCATGGGGAGATGGTCATGGCCCCAACACTGTGTTCATGAAACATTTTAGAAATATGGTTTAATTTTTTTTTTTCCCTATATGGAGTCAGGAGTTGGACTTGAAGATCCTCCTGCCTTCCTTCCTGATCAGGACATTCTACAAATCTGTGATTTTTAAATTCCGAGAAATGGATGCTATGGTCAGGCTCACAGAGTTATGTATATCGTCAGCTTTTTAAGCTGGGTAAATGAACCCATTTTGTTTCTATGCCCTCTTTACTGAGTAGAACCACAAAAGGCACATTGCTTTTGCTTTCTTGACTGAAGACATGTCTGGAAAAGAAAAATGAGTCAGTGTTAAAAATGTGTTAGCTGATATATTGTACCTATCTTTATCTGTGCAGACAAAAAAGCGTTAATGTGTCCTTACAGGCCCACACCACTCAGCTGATAGATGCTGGCAATCTCATTTTAATGTCACTGGGAACAAGGATTATTTGCATCTCAAAATCTCTGTAGATGCCATAGTTCAAAAAATAAACAAAAAAATTTAAAATTTACAGATATTGCCTTGAAAAACAGCCATAACCAATTTATATTTGATTGCCCTAACATGTACTGGATACCTATATATTGTCCTTAATAGATCTTTTCAGACTCTATTTTTATTTAACATTTTTATTAGCGTTCATCATCCCTTCTGTTTCCATGAGGCAAATAATATACTCTCATGGAAGCGATGTTGTTTTTCCTTTTTGTTTACTCCAAATGATTTATCTCATCATGTACATTACAGAGAGAACAGTGTCTTACACTGCTAGTTAACTCATATTTAAATTCTTTCTTTCCTACAGCTTTCTGAAAAAAATATATAAACATCTTGCATTTTCCTTGTTTTCACTTGGTACTTCATAAAATAGAAAATATTTGAAAGATTTATTAATCTTCATGTTTCATTGAACCAACTGAACCAGAGTTAAGGTCGAAAAGATTTTTGTGAAAATGGTCTGACATTAAGTTTAGCTAAGTTGCTGTCTTTTATTTATTAATCTTGCTCTGAAACACAGGATTCAACACTTCAGGGAAATAAGAGAACCTCTCTAAGGTTTCTGAGTGATATTATTCTCTTTATGTTCTAGAGTAGACTTCTGAATATATTGATTAGTTTGTTATGCAAGTTGAGGGCATGGACTTTTAATGTTTTATTCTTTCAATAAGTGAAGTGTCATTTTTTTTAAATCTCTTTTTATTACTTCCTAAGTTGGTGTAAGATAACTGTTATTTTAATTAAGACAATCATGTTAAAGCAGAACATCTGCTCTGATGAGTCTAGCTATGGCCAAAATACAAGAAGTCTTTACACACTAAAGATACTTAGGTGAGATAAGATAGACTCTGATCAAAGCTTCTCCTCAGTCCCTTTTAACCAAAGTAGAAAAACATAATTTTAAAGGGTTACTTATTTGTCGACGTTTTTGAGAGAAATCTTTTCCTCCTTAGAAATGCTAGTAATGATCCTTAAGGAAAACAATAGAAGTGGCTAAGCCTGGAAGCCAGGTGAGTGCAGCACCTCTCTCTCTGGGGAGGGGCGGAGATACCGCGAGGGGTGGAGCTGGTAGGAGCTGGGACTGGGGCAGCTGCGGTCCCGCTCGCTGGCTCGGCTTCCGGAGCCCGGCCCTCGCTCTTTGCTCTCAGCTTTTCGACAAGGACGCGCAGCTGCCACCGGGGGAAGGGAACTCGCTGGTACCACCGCGGTCCAGCCCGGCCTGTTTCTCCTGCCGCGGCTGCTGAGCTTGGTGCCCTGTTGATACCTCGCTGAGAGAGGAGCTCTTNTTTCTCATTCCAAGGGAGGCTCCTGCCTTTCTTGGTAAACACCTGTCTAAACCGCGACAATATTGTTACATAAATACCCTGTAAGTAATATTTTTCTGGTGGTCTTTGACAGAGGTCTACAGAATTTTTGAAGGATTCCTACTTAGTGGTAACTTCCTCAGCAGAGAACCTGTGTTAGGATCCCTTCTTCCCTCTAAAGATCCCTCCTCTTTCCTCTTTCAGACATCAATAGAAAAGACTTAAATATAAAATCACCTTCCCAAGTAGCTAAGTACAACTTCTAACCTACTTTTATAAAGCGTTATTGTTTTTTCCTCAATAGCTATTTCTTGGTATCTAAACAGTAATATGTATGTAGACAACATTTCTGTTTTTTTTAATACTTACTATCTCTAAAGTCAGATGTATCCTTATGAAATCCAATTTTTATGCTCATATCTATTTCTTCTTGCAGCTTTCCTAGTTTAATGCAGAGTTCTTGGTTCTTAATAGCAAATCTGTCTTTGTATTAAAAAAAATAATAATCAATTTGCCGCTGGATTCGCATTTTGACTATTTATATTATCATTCACTGTGAATGGTTGTGGTGTAGAGTTGTTTTTTTTTTAAATCCTATTTTTTCAGCGGTCAATATTAAAACAAATAAAAAAATATCTTCACATAAGTTAAATAGAATCATGATCATTATGGTACAGTTGCTGGGAAAAAAAAAAACAAACTTAGAAATTTTTATAGGATGAGTAGCTATCCTCCCAGGAAAGTAGATTATTTAGATTATACCTGTGTGGTCTATAATCAGGCACAATTAAAAGTCCCATCCCATATTTTAGTAGTTTTTATTTTTCCTGGCCACTGAAAATTATAATAAGTTATTGAAATTGGTCAAGTATGGAAAAGTGTCATTAAGCCAAAAAAAGTCAAGTACAAAAGTTTCTATTTTTGCAGCTTGATTAAAAATAAATACATTATTTAAATTGTCATCTGATAGTGAAGGAGTTGAGTTTTGTGATAACATGTTGCAGACCTGTAGATCTATAGATCTATATATGATTATGAAAATTTATGAAATCACATTTTATTAAATTTATTGAGAAACTCAGATTTTTGGTATATTCACTTTTTGACTGTATTGAACTATATTCTTAATATCCAGATTGGAGTGTTAATATCGATGGCTAGTATTTTTATATAAACAGAATATGAGGTATTTTGAATGGTTTAAAAGTAAATATTTTCTCTGAGGACTGATACAGTCCATCAAAAAATAATAGGAAATAATTTCATTAGTCATAAGCAGATGGGATATACAAAATTCATATTATCTGCAAACATTTTACAACAGATTGGGCTTTTCTGGAGAGGAAGTAATGGGGTTGGCAGGGGGAGGAGGAGAGGATTGTCCAATTTTTATCCAGGATATAAAGCTCTTAACTAAACCAGAAGCTAAAGTCTGAGTCAACAAAAAGAAAAAAGAAATCCTTCTTATAAAGCAACAGCATTAACGTTGATTTAATCAATAAGGTGCTGGTTTGTTATCCTTTACAGCAGTTCTTCCACTGCTGGGCTGCTTCCCTCTATTATAATAGATCAGATATCCTCCATATGTTTTCCAGTGTTTGCTGCAATCTTTATTACAGGACTAGCAATTTGCTTTTACTTTCACTCTAAATGTATTTTGATGTCCTTTGCACAGATAAGCTTTCTGTAGCTTTGAAGAAATAGGAATCATCTCATCATGTAATTTAGTACACTCAAAGTACGTTCAAAACCCTGTGATTGCATATAACCACGACTATTTTTTACTTAGAACACTCAATCTGCTGTACATGATTATTTTTAAGCTACATATTTAAAAAAAGATCTGAGGGCATCTCAAGGTTATTATAAGAACAAAAAGAATGTGTGAAAGAAACAATTTTTGCCTATTTGTTTTCCTTTATTACAGATCATTTTTTTGTCTTCCCAGGGGTGTCAGTGTCAGTGACATTCATTCTCAATACCCTGTGCCTGTCTGGTTCATTAGAAAAAAACACCCAGATTGTTCTTTATGGTACAGTATCTCTATGGGTGAATCCTCAGGTAACTGGATTTTATTATCTTCAGCAATATGGCCTTGCAAGATTAATCTTAAAATTAAAATGGAAGAATTCACTAGAAGAACAGTACAATGATGATTTAAGTGGACAAAACTCTGAAGGCAGAATAAAATTATTTGTCCATAACAACAAACATCAGCAAAGGGTTAAGCTATGCTGATTAAGAAAATAACCCTAAAAGCAAAGAATGTTCATAACTAGGTAGAAAAATGTAGTCAAAATCCAATATATGCTCATTTTGTTTTCAAGACAAAAGGTTATTTTTAAAAGCAAGTCAATATGATACAATGAAAATCTGCTTTGCGTACAAACAATATGGGGCAAGTTGACAGATACTTATATCAATAATTTTTTAAACATTGCAAAACAGATTAAATAAATTAATTTTTAATATTTCAAGTAGCTGAAAATTTCACAGAAAGATGATCACTTTTTTAAAGGAAAATACATTTAAAAATATGTCTCTGTTTCCAAACTGGGACCTCAATACAGTCAGCTTTAAAGTCAAATATAAAATTTTTCAGGAAAAAAGGTAGGATTTTTTTCTAGATTTCTAAACATTTCTTATTTTCTGCCAAAAGTTTTCAATGTATGAGCATAGTTTTGTAATTAATGACTGAGTCCCATAGGCTTCTTTTCTTGGTTTTTTTTTTTTTTTTTTAAATCAAAATCTAATCCGACCATGATTTTTTTTAATTGCTTTTAATCCTGCAATTGATTTTTCAGCATTATTCCTTAAAAATTACTCAAATTTCTCTCAGGTGTCATGAACTAAATTTCTGTTGAAATCAGTACCTCAAACACATAGACCTCTACATCTTGCATCAGCTTTTAGATCCTTCATTAGAAATGAACTGATTATATTCAAGTACATATTCTCAGGAATGCTGGACACCTACTGGTAAGTTAATTAAACTTCTCCACAACACATAAAAAAGCAACTTACATTTATGTTTAGCTTTTTATAAAATGGCAATGGAACCGTTCAGAATATGTATAATGTATTGTTGAAAAAAGTTATACTTAGCTTTTAATTTAAGTCAACTTTTCAAGTGCTTTGTAGCTCTGTTTACTCACTCAACTTCTTAGTTTTAAAATATCAAGTAGAAATCTATACTAAATAAAATCATTATTGTAAAAATCATTATGCTTTTCAAAATTATGTATGTAAAGAATGGAGCTTTAGAGTAAAAACTTTATTGAGAAAAAAAGTACTTGCACCAATTTTTTTTATTATTATTAACACTAGAAATAATAGAATTGAGCTGCTGCTGTGAACATGGATAATAAAACTCACCTAATTATTCCTTTTATTTCACTCTCTTAGAACTTTCAGATGAAAAGATACTAGAAAATAAACTGTGGGCTAATACTAAGGACTTTATTAGTGCTATGTGTGGACACTATATGGAAATCAAACTTCCCATAAAATCTGATCATGAACATGTTTCACATAGAGGCAAGAAAACTGGAGATACACTTGGGGAAGCACTGTCTATTCATTTCATGAATGAATCAACAAGTAAAACCTTTCAGATTTTATTTTTTTAGATGAATGTTAAATTCTCCTTTCCATATATAAGGCAGTTTTCTTTAACTCATGTAAAATGCACTTGGTGTAGTGTGACAGACAGTTGAGACTCACGCAACTTTGGAACCAGGTATGTATTTCTATAAGATCATGACTGAATAATAAACAACTAAAATTGCAGGCATGGATTCAGAATTTTACGTCTCCCTCTCTACTAGGTAAATCCTGAGGCATAATTTGCCTTTTATTTGTTTCTCTCTTCCTCAATACCTCTGGTACTATCATCCCAGGGGGCACTAAAACTGTTACTGCTTGTGATACTCATGATCTAATGGAGAACATACTCAGCTGTGGAATAGGAGAGCTAAACTGTGTCTTTCTGTTCCTAATACTTTAGAAGGTAGATTCTTAATCCACAAGTGCATGCTTTTCACTACAAGTATTATGTAAAAACAAAGTCACCCTTCTCCATTCTATGCCTGTCTTCCAGAAGGACCAAGATCCCGAATGGATGTGTGTTCATATAAAAGAGTTGGGATTCACCTTATAGCAGCCTTCCACTACCTAAAGAGAGCTTATAAAAAAACAGAGCAACAATTTTTTTTTACACCGGTAGATACTGATAAGACAAAGGGGAATGATTTTAAGCTAAAAGCGGGAAGATTTATGTTAAGTGTTAGGAAGAAATTCTTTACTCAGAGGATAGCACAGCACTAGAACAGACTGCCCAGAGAAATGGTGGGTTTCTGGAAGTGTTCAAGGCCAGCTTGGATGGGGTCCTAAGCAGCCTGTTCCAGTGGATGGTATCCCTGCCCATGGCAAGGGGAGTGGAACTAGATGATCTTTAAAGTGTGCTTCTAACCCAAGTCATTCCGTGATTCTTGTATTCTGTGATTTCCTGTGATCCTCTGTACTGCAATAGGAAGAAGTGGAAACCAGACACAAACACTACTCTCTGAAGGCATTGCAAGAGTAGATACATTAAGTGGAAAGGCAAAGCATCAAAATTATATGGATCAATTTATTCACCCCTGCTTATCATCTCGGTTGTCTGTCTGTTCATTGACTGCATAGGACATTTACCCAGTAAAATTCATCTGACCATAACACTTTCTATGGGACTGGCAATCTGAAATTCTAGAGTGCCATTCTTCCTCTTCTGAACAAGAGATATAATATCCTGTATTACATTTATCAGAATGAATACTTCATTTACATAGATTCAGAGTTGTTTAGGCTTAATATTATTTCTCATTGTCATTGCAACCATGCAGAACTACAGTCTGTTACATTCTTTTAATTATAACCATTGTCTAACAATTCAGCTAAGATAACTTTATGGCCTCACATATCCTATTAACTACTTCTACATTGACCTTTATGATTTTCAGTTATTTGACTAGCTGGACATCCAACTTATCTCCCTGTTTATAGCCCCAGCAAGCTACTAATCAGACTGAGCAGGCTCAGATAATGAAGACAATATAAACAGGTACTAAGTGCCTATGTCAAATGTGTAAGGGTAAAAGAAGTAGAAAGCAAGTAATTTTGATAGATTGGAAATCAGTTTATTCCCCAGTTATCAACTTTTTAAATTATTCATAAACACCTGGGTCCTTCTCTAATACATTCCTGAAATATGCCTCATTGTATTGTAAAGAGAAGAAACTTATTGAATGTGAGATTTTATTCATATAGGGCTACCTGAAAAATGAACAAAAGTTAATTAGACAGTCTTAGTAATTATTGTTCTGTGTTTTAATACAGTCAAAATGAGAACAAAATTTGTGTTTGCATCTAAAGTACTTGATTTTGAGTCTTATTTCAAAGCAAGAAGGCATGCCACTTGAGTATGGTAAAACGGCAATTTCTCTTGGCTGAACTTTTGGAAATAATTCCCTATGGCATTTTTAAAATTGCTTAGACCATTTAGTGTTTGCTTATCAATTCTATTTGTTTTAAGTCCCAAAATGAATCTGCTTTTTAATGTAAGAAGAATTCTTTTTATCTGAAGTTGTATGGTCTGTTCTTATGTATATTTTTCTTATCATGAAAGAACCTATTCCTGCAATTCATTAAAAACTCCAATTTATTTTTCTTCTAGCAGGATTATAATTCCCTTTGTTATCACTACCTTTACTAATCATTACATTTGTTATACAATTTTTGTTCATGCATTCATTTTTCATTTTTTTGTTATTTCAGTCTGTGATTCTGTAACCTAAAATTGTGCTCATTTTTCAAGATCAAATCTATACTAGATGAAATTTGACTAACCTCTTCTCAGATGAATTATGTAAAACACATATTAAAGAGCAGGAAGCCAATTGTATGGTGCTCATATTTGTCTTTGAAAGTATTTCTAGACAGCAGTGTAACAAAATCTGAGGTTCAACATACTTACAGACTCAGTACTACATTATTTTTATATTTTTATTTTAACTTGAATACAAAGCATTTTCCAAAGTTGGTGGTACATTTAGGTCTTGCAGAAACATAGTAAGGAAAATATAAAGAACTACTTTCCCTTGGAGTGATGAAGAGACTAAAGACATACAATCCTTCTTATAAAAAATATAAAAATCCTTCTTAATAAATATTTATCTATTTATTCTCTTCACTCTGAAAAAATTTGTATGTTTATTTTCATCTTCACTCCAAATAAAAGAAGTTCCTGATATTTTCCTTACTATCATCAACCAGTAAGAAAAACAGCAACAAAACTAACAAAAAGCATCCATGTGATCACAGGCAAAGGCTTGAAACAGATTTTCTAAAATTTTTCATGAAAGAACTCAAAAAGAGTCAAAAGATAGTAAAAATGGATGTGATAAATTTTTGATGGCTTAGTTTCTGATGTAATCCATAAGTGACAGAGGCTGTGGTGAAATAAATGAGGGGGATTTGATGTCTGAACCTTAAATATTTGCTCAGATTTTTTTCAGGAATCTCCATGGAAGAGACGGTAGGCGTCCATTCAGATAATTTTCAGTAGTTAAACATATGCAATTTGTATATTTTACTTGTTTGGTTTGCAGGAGGTATGTGTGAAATTTCTGTATTTTTATAGATTTACGTATGTTTCTCTATGTTACTTATGTTACAAAAATCAAAAGGCACTGATGTATTATGATGTTATTTGATAAATATCATTAGAACATTAAAGTATTAGCTGTACCCTAAAAGAAACCATTTATTTCATCATCACTATGCAAAATGGAAGGCAGAAATGTGATTAAAAAGAATAAAATATTCCAAGGAAAGAAGGAAACAAATGTTGACACAGACTCAAGAGAAAGAGTCTGTAAAAGAGATTTCTTTGTTTGCTCAGGGAAATCACTATTTAGCCAGCTGGAGTGTAAGTTCCCACCAGGTTCTCCCATATTCACAACTTTAAAATCAAGAGAGGAACAATTCTTCTTAAGGCACTTTACACAAGAGTATGCTCAGTTTAAATTTAGCATTAATATGCTGGAAATTATTTGAGATCATCAATTCATCTTGTGTCACAGTGTTCTTGCACTAGCTAGATAAAGGAAGCATAAGAGAGAGGAAGCAAGAATACAGCTATCATTCTTGGAGGATCCCGTGCAACTAAAGAGACAAGTAAAGAGGAAGGAGAGGAAATAATGAAGAGATCATAACACTGAGAAATGAAGCCAGGGAAAGATGAGAGAAGAAAAGTGGAGCAATTCCTCTCATTTAGAATATGTACAGTGATACAGGGAAAACTGAGGCACTGGGCTGTGTACATGTATGATTTCTTGTTTTGCTATCTTCTCGAAATATTTTAGAATTTTAGAAGAGGCTCGGGGCTGCTTAAAAAAGACAGAAGCAGCTTGGGACCACTTGTCAAAACACAATATCAACTTTTCTTCACTTACATGTATTGTATCTCATCATGACAGCATACTCTGGGAAAGGATTTTTGGGCAACTTTGTGTCTGTATAGAAAATACTGGAAAGGGTCTAAAACAGTCGATTGCACTTCATGGATAGCCTGTGTGAGATTTATTTGACTTAACTTCAGAAGTTTGTGATATCGTCACCTGGGTTCCCTCATAGCTCATTCACAGAAGTATTTCCAGCTTAAAATGACCTATTTTAATCATATCCCATTCATCTGTGCCTGGAGGAAGGGACAAAGTCAAGGCACGCAGTACTTTACTGTAGGTCATGCTCTAGCTTGAAGATTTTGGGCCCAGAGGATAAGACTCACATAGAGAAATTTACTAAGTTTGGCTGACTCTAAGGTTTTCTCTGAAAGATTAAAGCTGCCAGCTTTGCCTGTAGTGCATTTAGTAAAAGAGGAACAGGACACTCTTGAGAAAATCACCAACCCCTCTGTGCTGTAAACCCTATAACATCACCTCTATATGAAATAAGGTCTTTTAATACAATGGCTCAGGCACACTCGCAGACATGATGTGGTTAGCAACTCCGAAACATAGATTTCAAAAGTAATTTATGTAGACAAAATACTGTACATGATGCAGTTACAAGATTATTCAGTTTCATATTTTTCCTTATTTTTCTTTGAATGATGAGATTAAAGTAAATCAAGATAAATGTCATTCTTATAGTCCTGGGATTTATTTTTCTTTTTAACTAAATCTTTATATCCAATGTCAGTGATCTCAGAAAAGTTTCAGAGAATTCAATATCTTTTCAGAAAATGTTACTCCTTATGGCACTGGAAATGTCATACATACACACAAAGGAAACTAATGTTTTCTAATTTTAGCAATGAGAGAGTGACTGTTGCTCCAATTTCCTATTCTGTTATTCCTGTTTTCTGTCAAGTGTCATTACTTGTCTTTTAGAAAATGAAACATTTGGACTAATATTTTTTCATTTCTCCTGCAGATGATTCTATCTGATTACAGTAAACATTTAATGATGAAGAAAAAAATTAAATCAATTAGGGCTATATTTGTTCTATTGGGTTCCTGATATGGACTCCTAGATTCTCATCCCAACTGTCCAGATTGGAAGGAGTGTGTCATAGTACCTTGATATATGTGTACCTGAGGAATCAGAAAGAGGTGTAGCTGTGGGATACAAGAGGAAAAGGAAGTTGATGACAAAAGCACTAATGTGCATTTGTTTGAGAATGTGGGGTCAGGACATGGCTGGAGAGGATGACGTGAGCTTGAAAGCTTTTCTTTATCTGGGAGCTTGGATATGGTGTGCAAGGTTCAGGCTGCAGATACATTGAATCTTTAACTACTGGAACAGAAAAGATGCTGAGGTTTTTGGAGGGAAATAAAAGATTTTAGGATACTGTAGAATATTTTCTAGAGTTTAGGCAGTGCTTAGGGGCACTGGCAGAGGGGGAAGGTGCACAGTGTGTATATACTGGTGCTCTCATTAACATTCTAATAGAAATGTAACAGGACATTACAGCAGTTCAGAGAAGCAGATTATTTACCTTGCAGAAGCAAATACAGCCTCTGGCTTCCTGTGGTTTACTGTCACAGGAGTTAGGAATTTAGAATCTAAACAAATATTGTTAATGTTTGACATTGGCTGAAATGCATTGCCTTGTGATCAGACTAAACCATTTAACAATGCCTCTGGCCTTAGATTCTAAGAGTCTGTTCAAGCCACTGTCCCAGTTAGTTCTGTGTGTTCTTTCCAATAATGACAAATTAATGACATTTTGAAGAGGAATCGTTAACCCATACCAAATTTCACGATTTATTATGGGGAAAACAGATCCTTTTTTAGCTCCAGTAGGAAAGTGAATTTTCTGTTCAAGAAAATGAGTTAATTTATTTCAGTAAATTTTCAGATAATTTTTTTTTCATACCCATCTTTTGCAGATGGAGTAATAGACTTCACCCACAAGAGGCAAGAGATGATATATTTTATTGATACAAAGAAGTGAATTAACAAAATTTAATATTTATGAGACTAAGGTTTAACAAGATTTGATGACAAGGTACACTTGATCATTTACTGCATGGAGAACAGGGTCAGATGAAGCTGTCAGGGAGTACCACCTATTGAGACGTCGTTCTGGAAGGATGCCCTTGCTTTTTAAACTCCATCTTAGAGTGGCATCTAGATGCATCTGGATCCAGTCCTAGGCCCAAACCTGATCAATTATTTATGTCTAAAGGATGAGATGTGCACAATCAATCTTTTATATAACTTAGTTAAGACTTCAAACTTTAGCATGCTGTTAATCACTTACTGAGAATCTGTTGTGGCATGGAATCTCTCAGCCTTGGGGAGTAACCTTGTGAAGCATCCTCTGCTCAAGGGGACATCCTAGTGTGCAGCCCCAGGGCTGTGAAGGAGAGTTCAACAGGCCCAGGCTGTCCATTATTTACAAAATAATGATTGACTCATTCTCATATTTGCATACCTACAAGAGTTCTGGATCATAGTTTCCAGAGAGCCCCTGGAAATGTTGTCATTGGTTCTCGAAAGTTCAGAGTAAACTGGATGCAGCCATCACAGACCCCACTGGTCGTCATGGCTTAAGATATGACCTCATAAAGAATTACATAGTGTTGCATTTCTTGTATATTGCATCAAGAGATGTTTATATTGTCTATATGTATATTTGCTTACTTGTCCCCTACAGTATGTCATAGGACTTCATTACAGAGAAAACATTTAACATTACGTGGCTCACATGTTTGGGATTGTGAACACCAACAAAGATTAAGGACAAGTTAATGATATCTGCTCTCCACTTCTGTAGCCTCTCTCATCTCTGGAACTCCAGGTGCTGTGTAGACTTGTCCATTCAGCCTGTGAGAGTGGTAGGTGTTATTAATGTTCACTTCACCTACCACAGAAATACAGCAAGTACTGAAGAACACACATGAGCATTACATAAGAAATAGAAGCAGAAAGTTTAAAAGAATAGCATATCCAGTTGAACCCAGGGAAATGTAGGCAGACAAAAGCTATTTACCCAAGCTGGAAAGAAGCCATTGCAGCAGGAGCTAGTTTAATGTAGTGTACAGTGGGATCTGAAGCTGCCTGATCCTCTGAGGTCATACAAAGGATGAAATGCAAAGTCAAGCAGAGGCCAAAGAGCATTAGAATCTTGTGATTCTTACCTTGAGCTGCCCAGATTTTACCATTCCATTCTTATTAATGTATCTCAGTAACTTTGAGTCATCTATAAATATTATAGTGTGTCAGGAACTGCATTAAGCTCTTAAGGATGAAATTTATCACATCTGATTTCAGCCATTTGAAGTTCAGCCACCTAGATTTAACTCTTTGTTCAGTAGAATAATTTCTCTTCCGCTCTTCCTCTCATTCCTCATTAGAGTTGAACACCTCACTAGATGTGCTAACATCACATTAGATGGCTAACATCAGAAGAAAGGAATTACGTGCTGAGGGACTGACCTCTCCAGAATGTCTTGAAATCAAAATATTAAAATAAAGAGGAAAAAAAAAAAAAACCACAAGAACCAAAACAAACAAACAAGCATAAACAAGAAAAAAGAGAATAGAGAAAAAAAGGCAAGAAGTGTAGAGTTGCAAATATCTTACTTAAGTCATTTTTGTGAGCTGTAGAAAAGGTTGGATTATACTTTACCTTGCCAATAGTGTTTTGTATTTTGAAAATGTATTTTGTATATTTCCATTTTATTGTGTAAGGATTGAGAGAAGGGTGGGTTTCCATGGTTAATCTTGTTTAAAAGGACAGCTTTTTTTGGTCCTAATATGTTCATTTTTAATAGTACATCACAATGGAAATAAATCACGCTTAGTGTGTATGTGTCCTGGAAACCACAGTCTCCAGGACTGTGCTTGTTGCTTGGTATTTTATGTAAAAACATTAATTTATCTCAATTCTGTGCTCACTGTATAGAAGTCCATATGAAAAGAAAAACAATACCAAAAAAAAGTGGAGTTAAATCTAATGTTCATTCTTGTAATACAGGCAGACATGTAAAAAAATAAATGGGCATGATATCTGTTTGTTACCATTTGATAGCCATTCCTTGAAATATGATTCAAGAGCAGAATGAGAATAGATGTACTGCTGACACTCAGACTGCATTTGCCAGAAAAGTTATGCTAGATTTCATAAGAAGTGAAAGTATTTCAACTTGTAATGCAAAGTGAAATACATGTCAAGAAGGATTCTCAGTTTTATATTTAAACTTCATACTTCAAAAAATATTAACTTTAAGTTACTCTGTTGTAGCAAGATATTAGGCTTACTGATAGTTATCATGATGAAAATGCTATCTAGAAATGGATGGTGTCCAAGAGGATGCGTATTTTGAAGAGTCATATATCCTTGTCCTGTTACGTAGATACTTGATTTTGGCTGCCATGTTAAAACCAAAATTTTAGGCTAGATGGACCTTCAGTCTTGTCCATTTTTATGTTAAGAACTTAAACCAATTCTGTGTCTTCTGTATCTGAATCACTACGCACATTCAGTTCTCAAAAAGTCTGGAAAGTAAATGGAACTATTTTTCTTGTGTGAGTAGCCACAAAGCAAGTGAAAATAACTGCAGACATTTCATATGCCTTTAAAATTATTATATGTGAAAATTAAAAATTAATATATGTGACATTGCTAACATTAAAACAAGAAAAAACCCCAAACAAAAATTAAAAAACAATTAAGGTAATAACATCTGATGTTAAGTAAAGTTTAATTTTTGCCAAAAACCCTGACTGCACTTCATAGAATATAGAAGTAATCTCATTAATGATATACTTGTTCTAAACCTCTACTTGCAATGTAACTCCTGTGTTATAATAGAACGTGTTTTAAAAAAATTTAATTGCAGACAGATGTTTTTGTCCAATTAACCTGGAAGTATTCTAGAAATGTAGTTCTTCTCTCTCTGTAACCTTGAACATTAAAGAAGTTGGTGTTAGATAAATAGAGCAAGTATGGATAAACAATCTTTGCAATTATATAACAATAAATGAAGAATGACAGTTCAGCATTATGATAAGAGTCTCTGGGGCACCTCTTTATTTGCTTAGTTGTTTAATACAAACATCTGCATGATAAATTCTGTGTTCATATTGACAGAATGTGTTCAGAAAGTTTCTATACTAGAGAGAAATTCATATATTTAAGAACTAAGAAGATTCAATAAAAATGTTTTAATTATAACATATATAAAGATGTAAAATAAAGCAGCATTGCAAACATGGAATTCATCCAAATACCACAAAATGCCATTTGCTGTGGTGTTAATCTGTTAGTTATGAGAATTCCTATATTTTTACTATTTCTTGCCATAGAAGTGGATCTGCAAAAAAAGATAGGTAAAAATGCTTAACCATTATGATGGCATCTAGATCACTCAGTAACACTTTTGACATCTGAAATTTCTTAATTTTTCTAATTGAATACATTCAGTGGGAGGCCAAATGTTCCCCATGTCACTTACAAACAGTGACAATAGACAGTCCAGAAGATGATTCAGCTCACTAAACAGTCCTTTTTAGATTTCAACTAATTATGGAAAATGTGACCATGCTTCCAGTTTTGGTGCTTCAGTGAGGCACATAAAGTTCAGTAGGATCCATCTAAAATTTTTTCATCTGCTTGTCTTTAAGTACAGGTGACAGCACATTTTTAAAAGGCAAGTTATAATTCTCTGATGTGTTGAAATACAAAAAAAAGCCTCAGAGAGAGCTAAGATCCACAAAGTATGTATGGCTATAGTATGGGTCAATTTCTAACGCATTTTGACCTCCTATATTTTTGCAACTCTGTTCCTGGCACAGAGATATTGACTTTTAAGTAGGGGCAGGGATTCATGAAAAGCATTTTAAAATGACGGGTTACTGAAGATTGGTGAACTACTCATTGCATTAGTACAGAGTTGTGAAGTTTTCTTCTTTGAGTTTGTGATTGGGTTTGGGTTGGGTTTGGGTTGTTTTGGTGTTATTTTGGTGGTGTTTGGTCAGATTGGCTTGGGGGTTTTTATTTTGTTTTGTTTTGTTTTATTTGAAATTTTCATTCTATTATTTCTTGGTATTTTAAATATATTAGAAATATGGATATAGTTCATTAGCACTGCATACAACAGGCTTTGGAAAGGAGATGCATTTGATAGAGGCTGAAGAGAAGGCAAGGAGAAATAAAGGAGAGAGAAATAGCCAAGTCTATCATGGAAAAATGAAATCCAGTCAGGACTGGGCAGACAAGTTGATGGGGGTGGGAACCCAAAATAAAGAACCATGCAACCTTGATACTGTCTCATTCTGATATGGTATTTAATTACAGATTTATTTTTTTTTTTTGTACCATACAGCTGCCTCATTCAGGCTGAAGGACAGTGGCTCAGGAAACTGCAGCTATTCCATGATTTGTTTCATCCTCATTGTTCAGTGTGTGTCTCTAGGTGTTATTTACTGCATGCTATTGAAACCCCTCTTTGTATACAGAATTATTAATTTCCTCATAGGCTCGTTCCAACCTTCACTTCAGCTGATTCAGCCCTTAGCTATATTCAGTCCCTGCCCATTAACTAAAACATACCTTCTGATTTACTCTTTTCCCATCTCTCCCCCTCAAATCATTCTTCCAGACCCACTAAATAGTTCACGGAGAATGGAGCTGCTGACTCCCAAGGCTGTAAAGGAGTGAGCCTTTTTATTTTATTAATGCTCACTAATGGGTTTATTAATGCTCAGTACATATTTAATTTCATTGGTTTATGTTTCCTCTTAAGAGCACTCACTCTGTCCTCCTGAGCTGTGCGGTATTTTGTATTGGCTGGCTAGCAGAGAAGTTCATTTGTCCTGTGCTATTACTGCCATCTGCCTTGTCAGGCCTTTCTTGAAAATGAAACTGTGTCTCAACAACTTTGCCCTTGGTTAAATAAATAAGCCATAACTGTAGCTGTAACATCATTATCTGAGTATGAGTCTGAAGGTCTTGCAATTTATTATGGTGATGCAGCCTTTACATTGCAACTTGACTTTATTGTATTCACCTTGCTGCATAACAGCATCTGCACAGCACTTGTGGTGGTACTTGGAAAAGGCTCTCCAACTCCACAACTGCAAATCTATTCTAAGATTCTTCCCCTCCCACACAAACATTCCTTTAGTCTTTCTTTCTTTCATAATCTCTTTCCTTGGACTCTTCATTCTGACTCTTCAAGCTCCCTCCTGCTCACTGGCTTTTAAAAAGAAAGCATTGAAAGATAACGAATGTGGTGCGTGCAGTGACAACACAGATGGTATTTCTGAAAAGAGAAATTAGGGGTGGAAGACTGTAAGAGACAACTAGTACCAGCATTACTTAGGAGAAGAGGAAACACGTCCTCAGCTGATATAATTACCATCGATAGTTTCAAGTCAATTAATCTTGAAAATAATTAATATTTTATCTGTATTGTCAAGCTTAATTGTAAGAGTCAAAGTCCTCAAGAAAAAACAGCAAATAGTAATAATGATAACATTGCATTTCATTTCCATGCACCATAGGTTGATGTACAGCATTGACCTAATGCTGTACAACACAGATACAGTGAGATTCCTTGACAACAACACATTTCTAATTCTGTACATGAGCTATTTTATTCACAGTGTTGCCTCTACATTACAACAAAACTAATTGACAAAAATTACCATTTGAAGAAAATGAAGGTGGCACTTGTACTTCCTTTGGGAAATTGGTATCTAGGTAAATACCAGACTCTAAAATGAGGGAGACCAGAGTTATGCACATGGTTACTCAAGCCTAGCTGTTCTCGTTGGGCAAAGTCACAATATACGTATAACACTCACAGTCATTCAGCTCTTGGAGATGGTGTTAACACTAGAGATTTAAGTCACATTTGCTTTTTAAGAGTCCTTACACCACCAGTTTGCTAGGCTGAATTTGTGTTGAGGTAGAAAACATTCCATACCATGCAGGAGGGTCAGACTTCTGGCATATGCATTTAAACACTGGATTTTCTTTATGAAAACAGACCAAAAACCCCATTGCTCCTTCCCCCTCCAAAAAAAAAACCCAACAAAACAAAAACCAACCAACCAAACAACATCCCCCCCAAAACAAACCACAGATTAAATTGATAATACTTTTAGTGACTTTTATGAGTTATTTAGATTTCTTTTTGGGATTTCTTTGATTAGTCCAATCAAACAAACTTCCAACATTATGTTGAAACATTAATTCCTTATCACAACCTCTTGATAATACTCAGAACGAATTAACAGAAATATTATACATTTCTATAATCAAGAAAAGTAAAACCAAGAAACCATAAACAGGAAAAGTTCAGTTGAATGGGGTAATAAATCAGTCTTAGAAGTCTTCTTTTCATGTGCTTTGAAAATCCTGTGTCCATATGTGGCTATGATTCAACAGTGGAATGTATGGTTTCTTGAAGAAGAGAAATTGTCTTAGATCTCTGTTAAATACACCTCCAACTAGGATTTTCAGGTTTGAACATTTAAGATAATCTCTTTTAAATTAAATCATGTGCTGAAAAGGATGTCTGTTTTTTTTTCTCCCTGTGTTCCTGCTTATCCAATTTAATAAAGTTGTGTAACTTTTTCTAGCCATTTTTTCATCCTTTATTGTTTTTCAAAGACAGATTTTCTGCGCCCTTTCCACAGATATTTATATTTCTGAATATGCAATTAACATTAAGACTATCTTTTCTTCTTTATCTCATCTATTTGCCCTATAGAATTTTCTTCTGATTTAGGTATATTTTGTAATCAGCTGCCACTCTCTTTACCACTTCTTTGCTCCAATATCTTTCATGTCAAACTGAAAACATGTATGTTTTGCAAAATTAAATACTCACTGTATTTTATATCTTTTTCTATTTCAATTCTTTTTATCATTATTGGATGTTTTGTCATATTGTCTGTATTGAGTTTCTTTTTGTCAATGATTTCCACTTTCTTCCCAGAAGGAAATTCTATACCCTTATGCTTTAATAAAATTACTCTGTCCAAAGTAATTTTTTATTTAGTGATTACTTTCTAATTGCAAATACCTCATCTTTTCCTTTCCTGTCTGGCTGCCTTCAACCTTGTTAAATTTGCTCTTACTGAAATATAGCCCTTTTTTGTTTCCATGTTTGCTCCTGTTTCTTCCGCTGTCTAACTGTCCTTTAGACTTCTTCAGCAAATCTTTTTCTTTCTCTCCAGCCATTAAAGAATTATCTCCATTTCCCCCCATGAAAATGTCATCCACATTCCTGCATGTATTTATGCTTCAAGACAAACTTAGCATTGTTTAAATAGAGATGGTAATATTGACTCTCTGTGCACTCCTATCAGTTTCATGTTTTCTGGAGATCTGCTGATGTACTCTCTTCTGATGCTCAGGCTGTTGACAGTGAGAGTAAACAGAATTCAGTCCAATATTAATAGTAATACCTAAAGGATGCCCAGGTACTGAAGTGAAACTGATAAATCTCCTTAGGGTTCTCCTTGTTGCCACTCCTGTAGATGACTGTGTGACATTTTCATTTTTGAAGACATTGGGATACTTTTATTTTTCAAGGACAAGAGAGAATAGTGTTGTAATGATGTCAGCAAAGTCCTTCAAAACCCATGGCTTTATACCATCAGATGTTTGTCAGGGCAAAATCTGCCATTTAGCTGTCCAATTGATTTAAAATTTCAAGATTTTTATTGGCATTGCTTTATTGCCAGCTCTTTGTATCCAACTCACAGTACTTTATCATATTTTTTATTTCTTATGATCTGGCAGCTTTTTATTTATTTAACTTTCACAATTAAAAGATAACTAAGCAACTAGATATTTTTATCTGCTACTGTTACATTTAGATTCTAAGTAAGAACATGTTTTATGTTCTAGGTTGAACAAGGTAACTTAATTTTCACATAACTTACCCTGTATTTTGTTAGATTCCATAACTGACCCTATGTTTTGCTTTCCTACTGTGTTGTTACTACAGTCATTACCTACTATAATTTTTTTTCATTACTCTTGTCACTATTTGTGGTGAAAACCAAAAATGTATGAGACATCGGTAGCCTGCATTCTTACACCTAACTTAACCTAGATTTCTGTCAATTCACATGCACGTGGATTTGGCATTGATTATTTTGTTGCACTCTTTATAACAGAATATTTTAAAATAATAGATTATGGTATTTTCTCTTACATAAGCAGGTGGAATAGTGATAAGAATAGGAAAATTTTAGTCTTATTGAATCCTGAAAATATCAGGAATCTGTGTACCTAGAGAAGTTTTGAATAACAAAGACTTGAAAAATAAGTCAGGACAAACCAAGAAAACTAGGGTTGGTTTTATTGTTTTTCTGAATTTTGATTGTACATGGAATTTCCAAATTTTTGTGTTACATGGAATTTCCAAATTTTTGTGTAACAATAAAAGATGTGTGGCATAGAAATATATAGTTATTTAAAAAAATCTGGTGGTGTGTATCCCAACATGCCAGCATAAACTAGTCAGAAACCTCTTGTTCATACAGAAAGTAACTTTAAAACATCTATCTAAGTCACAGATGCCCAGACTACAGCAGTAGTGAGTAGAGTTATATTTTATAAATGGAATTATCACCATTACCTATATTTCTGCCTACCATAGTGAAAAATTTAAAGTGTATATAAAATTACTTTATTTAATATATTTGATGTAAAATTGTGAAAAGCATGAAAAAAAGCTTCTGAATGTAAAAATCACTGTTTCTTAGAACAAAACAAGAAAATAAAAATAATAAATTATGGAGAAAGTAGATATGGTTCTCAGTTTGCCTCCATAACTCTAAGTAAAGTTAGTATAGTTGGCATAAAGACTTTTATAAGAGAAGAAGATATTCTCACTTATTTAGTTGACATATATTACTATAATGAAAATCTTCAAGAAAAGAATACTATTTGGTTTTTTTTTTTTTCCAAATGAAATCTTGGTTTAATTATTTAAATTAAAATTATATGCAGAATTTTTAGGTCCTGCAAAGTCCATTTTTAGAAGTTAGTATTTCAGCAAGTTTTTCTAAGATTCCTTTTCTTTGATTGCTTATATAAAATAGGCTTGTGAGTCTCTAACATTAGCTAAAACCCAAAATTATCTTGCTTAGTGACTATAAAATTTTTTTCATCCATCCAAGCTAAAAAAAAATAGAAATTAGTTCGCTATTCTACTATAGTGAACCACTATTTAGCCATCTGTCTACAAAAAGGACAGGAAGGTTCATAAACACAGGCACATAACGTGAAACTATCTTAATCACAGGAAATATTTTTAATAGCACTTCTTTTCTCCTCTGGGCCAAACAAAAGTAATTCCAAGGATTCTTACAGCATTGTCTTATGTGAAGACCTTTGTCCCTAACCCTAACCCTTGTCACTTAGCTGGATTTTATAATTTCAAGTTGAAAAGATGACTTAAAAAACCTCCAACATGTCCTGTTTAAATGCACAAGCCATGCGGACACCTAGAAAAGAAGGAAGGGTGGAGGATATTCTGCTATAATTTGAGAAATATCCCACTGCAAGCTACTGACTTTCTGAAATTAGACATTCCATCAAAGCGTTCCTGAACATTTGGTCAGGAATGATGAATTCCTGGCTTATCTTTCTGGGTATAGAAAGCACCTTTTCCAACAAAAGAGTTTTCTTCACCAGAAAATTTCACACATTAAGGCTCACTCTTTTATTACGTCTAAAAATCACAGAAATTTGTCCATTAGTGGGAGTGAAAAAAATAGTAAAAGGGATCAAACTCACCAGATTTTTGCTCTTGGCCAAAATACCCATATTGATAAAAACATTGTACTGGGATTATTTTGGTGGTGGTTGGTTGGTTGGTTGATTTGGAGTTCTTTTTTATCCCTGCATTTTGTTTCACTTATGATTTTATTTTTTGCTATGATAACCAATTCCAGGAACAAATGTCTCCCAGGTAAGGTGTTGATAACAAAAATTCTGACTGTCTTTTGTATTATACTATAATGGGGTTTTTTTGGTTAATTATTGTAATAATATTTCTCTTATATACTTTTAGCCAATGAGTGTTAGGTATCTAAACTAGGCAGGCTGGTTATTTTTATGATTAACATGTTATAATTTATTGATCCCAGTTATCTACTTCCATGTCTTCAAGATGGTGCTATATTAATATCCCATTTCTGAAACTAAAGCTGTTTAAGTATACACAACAGTGAAACCAGAATTGACTTGGTGCTCTAGATGAGAAGTCATTAACTTTTCATTAAGCACACTGTTTCTAGTACAAATACATTTTCAGATACATTGTAAGATCATTTGCTTTATAGTCCTGTTAAACTGACAATTTTCTGTAGACAGATAAGCCTCCCCCTCCCCACTCCAGCTATTTTCTCACTTCCAGCTCTTCTATTGCCCTCTAAAGAATAATAGAAGTGGCATGAGTGTGCCACTGCACTGTTAATTTTTATCTCATTTTTGTCTCAAATAATCAGAAACATCTAATTCTTGTACTATGGTATCTTAAAGCTCTCCACCAGAGAAAGAAATTTATAAGCAGACTGGGTTTTTTTGCTGTGTGTCTATGGGTGTTTTATTTCTTGTTCCGTTTTTCCAAAAATCATTCTCCTTCTCTCTTATCTGAATGAAACTTGATCCTCTTCAAACACTAAAAAAACTTAAATTTAACTAAAAACATCATCATCCATCAGTTTTATCTTTGATACACAGCTCAATACAAATGAATCTGTAGTTAGTTCATGGAACCTTTTTTTCATCTTTATTTATGACGTTTAAAGTTTGTTTTCTAAGCGAAACTTTAAAATCTCTTGATTTAATCCCAGGCTCTGCTTTCCCTCCTCTATCTTATTCCTTTTAAGTTTTGTAATGTTTGACGAAATTTTGCACGACTTGCAACAGAATTGCAGAATTTGACCTTAATGATTTAGGAGCTAAAGGAATTAAAAGTTTAAATTTTATCAAGGATGTGAAGCATAGACAACATCCATCACTTAAATGTCAGTGGAAATTCTAAACAAATGAGATAGAACTGCATATTAATGATAAAGTTAACATATAACTGTTTAGGATTAAATTAGAGATCTAGCCTGAGTCATGCATATAGAGAAGTATTATGAGTTATATATTCTGTTGTAAACATAGACTATCATTTAATTTTGGGGAGTTACTGAATTCTATTAGACATTTAATTTATTCCCACAATATCCTGGATTGTTTCCATTGCATTGTAAGATAATATGAATAAATAGCTCAAATATAAACATCTTCAAAATGAATTATGAATTTGGTGAAATTAATTACATTCCTCAGTATGTAACTTCTGTCCACAAAACTCTCATAAAGTATTTACTACAAACAGTATTAAAGGATACGATCGAATATTTCATATTATTTTATGCCTTTAGCTTTCAAAAAAGTGCTACCATATTACTTATTATTTAATGAAAAGAAAATAGACAAAATACTAAACCTGATAAAAAGTAAACAATTTATCCAATAGAGCAATACTTATTCTTCAGGTAAAAGTTAGTTTTAGACAAAGCATGGCACATTTAATAATGTATAGCAAATGAGGCAGTTTGAATCATATTTTGGATATATTTGCTTTTCTGCATTTTGTAATAATGCTATAATAATTAAGCTGATAATCTATTAAAATGCATCTAATGCTACAATATTTATATTTGCTTTAATGTTCTCTATTTCATCACTCAAGTAAAATGAAATAAAATGTTTATAAATATGTACACTATTTAGTGCAAGCAAACAAATATAGAAATTATATCATCAAATGGTTTGGTTTGGAAGGGAGTTTTAATGACCTTCTTGTCCACACCACTTAGAATGGGCACAAACATCTTCCAACAGAAGAGGTTACTCAAAGCCCCATTCAACCACAACTTGGACACTGACAGGGAAAGGCCATACTCAACTTCCACTTGGAAATCTATTCTAAACCAATACTCTTTCAGTTTAAAACAATTACCCCTTGCCATATCACTACAGGACTTGGCAGAAGATTTCACTCCAGCTTTCATATGAGCCCCCTTTAAATATGGAAAGGCCAGAATAAAGTCTCCCCGTCACCTTCTTCAGGTGGAATAACCTCAACTCTCTCAGTCTATCTTCATTTGAAGAGACATCTTCATCATGTCAGTTGTCAGTTGATACCCTCCTTATTTCATTGTACTCATGATTAGCTAACCTCTTTTTGTTTCCATTTCTTTTAAATTTTTCAGTCTCATCCTTGATGGCTGTGAAAGGATCTATTAACAAAACCACTTGTGGAGTAAGATTTATCAAAGTAAACTTTGATCATTAATGTTAAGGGGGGAAAAAAAATCATCTTTAATTTAACTGATGTCCTCTGATGAATGACAAACCTTCCATCAGTTTATATAGCATTTCTGTATTTCTGTTTAACCTCTTGACTTTCCCTTTGTTCAGTCACCATGACATCTGCTGAAAAAGCTGCACAGCAAGTTGTCAAATATCCAGAAGGTTCTTGGAGTGTGGTGAGGATAATTTCTTAATCCAGGTTGTAGACAGCCCAAGAGAAGTAGCATTATTAGACCTGATGTTCACCAGTAGGAATGAACTAATTAGAAAGGACAAGATTGGTGTCCCCCTGGGCTGCTCAGGTTACAGTGGAATTCACAGTCTTGAGGAATATGGGCCAGATGAAGGATAGAGTCAGAGTCCTGAATTTTAGGAAAGGAAACTTTCAGTTTAAGTAGTTCTTGGATGTGACTCACCAGGAAATTGCCCTCCGGGAGAAAGGAACTGAACAGACCTGACAGCTCAATAAGAAGATTATTATTAGAGTTCAAGATCTCTCAAAGCAGACAAGATAGGCAGGAGATCCAGAATGGCTGAATAAGGATTAAAGTGTAAGAAAATGCACAGAGACTTGTATCCTGGGAAGAATATATGGACACTGCCTGGATGTGTATGAATGGGATGAGGAAAACTAAGGCACAGTTGAGGGTGAAATTGGTGAGTGATATGGCCAGGTACATGGCCAGACAAGAAAGAATAAAGAATTTGTTCCCATTCTTAAATAAGACAGGAGAACAAGTGACAAACAATATGGATAATGCTGAGGTACTCAGTAAATTTTTGCCTCACTTTACAGTGGTAATCTCCATTCCTACATTTCTCAAATCCCTAATCCCCAAGGATTGGGTGAATAAAGTCCATCAATATAAGTGAAAATCAGATTTGAGATAACATGAGGAACCTGAACATACACAAACTCAAGAGATGTGAGAAGATGCACCTCAGGGTCCTGAGGTAATTGGCTGATGCAGTTATCTAGCCATATTCCATCATATTTGAAAAGTTGTGGCAGTCAGGCAAAGACTTCAGTGATTGAGAAAAGAGAAATATCATGATTATTTTTAAAAGGATGAAAAGGAGGACCCTGGTTACTGACAACCAGTAAGCCTCATATTTGTGCTCAGAAAGATCATGGAACAGATCCTCCTGGAAGATATCTCAAAACTTAAGGAAGATGAGGAATCAATGAGAGAGATAACATGACTTCACCAAGGACAAATCATGTCTGATTATGTATTTTCCTTCTACAATGGAGAGACAAGGGAAGCAATACAGAGGTCATGGCCCTGGATACTGCTCTCATCAACATTTTTGCCATTGTATTGGAGGTATGTAGTCACAAATGGATTCAGAACAGTCGTGGAGAAAAAGATCTGGGGACACTGTGAATGAAGAACTGGATGATGGTGATGTGAGCTTTCAGCCCAGAAAGCCACCTGTATCCTGGGATGCATAAAAAGAAGTGCCACGAGCAGATGGAGGGACAGGATTGCCTCTCTCTGTTTCACTTTGATGAGATCCCACCTGGAGTTCTTGATCCAGGTATGGGCCCCAGCACAAGAATGACATGGACCTGTTGGTGCAGAGGAGGGCCATGAAAATGGTAAGGGGAGTGGAACAGCTTCTACTATGAGGACAGGATGAGAGTTTGAGATTCTTCAGCTTGGAGAAGACACTGGAAAGACCTTATTGTGGCCTTTCAGTATTTAAAGAGACTCATAAGAAAGGTGAAGAGAGACTTATTTACCAAGGCCTGTAGTGGTATGGCAAGGGGCAATGGTTGAAAGAAAATAGGTTTAGATTATATTGGCCAACGATATAGATATATGATCTCTAAAGGTCCTCAGGAAGTGTAGTAGCAGATCAAGGGAGAGGATTGTTCCTCTCTACTCAGCCCTATGAGGGCACATCTTGAGCTCTGTGTTCAGTTCATGGCTCCTCAGCACAAGAGAGACAAGGAGTGACTGGACAGGGGCCAGTAGAGGGTTACAAAGGTGATGAGGGGTCTGGAGCATCTCTCTTATGAGGATAGACTGAGGAAGCTGGACCTGTTTAGTGTGGAGAAGAGAAAGATATGAGGAGATCTCATCAATACACGTAAATATCTCAAAGATGAGTGGTGCCAGACTCTTTCTGTCATTGCCCAGTGACAGGAGGAGTAATGACCATAAATTAAAACACAAGAAGTTCCACCTCAGCACGAGGAAGAGCTTCTTCACAGTGAGGGTACCAGAGCACTGGAACAGGCTGTTGAGGAGTCTCTCCCTCAGGAGATATTCAAAACCCACCTGGACATCTTCCTGTGTCACCTGCTCTAGGTGACCCTTCCTTAGCAGGGGGCTTGGACTAGATGGTCTCCAGAGCTCCCTCCCAACCCTAACAATTTTGTGATTCTATGATTCTGTGGTTTTGTGTGCCTTCCAACCAAGCTATTCTTTGATTCCACAATTCTGTATTCAAGGAATATAACCAAACCAGTATAAACTCTCACATTTCAGCATTAGCTCAATGGTTCGATAACTGCCACTATAAATTCAATGGATTCATTGCATTCATACAGTTACTAGCCATAACTCCTTTTTTTCTGTCATAATAAAGGTTTCATTTTCCCCAGGTGAGCATTACAGAGATTTTCCTCTGACCCTTTTATACTTTGGTCTTGGCAAAGGTCTCACAGAAGGCTGCCCTCAGCTTTTAAGGGCTTGGGTCATGACTGAAATGTTTAAGGAAGACAATTTTTCATTAAAAGAATGTGCTGTGATGGCAGAGTGGAAACAAAAAAGTGTTACCTAAGTTAACACACTGTGAAAAATACAATTTTATAATACCCATCTTTCTGTATTCATCAGCTGCAGAGTCAAACCAGGGGAATTACATGAGAATACAGTGGAATAGGATAGATAGGGAAAAATTCAGGGAAAAGGTACACATATAGCAAAATTCCTTGCATACAGCATCCATAAGAAGCAAAATACACACAATCAAAATTGGAGAATTTTCATTTATTTAACTTAGCTAGTATAAATTCTGGAAGTTACTGAAATATTTTGTAATAAGAGAACTTAAAAAGACCTACTTAGAAGGTCTACATAGTTACCTTCTTTTTTCCAAAACTGTGTAACTCCCGTGTCTGAACGAAACATTTTAAAAGTCAGTCTACTTATTTCTCATTCTCCCCTTTATCAAATTACTTTAACTGTTAATGTAAAGAAAATAGCATGAGGATTTCGTAAAATATTTACCACCCAATCCTAGGCACACCTTTTCATAATGAGGGTCTTTTCTGGATTACTACTGTCTCTAGCCACCTGTCTTCTGCTTCTGCCAGACTTACCAAATATCTATGACAGCTGCTGCAGAAATAAGGACCTGCTTAGTTTTCCAGATCTCTTTTGCTGTTCTCTCAGCCAAAGTAAGAGGAAAGAGATGAGGAAACTTGATTTACTATGCCTGTTGCACGTACATGCTTACTAACAGAAAATCCAAAGGAAAATACTTACGAGCAGGATCCAGGACTTGACTTAATTTTTATCATCTTTGCGGTTAACCAGTTTCTTTGCATCTTCTCAGTTTTTGTGAAGTGATTTTAGTGCTAAAGTAGTCTCATTAAGAAAAAGTCAAGAGAGGGGACCTGAACATTTCAAGATAAAATTGTAAATTTTATGCTTAAATTAGAGAATATGCTATTAAAAATGGCTATTAAAACATTGCATATATAAGTAGATTTCCACTGCCCTAAGTACTGAAAGAGATTTGATTTTTTTTTTAATACAACTGTTCTGATGGTGTTGCAAGACTGCCTAACATAAACAGGCATTTTATCATTATGTCATGCAGTTCTTCTCTGGGTGGAATTGTCATGAGGGACAGTAGTAAAATCCAAAAACATAACATATAATTATAAACTGGTAAATCAAAAGTAAGCAAACTCATCCCAACAAGTGTTTCCAGATGGACAATGAGATACATCTGGAATTACTAAATCAATAAACCAAGCTCCACTTATTCCTATTGGATATCCTTGCAGTAGTTTACCAGAGACTCTAAACTATGAAATATTTAGTAAAATGGTAAAACCCAAACCTTTCAGGTTAAACTGAGTCTTTGGATTGATGGAGTCAGCAGCAAAGCCTAAGAAACAATGTACATTAGCCTGATGGTCACTGCTTAGGGAAACCTATGGATGTGTCAGCTGGATTAAGTTCCACTAGCACGTAAAGTTTTATTATTTCAGATATCCCAGGATATCCAGTCTGGCCTTTATCTGCCACTCCAGAAAGTAATGTGCCTGGAATCATTGTTAGTAACCTGACATTGAAGTATCAGATAGTCTAAAACATCTGGAAAAAAACAAGATGTCTAAATTTGAGGAACTGTATCACTTCCAGAAAGAAAATTTTTTCCTTTCGATTTTTGTCAGGACATGTACTTATTGTCTGCAGAATGTAGCAGAAAAAAACACTCTGTAACACTTCTGTTACAAATAGAAAAAGATTGTAATCCCCCAAGGTAACTTTAAAACATTTTTATTATAATCACAGTGCTATAGGAATTCCTATATTTTAATTATATTTAAAGGGTTATAGCTATAGAATATCAATATAATCTAAAATGCCTTGTGTATGCACCCTAAACAGGATTACAGTAGCATTATACAATGGATGTCATGATATTTTGTGCCACTAATTGTTTAAAAGGATTAATATTTTCCCATTTGTTTCCTGTGGCCACAGTATGAGCAAATTGCATCTCTTAGCATTTTTTTAATTGAGAAATAGTTACTATTTCCTGAATTATGTATCTATGTTCTTTTTACCTATGGAAATTTTAACACAACATGAGAGCTGTAGTTCTGAGCACCCATAATAAGACCATGTATTGGTTACCTTGGCAGAACTCCCTGGAAATGTATTCAGGATTTTAGAGCAATACAATTTGTAAGTTACATTAGGCTCAGCTCTCAGCCAACACCTCCCAATTACCTCTCACGGATGGTACTTTACCTTCAAATGAACTCCATGAAACCACTAGTAAAAAGGCAGTAGAAAGTTAAGGCATCAATTATCCAGCACTACAAAGTGCTTAAATGCAACTTTAATGCCTAGACAGATCATTTAGAACTGAAATTTAAAGCACAGTGTGCCCATTTCAAGCAAAATGTACTATGGATTGGTAAGAAAAGGAACTACGGAAGATATTGAATGGTCAGAGATTTAGATTAGAAATAAAAGGCATATTTAATAGATAAAGAACAAATTTTTGCAGGTGGAAGTGCCTTTTCCAAGGCAAATATTCTGCAAGAAACAAAGATGTCTAAAATTCCTATATATGGGCATATATATGGCTACATATCACAAGGCTTTAGCAAAAGTAAAGGATTGAAGAACTCAGATTATTCACATGCTCAAACTTATTAGCTCTTCTGAGTACTCTGCAAACACCTAGAATTATGTGAAAAATCCTCAGAACAAGAGAAGAGCCAATGTGAAAGTTCTTCTGCAGCCTCAGGGAAGCAGCAGTCTTGCATCCCCTGTCCTTCTGCATGGCTATTACATGTGAGAAAGCCACGAGCAATCTCTAACTGCACGTTTCCCCTTCCTCACTGCACAAGGCAATGCTGAGCACTGATTGCAAGTTTCCACTCCTTCAGAGTAAGACCTGAAAGACTAAACCAGCTCTTTGCTCCACTGCATCCTTATCCTCTGTCAACAGTAAAGTAGCAATTATTCTTGGTGATGTGTTAAATTATATATTCTTGTGAATGAATATCTTGTATTTTCTTCTTTTTTGGAAATGCCTGAGAGCAAAGTGACATAGCAGATAACTGTACTAAGTAAAAGCAGTGAAAAAAGAGACAAAAAGTAAACAGTATCTCCATCTGAAAATAGTTGTTTATGTGTAAAGGAACAGAAAACACAAATCCTCTCTTAATGAACCTTTGTTAAAAGCAATTGATTGAGCTCTGATTCTCTTATCAGAAGTATAGTCAACATAACAGAATGCACAGGGCAGTGCACTGGAAAAAAAAAAGTGTTATTCTGTACAGGTAGACACCAGTAGGTCATCACTTTGCATTTACTTCCTTCTCTCCTGCTGCACAGAATTTACTTTTGGAAAATGTTCTTCTGCATTGCCCAGATAGCAATCTTTTTTGGATTTTCCGAAGCACTTTTGACACTGTCACAATCTAAAAATTTCAGAAAAAATATTTGTAAACATCTCTGAATAGGTTTTCTTTGTGATTTAATTTTAGCTAATTAAACAGGCAATTAGTATCTACACTGCACATTTCTGTTACTGGAAACAAATCATTAGATGACATACAGAAAATACTCCTGGACTCATTTTACCTATGCATAAGCTTTAAGTGTGCAATACAAAGAAAGTGGTCTCTTCAGAGATTTGTAATTTATTATTCAGATTATTGGAAAAAAAAATAATTTCCTTGTCAGTTTCAGAAATGCACTAACAAATTCTGTTTTTTTCATAATACCCAGAAAATCACTGCAACACCAACCCATGAAAGTGCTGGGTGAAAGACTGAAACTTTAAGAAATTAACTGAACATGATTTGACTTCTATCCCTTTAATTGCACATTACAATATTTTCAGCCCACCGTCATGCTTTATCCTTTCTCAAGAGGATAAGGCTCCAGGCAGCAAGCAATATACTCCACTTTCAAACTCCTTTACTCAGTAGACTTTAATATGGGTAGACAAAGCTGGTGCATTCAAAAAGACTTAGCAAAGCAAAATATGATTAAGCTTCATTAATGTAACAATAATATCTTTTACATATGAATTCTTGGACTATATTGTCAAATCCTTGCAGGTAGTTTCTATTTAGTGAGCTTCCTACTTACAAGAGATTTAGCAGGAAACTGTAAAAGAATCCCTCACAATAAGATACTTACTGTCATTTGCAAGATGGTTTTTGCAAGGTTTCAGAAAAGAAGTACACACTTATTTGTCTATGAAAGAATGGAAATTGCAAGTGAATCTGGCCCTGAGTATAGAACAGGTGCAGGCCAGTGTTGTAACTAGAGACTCACACCACGTAATAGCAAGATTCTTCTTCTTCTCCCTCTCTCTCTCTCTCTCTCTCTCTCTCTCTCTCTTTTTAGGTCTAGTTCTAGTTCTATTTTGGGAATTCCTAAAGAAAAGTGACTTGTGCTGTAAAATGCAACATCTTACATGATTTATAAGATATTTATGATATATGATTTACATGATTTATACAATTTATATGGTACATGATTTACATGATTGATAAGAATTCCACAAGCATATGTCTGTATGTTTGAGTAAATTCTAGCTATTTTTTGAAATTTCTCTTAAAAAAGAAAACCTTTCTGGAGAAGAGTTAACCCAGAACATTTCAACAGAAGATTTATATTTGACCAGAAATGTATCTGTATTTCCAGTGCCCTCCAAATGCTGCTAGTTTAGCTTTTATTTATTCACTGTAAATGACTTTGATGAGAATTGAAGTAACAATGAAAACAGAAATCAGGATTCATGATTTCATTAGTCAGAGGAAAAGGTACATCCCTCAACATGCTGCTACGTTCTACTGTTAGTTGACCAATAAATGTTATTTTTAAAGCTTTAGATACTTCAGTGATATCAGCACTGACAACTTCATTACTCACTTTTTTATCTTGCTACTTTGATGGTCACTATTTCAGATATTCTTGGATAGTACTGTTCCATTGTACTTAATATCACAGGGATTTTTATGGAAATCAAAATAAGTTGTCCATGAATTGACAAAAAAAAAAAAGAATAAAAATGTATTATTTCATATCCAAACACATTCATTTGCTGAATATATATATATATATAACAGAAATAAATTATTTAATAAATAACATCCATTTAGAAAAACAATATAGAAAATAAAAACCTAAGTGTTTTCTTCTTTTTGTTTAAAGTGCTAAATATCATTAAGTCTTTGTGGACAAAACTATAGAAAAACAAAGACAAAAATAATGGAATACCACATTTAGAAGCATGAGATCAGAGAAAAGATTTTTATAAATGGCTCTTTATCATTTTTGCCAGGGAAGAGGTTACTAGGATAGGTATTTATGTAATGTAGGAGAAGCAATATATAGTTTTAAGTGTATAATCTCTCTTTCTTTTCAAAACAGATGGAACTATTAACTGAAAGCAGTAAAAATGTCCATAATTTTTGAGGAGGAAATAGAAAACTAATTTCATATTAGGAACTACATACTTAAATTGCCCAAAATTTATGTCTCTAGTTTTGATTTGCTCACAGACTTATCTTGGGAAAAGTTGAGCTTCCTCTTTGTGTCAGGTTGTCTATTTCTCCAAGGAGATCAAAAAAATCTGTGAGCAGTTAGTTCAAACATTGGAAATCAGACAGTATGTGTATATTTGGATTCATTCCCTGCTATCTGCATGAGACAAACATGCAATACAACACCTTTCCCAACAAACATATATCAATGTCATATTTGTGTAAAGAAGATGGAATAAGGAGATGCCTCATTAATAGCTTTTAGGAGGCTTGAAAACAGGGAGCAGATTGAAATCCAGAAATGAGAAGGATTCCCATAAGTGTTTGAAATGAGGCAAAATGAGCACAAGCATTACCATGCAGGCAGTTAAATGTGTGTACTAGGCATTGTTTGCTCTTATTTCCTCACCCAGTACAACAGCTGCCAAACTCAGAGCCACTGCAGACAAGCTGCTTCACTGGGCATCACAGCTCACTTTTCAAGCTCTGCTTAAAGTAAGTAATTTCCAAACACCAACACTCTACTCTATGGTGATGCTTTGACAGTCCTTCCAACATGTGAAACAACCTAACTGATGTCAAACTAGCAATACCCAAACTCAAGGAACAGTCTCTGCTGCTCTGGCAAGAACGCCAGTATGGAGTTATATCCTCCTCTCGTGTGTTATGGGAGTTCAGACAAGGCATCCTGCTCAATACCCTGCACTGCAGGATGATGCCAGAATCCTACCTTGTCTCTGATCCATAAAACAGAGGATTTGACAGCAGGAAATGGGTTGTTCTGTCAGAATGAGGTGAACCATACCCTAAATAGGATATGCGTTCAATTCACCTGGTCCTGGATGAAACTCAGAATTCAGTTCTCTTTTTCTTTTTTTTTTTTTTTAATTTGATATCTGTCTTCCAACAATTTGTGACGCCTTTCAGATGTATGGTCAGAGCCAGAGAGACTGGCCTATGTGTCTGAGCTACACTTGCATGAAGCCTCATCTGAGTATTGGAAACAATAAAATAATTCAAACCAAGAGGGACTCCCAGTTTCTTGGACAAATAGAAGTGCACTGCTTGTCGGGTTATGATTTGCTACTTTCTATCCAATTCTACACTTTTCTTTCCTTATAATAAAGTTCCCACCAACCAGAGCTTCTTTTCTTTCTGGTAGAATGAGACAATACCAAATTCCCTTCAGTCACTTACAGAGAAATAAAATGTATACAAAACAACACTGTCTGGTATATCTCATGTAAATTTTTTAAAATAAAGTGTTATTTTTGCTTCTCTTACTGCTAATAATTTTGATCATATTGTGCAGAGTATTCACAGTGCTGTTCCATTAGAAACTGTGTGCTTTGTACAGAAAGACAGTAACTTTTCTGTCTTTTAGACATGGGAGAAGTGAGACACAGAGAGGAATTGCTTGACCAGTGTTATTCAGCTTACTCACCTCCTTGGCAGTACAAGCAGAAGCCAATGAGATGTTGTACTTCTTATCATAATGGAAGCACTTGCTTAAGAAAATAGCTTAACTTCCTGTAATCCCATAGCAAAACTGTTAGTAAGAAAAGAAAAAAGAAAAAAGAAAATATCAAATTTTGGAGTCCTCTTCAATATAGCAGATTTGAAAGGACTCCATTGATAACACAAAACTATGAATTAAAGTTCTCAGAAAAATCGGCTTTTTTTTTTTCAGATACTACCACAACATTATAATTAAAAAAAAATAAATTAGCAGTTAAATTTACAGAGGTAAAGAAACTATAACAGCCATTAAAGTAGTTGTTCCTTAAATTACAGTCACATTTATGTAGTCTTATCCTCAGCTCTGCAAACCTTTTTGTTGGGCATTTTTTGAAGATTAGTATAAGCATCTTTATAAAGTGTCATTCAAGGGGAGATGAATGTGAATGGCTAATGAGCAAAGCAGTAGCAGTAGAGTTCTGTTTTCAAAAGCTGAAGCTCTTGAATATATTTGAAGAATGCCTGTATTATTTTTCCAAATTAAAAACAGAACAAAACAAAATCTGAAGAAAGACAGCTGAGCTATGTTTGATTTTCCTAGTTTAAAGGGAATTTCAATTTGAATTGAATAGTGCTTCATAATAGTTTACAAGTAATAATTCTTCCAATTGCTGTAGTGTAGAAATGGAAATTGGAGATTAAAAGTCCATAGAAGAAAGGCTCTGTAGGATCTTTTGTTAGGTATATTCCTATAGCTGTCATATCCTTTCTATGAGATAGTTCAGAAAAGCTAGATCAGTATGAAATATATAGAAAGCTTTTGATCAAACAGAGAAGTTAGGTGACAGTAAGCCATCAGGGCTGCACAGCATCTCCCTGAGATATCCAGCAACCATCAAATACAAAACTGCAGAACTGCTGACGAATGTGTGTGCAAGCTATCTTTAAACAGAACTACAATGCAACACCAGTAAGTTCAGCATCACTATCACCACTCTGACAAAAGGAGTGGTGAATGTCATCTCCAGTTCTATGAATGACTCTAGGCTTTTTCAAAGAAACTTGAGCATGAATAAATACAAATCAATACAAATAGGAAAATCATAGCTAAAATTGCTGAAAAATACCCAGGTGTTTATGAAATCAGATCTGACAGCTGCGGAAAGAGATTTTGGACCTCCAACAGAGCCAGTACTCTGAAATCAGTATGCAGTGGCAGAAAACAAAGTCAACAAAATCATGGGCATAATCAGGATATATTATTTCTGACAGATATCTGTTTGCTGTCTGAAGAAAATTCTTTTTTTTTTTTTTTATCTTGTAGTTACCATTAAAACACCTGCTTCATTAAATATCCAACAGAGATTTTTCTCTTGATCTGGCATCAAATGTTCAGATGCAAGGGGCTATTGCTCTTGTGACAGAGTGGACCTGTCTCTAGTAAATCACCTGAAAATTCTGTCTTTTCCTACAGATTCTGAAGCAAGTTTTCCAGGAAGCCNATCTTGTAGTTACCATTAAAACACCTGCTTCATTAAATATCCAACAGAGATTTTTCTCTTGATCTGGCATCAAATGTTCAGATGCAAGGGGCTATTGCTCTTGTGACAGAGTGGACCTGTCTCTAGTAAATCACCTGAAAATTCTGTCTTTTCCTACAGATTCTGAAGCAAGTTTTCCAGGAAGCCTTTCTCAGGCTTTTAAGTTTGACTGACTTGTGTGGCTAAAATTCACCTGCAGTTATAACCTGATGGCAGCTGTTTCAGGTAAAAAAAGGATCTTGTGATGGGTTGACCTTAGCTGGACATCAGATGCCCACTAAAATCACTCTATCACTCCTCTCCTCAG
>VZRX01016300.1:71669-87942 GCA_013398075.1 Notiomystis cincta
TCCAGGAAGCCTTTCTCAGGCTTTTAAGTTTGACTGACTTGTGTGGCTAAAATTCACCTGCAGTTATAACCTGATGGCAGCTGTTTCAGGTAAAAAAAGGATCTTGTGATGGGTTGACCTTAGCTGGACATCAGATGCCCACTAAAATCACTCTATCACTCCTCTCCTCAGGTGGACAGGGGAGATGAAAGATGACAAAAGGCTCATGAGTTGATATAAATATAAGTAGAGATCACTCAGCAATTAGTGTCCTGGGCAAAGCAAACTCAGCTTGGGTGAAGGGATCTGCTTTTCCACTTTGTTAAAAATGGAATCAGAAATGAACTAAATAAGGCACAAGGCCAACTTTTAAGTATGCCAGTTTAGTTTCAGCTTAGAAGTGGATCAAATCAAAGTTAGAAGCAGAACAATTTAAGGAATTAATGGAGACTATAATGACTTATAGAAAAATTATATGAGAGAAGTAGGAAAGAAATTATTCTACTGAAAGATTAAATAAAGAGAAGGATTGCATAACATAGGAGGATTGTATAATATTTAGAATACTGCTGAATTGCCATAAGATTAGAGTGCTGAGAGGTAACTCACATTGGAACTGCTAAAACTCATCTTTTTTCAGTTTCCATTTCACTGTCCCAGAACAGTCAGTCCCAAAGGACAGGCAAGAATTTTTATCCCAGGATATGTAAGAAAAGATTACAACCCTTTTTATCTTCCTTCTTCTGAGGTTAAGATTTGGTAGCAGTATTTGAAGTTATGACAGAGGTGAGTCCCAAATAGGCTGGGAGACAAGCAGGAATATCAATCTCAGTGCAAGAAACTAATTCCTAGAAGAAACTGGTTTTACATTGAAGCACTAAGACTTTTGGTAATGAAGTCTTTCTTGTGTTCAGGAACCCCAGCAAAAGCACAGAATTATTTTCAGTTATAAGAGAGGTTGAATAGTATTAATTCCAAATTGCTGGAATGTGATGAAATGTTTGTTACTGAACAAATACACATTCAGTGCATTTTACATGAGCAGTAGATTGCTGTCTTGCTCATTACTATGATAGCAAAATTGAAGTTTGGAATTTAAATCCTTCCCTCCATCTTATTTTCTGTGTTCACATGTTTTCTCTAACTCTTCTAACTCATGTCAAACCCATGAAACTATATACCTGTCTTATATTGTCTATGCTCTCTATATTAATTAGCATGACATAACTATGTAGGGTATGGTCCTGAACATTCTATTGATTATTTTTGTGTGCCCTTACATTTTTTTTTCAGGAAGAATGGTTCACACAAAAGCAGTAGTTGAAGTACTGTTTTTTTTCTGAAACATAATTGGAGAGTTCAAATAGTCTGTAGTCTGGGTTGGACTTTTTTTCTTTTTTCTCATAACATTGATAGCAACTAAAGAAAATATGGGGGGTTTGAAGGGTTTGCCATGCTGTAGCATTTTTCCAGTGGTAATGCTGGAAGCTGAAATTAAACTAAAAGTTAATTATTTTAGAATATTTTTAAGGGGAAAAATTGTTATAAATTTGAAATTTAAGCATTTTCTTCTTTTCTTCTTCAAATCTATTTTAAAATGTTTGTTCTAGAGATACTGTAAATATTTATTCATTTTTTCCTAGTAAATCTCAATGTACACTCTTAGGTTATTTAGGGACTAGTGGTGAAAAAACATTAGTATCTATTTGTGTCATACTCATAACCTACATGCAATGCATTTCCCTTGTATTTGACCACACAAACATCTACCCTAAGAAATCAAATGTAAATCACCTTTTAGGTTTTTAAGTACATAGATTTTAAGACCATTTGTAATCTGTAGATTATCTCACCTTTTCCTTAGGAATTTAAAGTAAAATGGAGTATAAAATGATAAGCCTCTTCAGAATGGCATGAGTGAACTCTAATTCTTTCTTGCTACTTTTGTTTTACCCATTCTTATAGGGATGCCCTCTGTACTACAGCCCATTTAAAAAAAAAATTACTGAATCAGGACTTGATGTTATGTGGGTATCTTCTTAAAACATCTTTAATTTAAATTAGTTATTGTTTCTAATTCTTCAAGACAGAAAAAATGACTCTGTTAATTATAATTTTAAAATAATTAAATTCTATGTTATTCAGCATGGCTGAAGCATATATATTTGTAATATATAAGTATATATATTTGATAGTCTGCACTCAGTGAACTGAAATGTGAGAAGAAAATAGAAAAAGGCAAGTCATTTCATGAAAAGCATGGAGGAAATGCTGATACAGTATGTGTATATATCTACAGCTAATTTTAAGGCGGTTAACTTACCATACAAATTTTTAAAAGTCTTGGATTTTAAAGGACTGAGATCGTTGTAGGTGTTTGCAAAGTGCTTCCTTCACCATTAATGGTAGCATAAAAAGAAAATTGTGGATGCTGCTCAAAACTCTGTGNTTTTAAGGCAGTTAACTTACCATACAAATTTTTAAAAGTCTTGGATTTTAAAGGACTGAGATCGTTGTAGGTGTTTGCAAAGTGCTTCCTTCACCATTAATGGTAGCATAAAAAGAAAATTGTGGATGCTGCTCAAAACTCTGTGACAATGAAAGTTGGAATTACTGGCATAGGAAAGGTCAGTCGATTTTTTTCTGACTCATGAAGCAGAGAATGGGAATAACAGCCTTGTATTAATTTTGATTTTATGTGTTATATAAAGGAAGCCAAAGGAGGGGTGTACTGCTATTGTTAGAGTTGGTTATTATATTGTCAATTTTCAATTTGTTTCCACAAGTTCTGCTAGAAGCAAGAACTTCCATTCAAATGAATGAGATATTTTGTGTAATTGGATGTAATATCAACTCTATCTTACCATACTTCAGCAACAAAGTTAAAGAAAATGGAATGAAATGTCTACAGAAATTTTTTTATTTTCTAGTTCTCCCACTGCTAGGACTGCTTAGCAAGAAAAAATTTTAAAAGGTGAGGATATCTGACCCATTTTCTCATTAGTCTACTGAGAAACAAATGTGAAAGGGTTCATTTTGCTAATTTTTCAGCCAGCAGGCATTGTTACAATTCTACTAACAGGCATAGAAGATAACAATGAAAAAATTAATAGCTATATATCAGCTCTGTTGGCTAGAAGGTTATCGTAGGCTGGGGGGATCAGCAATGAATTTCCACAATTTGGGGGTTTTTATTGCAGTAAGTTTAACTCAAAATAAGAAGAATCAAATGAAAAAGAATAACTTGTTTCCATCACATAGTATTTAAAAAAAAAAAAAACCAAACAACTCAGAGATATTAGGTAGTGTCCTGTGCTAATTAATCGTGCGACCCAAATATCTTACTGTCATGAAAGAACAAAATAAAAACATATTCATAAAAATAAGTTATTTCAATAGAGATTTAAGTATCTTTGTACCTACTTATTTGTGAAGACCATAAAAATGATTTAGGAAATGCTTTCCAGTTCTGCTTTAAACGTACACTAATTTCTATTGGAGTCATATTTAAACATCTAAACACAGAAAAAAAAAGTATGTATTAAAGTGTATAATGATAATCTAAATTTCAACGTCTGACAACTGTTTTCAAGAAATATCTACACATTTGGACACATTTTCAAAAGGAAGTGAACACACAATTTTAAGAAACTGCAGGATATGACTGGTCTCTCCAGACAGGGCGATAAGCTGGAGTCAGGAATTTCTTGTCGGGTTCATATCTCCAGGTTTTGTTGTGCTTAATCAAAGACTTAAGGGGAAAGAGGAAAGAAAGGATCTTGATTCATGCCTGTGTTTCCCCTCCACATGATCAGAACAAAGCCAAGGCATGTATGCAGACCACATCAGAGAGCCTGAAGCTATTCCAAGAGAGTAGTGGGGAAGTGTCCTGTGTTTTATAATTTCCACAAATCAAGATGATTTTTTATTCATTTTCAAATTACTTTATTTCTTTTCTAAAAGTTTGGAGTCACAAAAGATTGTTCTATGAAATTAGGTACAGAAATTAGCTTTTTCATAGCTCAAAAATACAGAATAATGAGAATAATAATGTGCAGCAATCATTTAGAGCAGTACTTCAAATCATATTATTAACATTTAATACACTTCTAGAACCACTTTTACATAGCGGTTAAAAACATAATGACAAAACATGTACCTGTTAAATTACATGTTCACAATTTACTCAGCTATTAAATGAAATAAAAATATGTCATAGAAAGGAGAAAGATTAAAATTTAACAATCAAATAAGAAACAAACCCCCAAAAAAACCCAGCATCCCCAACCTGGCTAAAATGAAGATTTGATGAAACATCTTGCAAGTCAACAAACTCAGATTCTAGTAGGCCAGCTAGGTAAATGCACTGTAAAACTAAGGATCTGTTATTTAGCAAAGGTGAACTGTATCATACTCAATGACCACTAAAGAACACTATAATACACTCTGGGTCATTAATTCAGAGTATTTAACTTCAGGTAACCAACTATGGAACCATAAAACAACCAGATCTTAACTAACAACAAATCTGGAGAAGCTATTCAATGAAAAAATAATTTGCTTCTAAATATCACTTGTGGAATTTAAACATCTTTCAAAGGAAAAAGACGAGCCCAAGGCATGTAGCTAACTTAAAGGTATGTATTTCTTTTTCTTCTAGGTAAAAAATTTTGGTCAGTATTAGAGAGATTAGACAAGTGATTTCTTACCAGTTCTAATTTTTTTTAATTTGTACTTTAGATAAAATGTCAAAACTTAATATTTGCAAATACATTCCTCTCTAAATATATTTCAAACCACATCCACAAGTGATGTGAAAAAATGTGACTGTAAAAATCAGTGGAAAAATGCAATCTAGGTTCTCAGCATCCTCCACAAAATTATGAGTTTACTATTGTCTATCCCTTTCTTGGATTTCATGGCAATTTTTTCAAAATTTTTATAGGTTTCCATTTGCTTCTAATCTTAATTGATTTTCTGATTGCTTTTTGTAGCTGTAGTTGTTTTAATTAAATGCTCAGCCAAGTAATAACGATGATCTAATTAAGATGTTCTAGTTAATCTCTATTTGTAGTAGTTGTTTTCTTTAGAAAGTTGCTTTATATATTATAAGGAAGCCTTAGTCATTTGTTTGGTATTGTGGATACTGATCTCTACTTCCTCCAATTTAATCTTCCCCCCATACAGTTTTTCTCTTCAATTTAGGATCTCAAAATACAAAACAAGTTAGATGTTCTGTTCTCTGCTCTTCAAAGACCTACTGTTGTGTTCTTATAGAAAAATACCCCCTCTGTTATGACAGCAGATTTCCCGGAGTTATGTGGCTGGAGCTTTGGAGAAAATTTACCAAAGATTTAGTGTTTAATTGCATTTTAAGTGTATGTACAGAAAGCTGCAAAATTTCTTAGGTCTCACCTCTTAGGCTGAGTTCACTTGGTCTGCTCAGCCTGGAGAAGAGGAGACTGAGGGGAGAGCTCATTGCTGTCTACAGCTTCCTCATGAGGGGAAGAGGACGGGAAGGTGCTGATCTCTTTTCTGTTGTACCCAGTGACAGAACCCAAGGAAATGGCATGAAGCTGAGTCAGGAGAGGTTTAGGTTGGATATTAGTAAAAGATTCTTCATCCAGAGGGTTGTTGTGCACTGGAAAAGGCTTCTCAGGGAAGTGGTCACAGAACCAAACCTGACAGAGTTCAACAAGTGTTTGGAAAATATTCTCAGACATATGGTATGATATTTGGATTCGTATTGTGAAGGGACAGGAGTTGGATTTGATGATCCTTGTGTGTTCCAGGATATTCTGTGATTCTATAGTTAATTCATAAGGCAGAGCACTACCTCTGCCAAACAATGTAATGTTTCTGCAGTGTGATACAGTAGGTGGCCAGGACTGGGACAAGCAGAGTATTGTGTAAACATGAGTTAGCTCTTTTGTTGTGTTTTAATCTGAACTGGTTGGTCCAATAAGACAGCAAGCATCACTTTCAAAAGGACACATTAGTGAAACTACCCTTGACTTTGGTTTCTCCACTCTACAAAAATCCTTAAAATTGTCCTCCAGCTCCTCCCAAAGTAATTTTTCATGTATCAGGAGACAAAGGTGTGAGTTAAAAATGCTGTTATTGAGGTTTTCAGCCAAATCATAAATGTGTCTCAAAACTCTCATAGACACAAATTAAGTCCACTTGAACTGTTTTGTAATAGGTGTATTAGGGCTTGGGAGTCACAGCTGTAAATGTTATGTATTACCAATATAGTCAATCTACTTTAAGATGAATTCCAGGTACTCTGTATCTTTTAGCCTGAAGACTGTGGATCTTTTCTTGGACAGAATAATTTAGCAGTGTGGATCTAGACTCATTTATGCACTTTCCCATAGGAACTACTTTTATACTATTTCTTGATACAGAAAAACCTCTTGCATTTTAAGAGTAGAGACTTTCTGTCAGAGAAATGCTGGAAGCCACAGTGAATTAGAAAGGATATGTGTTACCTGCAGCAAACTGGGTTCACGTAATATTATCAGAAGAATTACCACATTATTCTGTAATTTCTTCTGACAGCATAAGTATCTATCCACACTAGAAAAAAAATCTTTAAAGACTCTCATTGGATCAGATACTTCTGTGTGTCATATGCATCATTATGCATCTGTAAGGATGGTTTCCCTGTGGTAAACTGAGAAAAATTATACGAAAAGAAGTATAACTTAGTTCTGAAATCTACCATTCATTACCATATTTGTCTTTTTTTCCCACTGACTATAAAAATTGAACATTATTATATGATTATATTCTCCTTCCCAATTAACTCATACATAAGCTCTGTTACTAACATTATTTGGTCTTAAACTGAAAGCAATAAGGAAAATGAATGTTTATGTCATCAAATCTAGTGGCCAGCATTCTCAGTTTAGTTTTACACACTATCTGAATCTTCCTGTTTCCTGAGAAATAAAGAAATAAGATAAAATTCTGTTCATTTCAAGTTCAGAAAAGCCATTTTTTACAAATGTAGAGGGAATAAATGTGCCTACTGAGATGCCCTAGGATATCACCTTAATCCCACCAAAATGTGTGACTGGTCTTTCAGAAGTGCTTGGCCATAACTGTCCTTTCTATCAGAATATCTCAGACACCATGAGACAAATACAGTGTACAGTGAAGGAGTCATGACTTGGGTGCTGAACCTGAGATTCCTGAGAAGTCTTAAAATATGCTGCCAATGCTCCATGAGGCTGGAAGAGGACCTGTGAGAGCCATGAACTTTTTAAAGAACCAGATGGAGTTAGGTGGGTTAGTGTAGTGCTTTTAAAATATCAGTAGACTTCTAAGTTCAGGTAAGTGAACAACACTTTACAATATTCCAAACAGTGCTAAAAAACAGTCTAAATGTAGGCAACTGAATTAAGTCTAGGAGAATCTGAAAGCCTGCTCTGCTGACTAAACCAAAGCATTTTTTTCAGCTTTTTAACCTTCAACACATAAAAGTTTGAAATGTTTTAGGATATCTGGACTGTTTTTCAGGTGCCATTGACAAAATAATTTAAATCCATTAGATATTCCTAATTTTCCTTATAATACTGCAGTGTGTTTTGTTGTAAAATATAAAGACTTTATATAAAGACTTTTTATATAAAGACTTAAAGAAAGCTGATATGGCTGAGATAAGGTCAATGTACTAACAGTCGTAGTACACTTGTTTTAAACTCACACCACAACATGCATCTGTGTAAGCCACAAAATTATGGTTTCATGTCTACTGAAAATCCAGTGAAAAACAATGTAGAAGTAATAAAAAAAAAAAAAAANAAAAAAAAAAAAAAAAAGGAAGCAATATTCCTCAGGTCAAAAAAAGTACAGCATCACATGGTGGTTTTTTCCTGGATAGACCATATTGCCTTCATATTCAGGTAATGTGATTCTGATGAGCTTTCTCATCTGAAGCCCTGTGCAGTGGGAAAGATATATTGATTGTCTTAATTTCATGTTCTGCAAAAAATTTTATACAGACTTCCTGTATTACTAAAATGCATAGTCTGTTTCTGCAGGCTTTCCTTTTAAATCTCTATTTTTAGATATTAACAATTCAAGAGGAGCATGATTTTCATCTGCAGAAAATTATTCACAGTATTCATTTTTGCTTCATCTTAAATAGATATTATACAGAAATTATCTTAAATTCAGAAAGTATGTCTTGAATTTAATCTTCTAGACTTACAAAAATGAGGTTTAAATATGATTATGAAAAAATGAAACATGGGGAGCATTAATTTAACATATATGCTATCAGATTAAACAGTTGTTACCATAAATCTCTTCTGTCTGAGCAAAAAAAAGAAGGTAGAACGTTATGATATATGCAACTATCATTTTAATTATGTTAGTGTCAGCCTTCATATGGTGTTAATAAACACTTATATTTATATAGTACATTTATAGGAATTAATTTATTCACTAATATTTAGATCTTGATACAATGTCAAATCTGTCTGCTATGCAGAATATACAACATATGCGGCAAGAGAGGAAAAGTACCATATGAAATTACCGCAGGAATTTTATATTTGTGTGGAATTATGTTATCATTTATGCAGTAAATTTTCCCAAACTTTCCCATGATCTCTGACTGGGCTTTAACTGGACTAACACAAATGGTATATAAGACTGATACCATGAAAGAAACCAGGTCAAAAGTACCCCAGTCACTGTATGGTACGAAATATCCTTTAGGCCAGTTGGAGTCAGCTGTCCCAGACACATCTCTTCCTAACTTCCTGCTCACCCCCAGTCTGCATGATGGGGTAATAGGGTGGGATGAAGAGAAAGCCTGTTCAGCAATAGCCAAAACACACCACCACACATGTTGCTCTGAAGGATGTTAACTACATCCCAACCAGACCCAGTAAACTCATGATGAATTAAAATAAGAGGAAATAATAGGCATGAATTACGTAGGACATAGAGCCAAAGACAGTTGGTTGAGATAGAAATAATTTTCTTCAGAGTAGCTGTTATATGGCTGTTTCTTGGATTTGTGCTGGAAACAGTATTGGTTAACAGAGAAATTCTTGTAACTGCTGGGCAGTTCTTGCACAAAGCCAAGGCCTTTTCTCTCTCACTCCACATCACCAGCAAGGAAGCTGGTGGTGCACAAAAAGTTGGGAGGAGACACAGCCAGGACAGACAGACACAGCCCAACTGCTCAAAGTGATATTCAAGACCATATGGCATCATATAAAACTGAGGGGAGAAGAAGGAGGAAGTGGGAAGAGAGTGTTGGCTTTTTTTTTTCCCCAAGCTGCCATTCCACGTGCTGAAGCTCTGCTTTTCTGGGGATGGCTGAACACATGCCTGCCCATGCAAAATGGTGAATTAGTTAATTGTTTTGCTGTCCTTGAGTGCATGGCCTTTGCTTTATCTATTAAACTGTCTTATCTCAACCCACAAGTTGCTGTTTAGCTAGTGATTCTCAGGCTCCTGTGCTTACCATAGGATTTTCATGGCTCACTGTATATTAGAGCCCAGTGCTCGTTAGTGGCTGCTTTTTGCTTTTGCTGCTTGCTGTGCTGCTGTGCTGCTGATCACCCTACTTTGCTGTGCCTGGGAACAGCATGGGGATAACGTGCAATGGGAATGCATCTGGGCTGGCAAACAGCCAGGGCCTTGCTGCTTTCTCTGTGCTGCTGCACTGGACACACTGGAGGTCCAGTGTCAGCTCAAGTCAAAGGAACTGTGACCTGTGGATAACTCCACATGAGAGCAGGACACCGTAAAGGGTCTGTGGCCATGAATATGTCCACACCAGGGAAGGTTCATCTTGAATTGGCTGTGGCTGTGGTTATATTTGTGCTGCAGCAGGTGTACTTAAATAATTTTTGATCATCCTGTCTGTTTTATATGATCAGATCATAGAAGCATAGAATTTCTGAATATTTGAGTTGGGAAGATTACCCTTAAGATTATCAAGACCAAGCACTAACACAGCATGTGAAGTCTATTACTAGACCATGTCCCTAAGTACCACATCCCTCTGTCTTTTAAATACCTCCAGGGATGGTGACAAAACTTATTTGGGCAGCCTATCGTAATGTTTGACAACTCTTTTGGAGAAGAATTTTTTCCTTATATTCAGTCTAAATGTTTCCTGACAACTTGAGGCCATTTCCTCTTGTCCTACAACCAGGTTCATAGGTGGGGGAAGAGTAGGCATTGTCTTCTTTTCAGTTTTAGTAACAATTTAGACAGTATGTTCCACAACATCCTGGTTTTAAAGTTAGTATGTTATGGACTGGGTGGGTGAACAGCCAGATGAAGAACAAGCTGTTTGGATGATCTGGCTCAGAAATCTATGGTTAATAGATTATTCTCCATACCAGTCAACCAGAGGAGTATTGGGTCTGTACCGACAGGCTGGAGAAAGGAGCTAATGTTAAACTAATGAAATGCTAAAGGACAAATGCTGCTTCTTACCCTGGAAAGGAAGATCCTGCCTTTCTTACAGGCTGTGGGTCTGAGGAAAACTGCTGGTTCATGGTGGCAGAGTGCTGAGAATGGACAAATAGTGCATCTGGTCAGCAGAGATAGTCAAAAGCATCTGGGACTATGATAACCAGATAATAACCAATAAGGCAAGGGAAGTGATGGTCGTCCTCTACTCAACAATCATTAGACCACATTTCTAATAAAAACTCCAACTTTGTGCCTGCTGAATATCAAAAATGTCATAAATAAGCTGAAACAAATAGAGCAGAAGGCTACCAGTTTGGTCAGGGCTGGAGCACTTGTCCAGAGGTTGGCAAATGGACTCATTCAGCCTGGAAAAGAGACAGCTTCAAGAGGACCTAATAGTAGCTTCTTCAGTAACAACAGGGTATGGGTGAGGTGATAGAGGAGATTGATCAAGGCTCTTCGTTGCCATGCATGGTGGGAAGATTAGAAGCAACAGGCACGAGTTCAAACAGAGACAGACGAGGTACAAGAAGAAACATTTTTCCTAAAAGGACAGTCAGGCAATGGATCAGATAGCTCTCAGAAACTGTGTAGTCTCTAGCTTTGGAGATTTTCTAGACCTGAGTGGACTAAATCAGTTGGACCTCACAGGTAAACATATTTTGAGCAGAAGGCTGGGCTAGATGTCTCTCATGCCTAATTATCTTATTATCCCATGAAATACTTCTATTTTCTCATTTAGACACAGCTCTTAATAGCACTTCTCTGGAGACTTCTAATAGCATCCAGAGGAAATGTTTATATGTATATAATTACTAGTAATTTTCTACCTCTCCTGAGAGAGAAAGACTGTTAAAATATTATTGAGAGACAGAAGCTGTTATATCTTTTTATTGAGTAGACATATTACAATGAATATCATTATTCCTCTTCAACTGAATTACTTTCTAAATAGGTGACCTTTGGGAATATCTGAGGATTTTTTTTACAATATTTGATGAAATGTTTGATATTCTTACTTGTAGTAGTCCAAAACCATGCCAAACTAACAATGAAACCATAACATTCCCAAAGTATTTTATACAAGTATTTTTATGTAAATTTCTGTGCTGTGTTCTGAGTCATTCTTTTGGGAAAATTGAAGTGAATTTGAGGATTCAACTTTTTCAGTGTAAAGTAGATGACTACTTAGCGTCTATGTTTCAGCTAACTCACCTTAAATGTTACCAGCTTAATATGTGTAGCTGTAATCTTGCTACAAAGATTTATATTGCAGGTGTCTAAAATTAGATGAGGTGATTGAAATATGAATATGAATATGAATGTTTTCTGGTTCTGAAATTTTAGTAGCAGTGGAAAGCACAATGCAGTGGCAAAATGAAGAAAAAATTTAGGATGAGTTTCAGAGTTCCTTTTTCCACTAAAAAGGAGCATAGCTTTTGTTGTGATGTGATCTTTGGAAAGAAAGAAATTGAATGGTTTGAGTAAACTTAAACATATGTGTACGTAGACACATTTGAAAAGATAACCTGAGAGATAACTATTACTCAGGAATCCTCTCTGACAAAAATAATTTTTCCTTATGAGAATATTTTTGTTCTATTTACAGTAATCCTGAAGTTAGAACTAAGCAAGGAGAATAGTTTCCCTTAATGTGCATTATATAGAACAATGATGTTTTCATGGAATCCTAGAATCGTTGGGTTGAAAGAGACCTTTGAGATCATCAAGTCCAACCCACGACCTAACACCACTTTGTCAACTACACCATGGCACTAAGTGCCACATTCAGTCTTTTCTTAAACACCTCCAGGGATGGTGACTTCAGTACCTTCCTGGGCAGCCTATTCCAATGTCCAGTCACCCTTTCTGTGAAGAAATTCTTCCTAATGTCCAACCTAAACCTCCTGTGGTACAGCTTATGTCCTCCTGTCCTGTCACTGCTTCTCTGGGAGAAGAGACCAATCCCCAGGTGGCTACAGCCTCCTTTTAGATGGTTGTAGAGTGATAATGTCCTCCCTGAACCTCCTTCTCTCCAGGGTAAACACCCCCAGCTCTCTCAGTTACTCCTCATAGGATTTGTGTTCCAAACCTTTCACCAGCCTTGTTGCCCTTCTCTGGACATGCCCCAGCACTTTAACGTCCTTCCTAAATTGAAGGGCTCAAAACTGGACACAGCACTTGAGGTGTGGCCTCACCAGCGCCAAGTACAGTGGGACAATCCCTGCCCTGGTCCTGCTGACCACACTGCTGCTGATCCAGACCAGGATGCCACTGGCCTTCTGGGCCACATGGGCACACACTGGCTCATTTTCAGCTGCTATCAGTCAGTACCCCCAGGTCCCTTTCTGATTGGCACTGGATCTGTTTGTCCTTTTGAGGCATGTGACAATTAATAGCATATGCAGCTATTAATAATATCTAGAATAATCATTTATTGTCACTCAATCATAGATATTTCTTCAAGCTCTTTCAGTAAAACACACAAAACCAAAAACTTTCCAAAGACTAGAAATCCACAAAGTTAAAATGTTTGAGAAAAATTTTTAACATCTTTTACTAATATGGGACTTATATCTAAGGAAAACTAAAGAAGTCAATAATAGCAAATTTACAAAGCCTGTCTGCTTTCTAAGTGTGAGTCCATTGAGTGTGTCATGAAGTCTTTCAATATCTGTTTTTTTTAATGAATGAAAATCTTGAAAACTTTTAGTCTATTTAGTATATTAATTGTATCATATACATGTAAAATGATAATTTAAGAGATAAAAATACATTTGTCTCCCATTTCACTATTTATATCCACATTATAATACTTAAGGCATGAAAAGCCATAGATTTTATTGCTTTTGCAAGTATAAACTAAAATTTTAAAGTGTAAGCATACAGAAATATGTTTGTGCCAGTCCTAATATGCAACTCATGACAGCCCTGTAATATCTGCATTTCTTGAGTTTAAAAACATTAATGAAGGTAATAAAAACTTTTAATTCATGTATTTTGATTCTAACGATACAAATCTAACCAATCAGCATTGTGAAAACATTTGCATTAATTATAATGTAATTAGATAAACTATTTATTGTTCCTTGCACCTGTGAACTGCTGTCAGACAGCTAAAATGGATTTGCATGTAAATTTATATAACTTCAATAATTTCAGTATGTGAATTTGTATAAAGCTTGTGAAAGAAAGTAATGATGACTGGGAAATTAGATATTGTGAAACCCAGTTGATTTGTTTGTTTCAGTAATATCAGGGATTAAAAATAATTTTGTGAAGTGCTGAGATATGACAACTTCCTGTTTATATCAGGTCTCATGTAGCTATGTCACATATCAACTTTAAGAAAAATTGCTAAAGTACCTTAAATAAATGATTTCTTACTTTTATATTCAAAAAGTATTACTGAAGGATATTCCACCACTCCTTTTACATAAAACATTTCTGAAATATGAATAGTGCACAGTTTAGCTAAAAGATTTTTCAGCCATCCTGCATGGATACTGTAGATTATCATTAGAGTTATTCTAATTCTGAGACTGATTTCCCTAAGACATATACAAATAATGAAATAAGGTTTCTCATTTATGCAGCTGTCCAATATATTATACTGCTATTAAAAAGATAATTATTTTTTAAAATAAATCCATTATTGTACAAAAAAGAACCATGAGAAGGAAATATATGTCAAATGCATCCCACTAAATATGTTTAAGAAAGATATTATGAAATCACTGGAAATCACAGTTGATGGAATAGACAACTACTGAAAGCTTGAATGAGTTTCAAACCTCATAAATCTAAGTAAGAGAGAATGAGGAGTGGTTCATAAAAAAATGAAATAAAAATAATTTAATTGAAAATCTACTTAAATCTCACTTTGATTTCTTAATTCACTTGGATTTTGCCCTTAAATGCTGTGTCAATTTGATTGTCATCCTACTATAGTGAAAGAATTTTCAATATATTCATTCCCTGTCTATGTCTAAGATCCTTGTTCTTTGAAGATTTTTTATTCCTAAGCATAAAAGTCATCACTATGTGCATATAGTCACAGCTGCATATTATCATTGTTACTTCTAATATAAGAATCAGATTTTTTTACCCCTACCTACATACAGAAAATTTTAATACAAGGTCAGTTTGTTTTGTAAATGTAAATCAAGATAAACTTGCAGTTAAGAACTTCCCCTCTTATAGGGTTTTGATTTACATATACATATATATATATATGCTGCTGGAGATATTTGGTCTTGCCTAACCTTTTCTTTCACTATTTATCTTGATCATGCTTCCTTTCTTTTTACTGTTTCTGTTAGTGCAGTTAGCATCTGCTAGGCAAGCTAACAGAAGTGAAGCCAGTGTTTTAAAAAATTATTAGAGGAACAGGGCTTTCTGCTTATTTGTTTGTCTGGGTTTTGTCTTTTTTGTTCTTATTTTTAAGTGTTTTTCCAAATAAGTATCACAGCAGGCTCTTTAGACATCCTTGCAATCAGCACCATACCCTTCCTATTAATGAATTGACCTGATGCCTGTAACCATGTATGCTACAAATTTAACTCCTTTATTTGAGATGGCGGCTGCAGGGAGTGTTGATAATTAACTGAACAAGTGATTCTTTTGCCAAGATGGTTATTTATATGCACAGTGTCCTTGCTGAATAATTTATAGTAGCTCATTTTGTTAACAAAAATATTAATAAAAATATTAATGACACTTTCACACACTGAAAATGACAAAATTATTTAATAAATGATGGGCTGTCAAATCATTTTCTCAGTCCTAATTACAGATCTAATGTTGTATCTAATGTAATGAAAAGGTCCCAAGAGAAAGACTTAAGTGAAGCTGAGGTTTATAAAATTGTAATTCAAAAATTTCAAACTTTTAGAAGATGCCTGAATCTGTTGGGGCATAATTCACAAAATCTTCCTTAGCATCTGAAATGCTTCCTTAGAATCTAAACAGATGTAAAGAGATCTAGCTATGTCTAGATCTTCTGAGAGTCTTTGCAAATCATTGCTCTCTTTCTTCCAGAGTACAGCAGGGATGTAGGAACCAAGTAACCTCCTTACAAATACCCTCAGTTGGACTCAGCTGCCACTGAACTAGAGAGACAAAGCAAGGAACACTGGTCAGGGGCTTCAAGGAAAAAGAACATCAAGCTCTGGTCTTTGTTTCTAATGTTGTTCCCATTTTCTTGTATTTAATTAATGTATAATTTAATAAAAATTAAGCTTGAGACTAAGTAGAGCATGGAATCATAATAACAAAAGGTTGCAACAAAAACCATACCTGATACTTTCCAGGTGAATAGCAATGGATACAGGTGTACCAGTAAAAGAGAATGCTTGGATCTAATGTAGGGATACAGGGAACACTGGAAAGCCATTCACACTGGAGATGGCTGTGTCTTTTTCATATTAGGGATCTGAAAAGCTGAAGGTGACTAATATGTTTTAAACCTAAGACACACAGTTATGTTTAGATAAATGAATTAAAATTATTCCTTCCTTCAATTTAGGAGCTTGGTTCATGAAAGGGAATTGAAAGAGAAGAATTAAGTATCAATATTTTCAAAGTATATTTATTTAGATGATCTGGTCATTGATGAAACATTAATCAGGGATTATTTTTCTTCACAGATTAACAGTTTTAGTATATGGTTCTTTCTATGTGATGAAGTGTGATTCTCCAGTTTTCCTTGTGACAGTTTTGATCATGTATACATTCTTCTTTCATTGTTTCCAGATTTGAGAAATTCAAGTTGGATAACAAAATCAAAAGTGTGCACACACACAGAGACACATATAAACACATATATATATATGTATATTACATA
>VZRX01016300.1:87981-128925 GCA_013398075.1 Notiomystis cincta
TGTATATTACATATATATATATATATTTACCCTCCAGAATCTGGTTAGTGACATCTTAGCATCTATCTGACGTAATTAATACCAATATCAAAATTCTTTACCTGAATTTCCTGCACATCTGTATTTTTCCTTGTCCAATAATAACACATGATTCAGGTGCTCATTCCCACAAGATAAAAAAAAAAAAAATAGATACAAAATTAAATAACATATGTACAGGTTTATTACTGTCATCTTTCATCATAACACATAACATACACTAAATCAGACACAGATTTCTAATAGTAATCAGTATCTGATTTGGTAGGAACATGTAAAAGAAAACAATACTGACTTTGTATCCCTTATTCACAGTATAATTAATTTAATTTTAAGAAATGTCCTAGTATTTTCTTGTTAAACAAGAAAAACTGAATTGAGTAAAAAGTCTGGGATCATATGTTAGTTTTCACTCATAGACAATTATTGCCACCAAATCAGAATATTAGTGTATTTTAAGCATTTTCTACAGCCACAGTGTTTCCTTATACCTGGAACGCCAATGGTATGATACCTGTAAGTAACACTGAGGCAGGTGCAATGATTGTTGTGACTATAAAAATAAACTGATATAACCTCATAACTGATTTCACAAAATTGATGATGGTGGTGGCCACTGACTATGAATATTGCTGACACAGCTATCAAATTTTAGAAGATTGAGCTTGGAAAAATTAATATGCACAAACAGAACCCACAGCATGTGGCTGCTTCTTTACAAATCGCGAAACTCATCCAAGCAAGCTGCATTACTTATGAAGAGTAGTTTTACAAATGACTGTGCCATGTTATCACAAATCTACTCCCTGGGGTGACAACCAACATGACTTGCAGTTTAAATAGACTCAAGTAAAGACTGAGGCTAGGAGAGTCTGATCTAATCATACTTATCTTTGAAAAATAATACAACTGGATTAAATGTGCCCTGCTTTTCCCTTGTGTTTGTACAGTGGTTCATCTGTGGGTTTCAGAGTGGGAAGAAGTCATACAAAGGACAGTACTACATAATTTTTGGCCCTTGTATCAAGAAATAAAAGAAATGAACTGCTGTCACTTGCCATCAAGACTTGTACTTTTCTCCATTCATGTTCCTTACCAAAGTCAAAGGCCAAAGAGTGAAAATACATTTTTAATTGAATTTTAAAACCATACAGGCTAATAAAGTCAGTGAAGTGCATACAAATCATATTATCCAGTGCTTCTAGAAGCTTTAACTCATTTTGCCTTACAGCTAAAGAAAAATGTGTGCTCATCGTAGGAGTAATAAACATGGGTAATTATGCATAATTATAGAGATTAAGTTCCAATTAAGGTTCAAATTCTGTAATAATCTTATCCAAAAGTCTTTTAAGGTTTTTTGGTGGCACTAATGAAGACCAAGGTAACAGAATGTAGTAAGGATCCTTATGATTATAGGCAAAAACTGACTGTAGATCTGGGTGGCTTGAATGCATTGATGTGTTTTAAAAGCATTAAGTTTTAAAGTGCATATTTCTTTTCGCTTTAGAACTTCTAATGTTTCCCTATAGCATCATCCTAGATCAGAAGAATATTTTTATATCATACAGAAACACTCTGCTTGCCATATTGAAAGAGGATTTGGTTTTTGTTTTGCATTTGATAGCAGAAAATGATGCATGTTTGTATCTCAGTCATTTGTACACTTGCCAGTTCTGCTATGCTAAAAACAATATTGCAAATTTTGTTCCACCTAAATTCCTCTATGTTTCTGAATATTCATTACTTTGGTGAGATTGAAATATTTCACATCTTATTTTACTTAGAAGGAAAATAATCTTCAATTATAAAAATAGAAGTCAATATAATTAATGTATCCATGTGTTATTCTGCAGAAATTGTTCCATAGTAACAACTGCTGGGAACATACATAACACTCAAATTCTTGTTACATAATTTTGCACACAGTCAACTTTTGCTATTTTTTATTTGTTAAACAAGAAACTTATTGTAGCAATATATTCAATGCTTTAAATTAATATTCTTGTGCAAGAATAAGTAACTCTGTAACTCCAAGTGACATATTATCCTAAATTTTATTTTCAGAATTCCTGAAGAGAGTAACTCCAGAAGATTCATGCTTTAAGGGTAGTTTGGGACATAGGCAGGGCAGATGACATGGTATGACTACAAGCAAGGCAGGCAACTAAATGTGTACTCAAGGCAGAGGGAGGTACTAGTTCCAAAGTTTATTAAAAATAGCAAAAATAAATTAACATGCATTAAAATAAAATATTTTTACATCTTAAAATAGAATAAATTTTTAAAAACCCACATTATTGATAGCAAGAATTTCTCATATTAATTTAAGTATGACTCACTTGGTAGCCTGTGCTCCTTAAGGCTGCATACCTGTAAAACAAAGGGGAACCTACAGCCCTCCTAAAGGAGAATTCACTCACCACCACCAACCAATCAAAAAAGTGGAAAACCCTGCACTCACTAAGACCAAATAGTTATTTGCTGATCTCTTCAAAACTGTATTCTATCTCTACAGATTCAGAATCCAAATACCTTGATCTGTCTACAACTTTAATAAAGCAGCTCCAAATCACAGTTCAGATGTAGTTTTAATGTTATATTTGACTGAAAGTTTAAACTTTTGCAATCACAAGGTCTGACATTTTCAGCAAAGGATAAGACTATTCTGTAGCTACAACTATAGAAGATACAGCTTTAGACATGAGCTTATTCTTCCCATTCCTTAGTCAAACCCTGGAGGTCTCAAGGTAGGAGGAAGTAGGGAAATTTGCCTTATTGCCTAGCTGACTGGGAAGCTAAAGTGCTGGTTTTGTCAGATATTAAAAAAATAAATAAACAATTACATTTTCATTTATCTGTCTCTTTGTATTAAATTCATCTAGCATTGTTAGTGGAGTTTCCTAAAGTTATTTGACTCAGATATAGTTAATAGCATACAGGATCATGTGATACAGATGAGATTAAAATCTTTCACATATAAAGTTATAGATGTAGGGAGATATTCTGGATTTTCATCTCTGGGTATTATCTATATTTAGCAGCATGACATTACATTGCCTTGTTATGTTTGATGCTAAACCCAAAACCAACTCCAGACATGAAGACTTATGCCACTACAGAACATCAGGACCATAATGTACATGATAATGTAAATAAAACCATTATTTAAACAAATATTCACATAGGGCATAATTTAAAAATTTAATAGAATCAGTATACTCACATTGGAATTTATTTAGTCTAGGCCTCTGCAGATCTGGTCTGAAAATCTTTGAGTGATTTATTTTGTACAAATAAGGATGCATTATTTTTACTTTACTGATAAGATCACAGATATAATGAAGACTTAAACCCAAAACATTGCTTATTTACCAGAAAAATTTAGGTTGAGAGGAAAATAGTTTTTTTCCTCCAACCTCACACCCTTACTGGTATCTCTTGGTGCCACGTCTATTTCAAAAGAACATCACCAGGAGATTACAACTTCTCGCTGAACACTGAAAAAAGATAATTCAAAAAGGGTCCCAGGTGGGATGTAGGTGCTCATCCAGAATATAACTCAGCCATTGTATCTTTCAGCAGATGGTTATGTCAGTGTGCAGTGAATCATGAAATTTCCACTGTGATTTTTTTGCTGTTCCCTCTCCAGAAATAGGTCAAACTTTATCAGATACATCAGTCAAACACTCTAGTTACAGTAAGAATAATAATGATTATGACTGCTTGAAATTAATTCATTTCATTCAAAGCAGTTATTGTTTCACCTTGACCTTCAGGAAATATTTTTCTATGTATTACCATAACTGTGTTAATATTTTCAGGTGTTTACATGTAAATGTGCAACATAAAATTGCTTGAAAGTTATTATAAAGTGAATTAAATTTATTTAACTATATTCTGAATGTTAGGTGTAATTACCATCACGTTTTTCATTTTGGAATTACCTATGCAAATTGCATATGGAATAGTCATAATGATAAGAAGAATATTAGATAAACACTGCTTTGCACCAGCAATAAAAAGTGATGGTGAGGTGTGAGGTTTATCATTTAGCAAAGTTGTAGCTAGGAACAGTGGTTTTGTACTGTGTGAAAATGACTCTGTGTATTCTCCTTTCTCTTGCTTAATTCAAAGATAACTGGGTTTCTTCCTACTGTGACTTTTCCCAGTATTAATAATGTCATTGTTTAGAATTATGGTAAAAATTTAAGGATGAAAAAAAGCCTTGGCTGCAGTGCTATGGGAAAAACGAAATTAGAAACCACACACCGGCAGCTGAACACCCTGTATAAGTAGGTCTTGGAAAAGTGAAACATGTACAAGGCATTTATCAGACAGACAGATGCAAACTATTGATATTGAGGTATGATATTGAACCTGTCATATTTCTTTAGCTACTAATTCATAGTGGACTGCCACAGGGAAAAAAAAAGAAATAACTGGTGAAATAGACCACAAATGAAGGAAAGTAGGAAAAGGCACTAAGATTAATTTATACATAGTCAATAATTTACATTAGATAAATCTGTTAGGATTCAGGGTCTTGTTAAGGGAAACGTTTGTTTCCTTCTTTACAGAAGCAGCTGACAGTTTTTATACATATGACAGAAATTATTGTCACCATTATGAGCCTCTCATGACAGAAAATGATTGTGCCATAGTGACACTCACAGATGAAGCAAAGGAAGTGTGAGAAATCCTGTAAAATCTGAGTTTATTCAGCAATTTTTTTTTACCAAATACTGGTGTAGTCCTATGCAGGAAGTAACCTTGTCTGGTGCTACCCTTGCTGGTGTATCATCTTTCGCATTTTTCAGGAAAGGCATTCTATTCCTGCTCAGAGGATCCTAGGAGTTTTTATCACCTTGGCATTCCACTGTTTCCTATTTGCATCTGAGAGCCCAAGAGTTGATTGGTAATGTATACTAAAGCATGCATGCCCTTAGGGTGCCCTTGAAGAACTTCCTTGAGTCATCCTGGGGTTTTATATACACCAGTTGAAAAGAAGAGGACAATTTTTTTTTTTAAGAATGTGGTCTTCATCCATACAATTCATCATTTCTATTAGTCACAATGAGAGAGATTCTTGAGGCATGATGAGTATAAAAAAATCCTTCCACTATGATGTGAAATATAACAATCCAGCTATTTTAGATCAATGACAGATTAATGAACCCCAGTCTGGAGTTCAGTGTCAGATTCCATGAGCCACTAATAGCTAACTGTCACAGACAGAATGCACATTTTAAAACAGGCTGTGATAGTACAAAACTGGAACTAAAAAGCAGAGTGGAGAAGTAGGAAAGTTCTACCTCTTCAGTCTTTAAGAGAGAAGAATAGAGAAGAACTCCTGGTGAAAATACCCTTCAAAACAATAAAAGTGAAATGCTAATGACTACAGGTTTTTTTTTTTTTTTAATGTTTATCTTTTTCTGTTAAATGTATTCTGGCTCAGTGACTCAGTGAAATTTTGTGGGTCCCTTTCAACTCTGGATATTCTTTGTATGTCTTACCTATGTTGATTATTTCAGCTTTTTGTCTAGTTGAATTACAGCATTTTCTTAAATGCCTTTATGTCTTTTTAGTTTTATTACAAACTTATTGTAACTGAGTCTAATTACTAAATTTAGATCCAACAATGTGGAAAGTCTTTAATATCTTATTAAGTCTTTGCAGCCATGGCTGTTAACAGCTTACTTGTGAAGAAATACATATATAAGATATGCTTCAGCTTGGTGTACAATGACATTTAATTTTGCCCAAAGAAAATTAGTCTGATTGTGCTACCAAATAGCTATCTCTCTACATATTGCATGCAATTTTAAAAAGCAGATATAAAATATTGTGAGTAGAAGGTGAGACAATCTGATGAATATTACATGAAAAATCTAGTGTGGATATTGTTCCCTGCAGTACCTCTTGCAGAAAGGTAATCTCAGACACTGTGTCAGGGTAGGTTTGTATTAGATTATGGAAAAGGTTCCTCACCCAGAGGCTGGTTGGGCACTGAAACTGAATCCCCAGGAAAGTGGCCACAGCACAAAGTTTGGCAGAGTTCACAGAGTGCTTGGACAACACCCTTGGGCACACAGTGTGACTCTTGGAGTGGTCATGTGCAGGGCCAGGACCTGGACTTCAATGATCCTTGCGGGTCTCTTCCAATTCAGGCTATTCTATGATTCCATTACCTTCACGTCATCCAATGGCTGTGTGACTTTATCATAGATGGATACCAAACTAGTTAAACAGAAGTTTCAGTTTCTGAACCCATCTTAGGCTGTGGGCTATATTGTAGGTCATGTATGATGTATGTTTCTTTCTGGAATGTTAACTGCAATGAACCCAGGTTACTCCATGGAGCCTAAAATTACATAAGTTTCCTATGTTTAAGAACTGAATGTTGTTGTACTAAGCAGCAACAAAGATTGTGGTGCATTTTTACATTCAGAATCTTGAGGTAATGTCTACAAGGAGGTCTAGATTTCTAAAACTCCCTTACATTCCAGTGAGCTTTAGGGACCGATGTGGTTATATGCTAGCAGTTGTGTGGTGTAATTTCACATGCCACAGTGTAATCAGGACATGTGTGGAAGGCTGATATGTATGACTCTGGACTTGGAGCTCTAGGAAACAAATACTTCCAGAGTAGGTGTTAGAGGCTTCATTCACAATGACTAATATGACAGTAAACACTAATAGTTACGCAACTGAATCTTGCCTTTGATGCTGTCACGTTTTTAGAGAAATTTTTCCCTCTTTAGAAATGCTAAGTTTTCCAGTATTAAGAAAGACAATGGCTTGACCAGCGGCCATGTGGGTGNATCGCTGCGGCCGAGCCGCCATTGGCGTCTGCTCCCCGAGCTGCCCCACAGCGCCCCCTGCAGCCGCGGGGGAACCATCGCACCTGGCCTGCCCAGCGGAGCCACAGCGCCCCTGCCGGCCGGGACCGGAACTGCACCGAGGGGAAGGTGCCTGACACCTGAGAGCAGCTGCCAGTGGGTTCTCTGGGTCTGGTTTGGTGTCACCGGTACAGTTGTTGTCTGTTATATCTCATATAAATACTTAGTAAAGATCTGTTATTCCTATTCCATATCTTTTGCCTCAGAGCCCCTTGATTTCAAAATATTACTAATTCAGAGGGAAAGGGGGTTCACATTTGTCATTCCAAGGGAGGCTCCCGCCTTTCTTGGTAAACACCTGTCCAAACCGCGACAGATGCCTATTTTAGGCTGTGCTGAATAGTTCTTCTGGCTCTTCTAGTTACTCTTCTGTCTGTGATCCTTCTTCTGAACCTTCCTTACAGCTATTACAACTGTATAGTTCAAAACAGGTGTCAGAGAAAGATCACAAGCCAAACTTATCCTTAGCTAGATGGTTCTCTTAGGCATGAGGCAGTTTCATTTGTGTTATCATCTAATATAAGATCAATAACTTGTTTTCCCCTAAGATACCAGTTTTCTCCATTTTCCCTCCAGAGGGAACTAATGGCTGTCAAAAAACCTTTTCAGAAGGCACTTGTGAATGTAGTTTTTTATTCATTGTGTCTAGATTAAGTTAATTATTTGTGGACCTCAAGTAATTGAAGGATTGTTTTGTTTGGCAATTCATTTTTGTGAACAATGAACAGTCTGTGGACTACATTTTTATGTATCTGTAAAAGATAGCTAGGAAGATCAAATAGGATTTAAGTTGTCATAGAGAGGGTTTCATTCTTAAAACAAGTTGAAAGCTAATTCTTTTTAGATTTAAAAATCCAATTTTCACCTAAATATACTCAAAATGTTTCTCTTGTATGTTGAACAAAGAAAATTTCTCTGTTAAGTAAATTTCTCATCCTTTTAAAAAGCAATGAACCCTCAGAACATTCTTCAAATAATCTTCAGGTTCTATTAAAATAAAATTAAAGTAATATTTGTTCTGTGGCTTGCTTAATATATGCTGTGTTCAGACTGCTCATTGAATTTTTTTCAAGGAAGAGACCTCTGGCCAGCAAAAAAAAATATTCTGAGTAGATCACACAAGAACTGTTCTGTGATTGCACCTCCTAAAGAATACTAACTAGACTTTCTCCCCACTTCACTGTATCTCCTCTTGAGTCAACAGAGTAGAACTATTTTACTGCCTTGGGTTTTTTAATCCTTTTAATGCAAAGGATCTGATATGATGCACAGGTTTTGTTACGGGTGCAGAAATGTAGAAAATATAGAAATTTGATTTTTAGTTTCAAAGTAAAAGTATGTAAAAACTTCTGGAATAGTTTGGAAAAGCTGAATAAACCAGAATGAGGCAAAATTCTTCCAATTTAATCTTTTCTGTCTAGTGTACGTGGCACTTGAAAATGACACTTTCCAGAATTCTACCACGTACCAGGAAGCATTGGTTTCTAACATCACATTTTATCAATCTGGAAATAAGAATTTTATAGAAATGTCACCACAAGATTGGGAAAAACAGAGCACGAGACAATTCTGTGACCTAACAGTTTTATTCTCAAAAGCAAAAAACTAATAGACTTAAACCAAGGTTTAATTAGAGTTTTCATAACCCCCAGAAAGCATAATGCAATAAGAGAAACTAAAAATCAAAGAAACATCAAAGAAAAACATGTAAATTTCAAACAATTAGAATGGGGGGGGGTGGTCTTTCACACAGAAGCAATATTATTCTGTATTAAAATGTTCTATAGGGACATGTCAAGGAAAGGAGAGCTTTGTCTAAGAGCTAAGTCAACAAGTTCCTTTAAAAGTATACAAATCAAAAGGTTATTTTTAGATCAAAAAATGTCCCATTTATAGCTTTAAAAAAAACATTCAGCGTGTATGAAATACAATTGGAATTTTAAATACTTCTAGTAATTTAGAATGAAACAGTTGTAACAAATATTTCCTAATAATCATTATTTATGTTTTACCTACAGCTGTCTATTTTGTAATTAATTGAATACTTCTAATTTGATGTGAGAGTATTTTATAAGATAAAAACAATAACAAAATCACATCCTGTGATTAATGAGGCACCATTAATTATAGATAAGCATCTAGAAGCCTTGAAAAGAAGTATTAAAGAAGAATTTTTAATTTCCTTGGTGTGCTCTTTCTTTTCCTTATGATATTTAATGCAAGTCAGCAGGGATTAAAAGGCATGAAATACTGGCTGAATGACCAGGAAGCACATTCCTAAAACTCCTGGGGATTTTTAGTGTCAGAGAACCAAATCTCCTGAATTCCTCTGTAGAGTTCTCTGTAGTGTATTCCAATTACTTGTTACATTTAAAGTTCCATAAAATGTCCTAAGGTGAAGAACATAGACAAAATTTTAAAATATTGCATACCTCTCCCAAGAGCACTGACACTATATAAATATACACAGTGGAAGAATGTTTAGTTTGTTTATGAAAACTGTGCCAAAGATGCTGCAGATTTCAAACCACACCAAAACTGCTGAATTTCACCAAACTCCATTTTGGTGTCTACTTTCAGCAGAGCTAGACCTGATTAAATCTCAATTACAAATATGCTGTGAAATGGACAGCTTCAACTCTTCTCAAAAGCTATTACATCTGAACTTCCTTACTTATCACTACATCTATGATCTATGAGATATTATCAAGCTCACTGTGTCACAAAAAACTGCAGTGATTTCCATCATGAGTTACACATTCAGCCATCTAGTTCTAGGTCCTTCCATCTTTCAGCATGAAACTATCAGTTATCTGCCACTGAATATTTGCTATGAACATTGGATAATAAATTATTATTTAATTTCTATTAAAGGAAACATGCTGGAACAAATCATTGAAATTTTAACTTAAGACATAGAAAGTAGGCTGGAAAAGCCTTTATTAAGAATTGACAATTTCTTATTAAGATTGAATTACAGTAGAACTGTTTGTCTCCTTTACTCTATCTTGTTCTTTTTTGGGTTCACTTGCAAAGTCCCAAATATTGATGAATCTGCCTGAGGAAGGGAGATTACAGTTACTATTCTTGCATCATGCAAATTAGTGCACTTGAAAATCTTGATGAAGTGAAGCGTTAGCCACATTAATTCTGTGTGTGGATGATACCATTATGACTAGGATTATAATGAGCCTGGGAAAAGACAGTAATAAGTTCAGCTTTCTTTCGTATGAAATGCTATTTCAATTAAAAAAATCAATACAACTATCTATAATGTACATTCAAATACAAATAAAATAAAATAAATTTTTACAGTTATTTTGCTTAAAAAACTTCTCAAACTAGTCCAAATACAAATCACCAATGCTATTATTTGAGTTAAAAATGTACAGGTATGAATTTCTGAAGACATTAACAACCCATATTTGCCCTCTATGTTAATGAAAGCACTACTTATACTAGCAATGCTGCTGTGATATATGTGTACTAAGATTCTATATTCTGAGCTTCAATTTCTTTTCCAGCTCATAATGATCTGGAATATTTACACAGTTTACCCCTAATATGGAATACATTTTAAGGTACTTACATTATTCATCATTATGTTCTTGTAAGCAAGGAGAAGAGACATTGCCAGCAAACAGCGTAAACAACACTAAGTGTGAGGTTGCTGATACTAAAAATGGAAAATCTAGAGTATACTAATACTAGGGAACCTTTTGGAAAGAGAGAAAAAAAAATAGAGGGAAAAAAAGAAGTGAGAAAGGAAAAGAGCAACTGGAAAAAGAAAAGAGATTTGAAGATACCATCAGTTTATACATGAAGAGTTATGCAGCATGAACCTAGAACTGTTCCCTCCAATTTTTGCCCATGCTACTATGTACTGCTTCATAACTGGGCAAGATAATTTGGCCTGTATTTTTTCTTCTTCTCTTCACAGAACTTGGGCTCTGGTGGATAATTTATCGACTATTTCAGATGCTGTTTTTACAAATACGAGAATTTAAACAAGTTTCTTCAAGGAAAACACAAGAGTTTCTAATTTTCCACGTCTATATTTTGTCATCATTTCAATACCTAAAAAATGAAAGGAAATGGGATTCCAGTAAGCAACAGAAGCCCACAGTTGTATAAACGTACAGCTCTTGTTACAGTAATCAAATATTTTCTTTACTGTGCTTTAGTAGGATTGCTGTTGTTCAGGGACACAAGAGTTCCAGTTAATTTTAGCCAACTAAAATTCTAGAAAATTTAGCAGAAATTATTCTTCCTCCCCCCTCAAAACCAAAATAAAACAAAGAAAGGCAAAGATTTCAATAGAGTTACAGTATTTTGCCAACTTTTTTCCAGTGCATCAGTGAATTATAAGTATTGTGAAATAATTTGTATTATCTTGAACCCTGATGAAAACCTATCTGCAAGATATTTCATCTCAGGCTTTTTTATAATAATCCCTAATTCTCTTCTGATTTTCCTAAGAAGTTTTCTTCACTCAACCTTTTTCTCCTTTATGATTTTATTTCTGTTGATATTACACTGCTGAGTCTGGAAGCCTTTTCTGGGTTAATTGGTCCAGGTGGATTAATTTGGCATCAAATTACTCAGCTAGTTTTTTTTTATTCTGTACTAAGTTTTTGGGGTCACACTGAGTGAACTGCATTTGGATACTTTTTTAAAAAATCAGGAATACTTTTGCAACATTCATTTCCTTGAACTGATTCTGGACTCAGTCCAAATCTCTTTGAAATTAGTGGCTAAATTCTCATTGACTTGACTTGGTGCAGAATTGGGCCTGAACTCCCATTATAGATTTATTTTAAGTAGCTCATCCTAGTGCATTAAAGAGTACACACTGCCTTTGGTCTGTTTGGAGGACTTTCAGAGCAGTCACACTCCTTAGCATCTCTCCCTTTTTCAAACACACAGAGATAACAACACACATATGTTTAATTTCTACAGTTTTAGTTGGGTACTGCTCCTCAAATACATATAAAGACACATTTCCTAGCCTTTATGAACAATACCTATGGTTCTATATGTGATATTTGCAGATTTTGTGAACCAATAAGGGACAGTTTTTGTCCTTTATCTATACTCATAAAGTTTAATTATTTGCACTGGCTGAATGTGTTTGATCAGTGATGGGTCTTAAGTGTTTTATCTCTTAATTTGTCATCCTTAATTTTTTGGCATCATTGCACAAAATACAACACTCTGAAAGGTAGAAATTAAATGCTTGGTTCTTTCCTAAATCTGCATATAATGATATGAAACATACTCATAAAATCAATGATAATGTAACTATGCAAATATAGCTGTATAAATATACATATAACTATATATATATATGCATATATGTGTGTATACATATATATATATACACATACACACGTATATAAATATGCATATATATATTAAAATAAACTTCCAAGGCAAATAATTCTGTAATCTTCTGATATTCTGACTTTGTGATTTTTTGACTGCACTCACAAATTTCAATTATTTGAGAGAGAAGCATGGGAAAAGGGACATGTTCCATGTATCCTGAAAGAATGTTTTGATCACTAATGTTTTTGGATCATCATTTGCTCTTCCTGTGGCTAATAGCATATATTTGCAGATGATTTAGCAATGATAAAATACCTGACTCTTAGGTCTTGGCTGGGTGACTGGTAAGTTAAACTCCAACTGTTGCAGCAGAATTAAAATTAGGATACTGGGTCATAAACTTCAGGTGTCAGGCTAACTGAAAACAGGAAATTTATATACCAATGTAGCTGCAATCCAAAATTTGGCTACCTAAAATGACTAGTCAGTTTAATAGCAGATGCATAAGACTTTTCAGAATATCAGTTTGGATTTAGAATCCTAAATTACACTTATGAACTTTGTGGGATCACAGTTAGTACAATTTATTTATTTATTTATTTTTCATTTCATGCACCAAATTTCCTAGATTGTCAATAACTACATTCTCTCTATTCTGAATAGTTAAGAGCTATGTGAGTCTTGTGCAGTAGAAGTGTAAGCATTTATAGGAGCATTTGACCTAACTCTATAGCCGTTACAAGCCACTTTATTTATTACATTCTTTTTTTGATTCCTTGCAAAGGAATTCCAGTCCCATTTTGAAGACTGGTATTCATTGTAAAATTAGATTACTCTTAAAATAAAAAATCAGACTAAATGATTGAGCCAGAACATGCTAGACCACATTTTCATAGCCGTCTCAATTTTTTTTCGAGGTAGTATCAGTACTTAACAGAAGGATACATAAGAAAATATTTTCTACTATTTTTTTTTTAATTTTGGAAATATGTCACCCTAATAGATTACTCATAGCAACTATATTGTGCAATTTTCACTTTCCTTTAAAAATGTGAAGGCCAGAGTGCATAATCTAGGCTAGAGTGCATAATCTATATCACTCATGGATTTCAATTCAGACAAGATTCAAGGGTCGACAAGATGTAAAAGGCTATTTTTACCGTTCTTATTTTCAGTGAGAAAACAATTAAAATGCTTGAAAACCAGCTTTAAATTTCAAGAATATATATTATGTAGACAGAATATCTTAAAAATATTTCAAAATGTGTAAACCATGTTTTCAGAAGTGGATTTGTGAGTTTTTCTCTGTTCAGAGAGAAATCTCTTCTTGATCACTCCTTAACTGTCCTATAGTTTTTCGTTTTTTTTTTTTTTCTGTTTCCTGTCAACATTGCAAGGCTCTTGTTTTGAAAAAGTATCTCTTTCCACAGAGATCTAGAGTCTTATACAGAGTTTACAGCTGGATAATTCAAGTTCTGTAATGAATCCATTTTCCTTTTTTTATAGTTTCACTTTGATTCTAAATTTATTTACAATTTTAGTTTGAAATGTTTAGTCAGAATATCAGACACATTTCTCTTCCAAATTGCATTTTTAAATTATATATATTCAATCTTTTTCAACATCACAAGTGCCAAGGTTAGTATCCCTCTAGCAAACTGAATACATCAATTTCTCAACTGTATTAAAATCTAAAATGTTTCCATGACAAAATTTTATTACTGAAAAAATATTACAAAACAAGGGCTTCAGAGTCATGTTATGCTCTCCAATAATTGATTTCTTTTTGGTGATTCCACTTGTCTTAATATTAAGCTTCCTTCCACACATCTAAACAGTATACCTTCGAAGATGTCTTAGAAATAATTCCAAATATTAGTGGTGCCTTTAATTAAGAAAGTGTGACTTGAAATTTTAAATAAACTCTGCCAAAATACTAGGATAAGTAGTTTTCTCAAAACTGATATAAGAGTACACATTGAGTACAATCCTTCATCCTGCCTATGAATTCAAAATACAGCTGACCTATGTTGAAGGGAGGTGAACATCTCCCCTTCTGGCTCACAAGTCCAGACTTTCTTCTGTAAAATCACTCTTTAAACATCACTAATTTTAATAAAATATTTACTATTTATTTTGTATGCCTTTTTCTTTTCTTTTTTTTTTTTTTATTTTTTTCCCCCACCTTTGATATCTCCACATTATTAATTTGTCAAACTAGAAACCAATGTTTCAGGACTACAGGAGGTAAATCACAAGAATTTTTAATTGTGAACTATTGTTTCTGTCTCGGTATGTACAGTGCTGTGCAACGAAAGTATAATTATTCTTCAGAGAAGGAATATTGTTTGGGGAAATAAGTTCATATAAAGAATACTGTCAAACAATGCCAAAGGTTTGGAAGAAAAAGATGTAAAATAAATACTTCATTAATTAGCCAGCCATAATGCTGTAGGGATTGAGGGTAGTTCCTACTTTATCTTCATCTGAATTACAAATTGCTTAAAATCCCTTTACTTTTTCATGGCTAGGGATATGTCTTTGAGAAACCTTAACTTTCCTAAACAGATATATTGAAAAATATTCTTTATCAATCTTGCTGATAGTTTTGGTTTTCCAGAAAGGATGGAAGGAATTCAGTTCCTTTGAGAGACACTGTTTTAAACTCTACTTAAATCAAGCTAAACTAAACTTTAGTTTACTTAAGGGTCTTTTAGCATTCCCAGAAATACTGGTGGTTACTTGATACAAAGTTCCTTGAGGCACAAAATTTTCAGTTTCAGACAGCAATATCTCGAGTCTTATGAAGTTTTCACAGCATTTCTACATTATACCTTCCAGGTACACGTCTTGTGCTGAGGTGCATATGTGTGAGATTTGGTTTGAAACAGGGCCTGAAAGTGAATTTATTGTATTTAAAATGTTTATGCTAACTCAAATGCATATGTCTTTCGTGGCTGATCTGCATGCGTGGAACAAAATCTGGTTTCTTGGATTTACTGCACATGTATTAAAGACTCTTCACTATATGCTATATAAAATGCCCAGTCCCTAAGCCCATTAAGACTCCTGTACCATCTTGGATACTGAAACCATCTTGTCCTTTCTTTCTCAACCTTTCGTTTCTCAAGGCTGATAAAATAACTTAATAAACTCAGTTATCTAAAATTATCTTTTCTTATAAGCCCATAGGACTAAATGCTAGGGATGAGAAATTCTGACCTTTTCCAAGAGAAAGGTTAATTTAATGTTCATAATTAAATGGACTATTTGTACCAATACTTTTTAGGAGCTAGTGTCCTACCTTTTGATTTTTCTCCTTTTTTAAGACTAAGGCAAGGATGTCATAGTGTAGCCTTCTATTTAATTTGCTTAAATTTACTCTAAAGTGATCATTGCTTTGTTTCCTACCAGCCATTCCTTTAGTGTTTTATGCTCCTTTTCCTAGCTGTTTGGTTTTTCTTTTCAAGATCTGCTTGTTCAAGTAAGTTATATGCAATCATTTGTATTCTCTGACTGAACAAAAAGAAAATGTATTTCTACCAATATTACTTGCATATGAGACGAATTTAGTTTGTCTGATAATTCATATATATAAAACTCAATTGCTATGAACATCTATGGAAAAGTGCCAAAAAGCATGAAGCAAGCCAAGGAAATGCATTTTTAAAAGAGTTGACAAGTATACTTATTTATTTAACATTATTCTGTCACTCTAGCTTTCTAATAATCCAATATTCTACGAATCCTTCCCCTGATTCCAACTAACATTGTTCAAAGTAATTTCTAATATTGATATCCAACCCAGTTCAGCCTGTTGAGCCAATAAAAATAATGTGCTAGTATGAATAAGAATTAATCCATTTTCATGTTTAGTGATTGTGACTAAAATATTCAGCATAAAGACACAAAAAGACACAAACTTACATCTGCTAGCAAATCCTTTGTTACTTATTTTTGGAACCACTATTCTTATGAGTATTTCTTTTGAAAGTGCCAATTTGGAAAGAAGTAGTAGATTCTTTGTCATTTAAATTTAATGGTCTTAATTAAATTTAATTAAATAGAATTTTGTGAATTTGAGCTTCTTTTTGCTATTTTTGTTATCTTGTCTTCTGGGTGTGATTAAGCAAGTGGGTGGGGTTGTTTTTTTCCTTTGGCTTTTTCTGACATGTACATTGTTCAATTAAGTATAGCACTATGATTCTGGGTATTAAAATGATCTCTTATTGCATCAGTGTGTAGGAAGAGCTGATGATAACATGTTTTACCATTTGTTACTTTTTTAATATTTATACCAACAGCAAAATATAACTTCAATGGAGATTTGCACAATTTAGAGTCTAGAGACAGATGACTATAACAAAAATGTGTTTGTTAAAAGATGAATTTATATATTAGGGGGAAAAAAACAATAAAAATTTTACTAAATTTGAGATGAGGGATAATAATATTTACTATCTGGAGACATTTCTTCCTGCCTGTGGTGAAGGAATGTGTTTAGTTAATATCTAATTTTTAATATATCACTTAAGCTAAGTATGTCATCCTTTGTTCTGCAGTTTGTTTTCAACTGAATCTGCCATAATGCAGAGCCACTGGGACACAGTAAACTAACCTTAATGGACATATCAGCAACTTTCCATCAGTGAATTTTAAGAAACCACTTCAGAATCAGACAAAGAAACAAATTGCATTTGGAATTGCTAAATTAAGGGCTATTCTTCACTATAATTACCCAAAAAGCTAGATTAAAGGTATTCCAGTTTCATCTGTACTCTTGCAAGCTTAGTATTGAACTCTACTTATTACAATATTCTGGGAAGAGAAAAACCAAAACCAAAACCAAGCAAAGAACCACAAACATATTATAACTTTCTACAGACGGTGAAATTTCCATAATATTTCCCAATTATTATTGTAAGTTCCCAATATCCTTAGATTGTTGAACATATCGCTTTTCTCATCTTTATTATTACACTGGATCACTGAATTGGGGGAGGACTCTCAATAGCTAGAGAATATTCTTAACGTTATATTATTTCATAATGACAGATTATTTCCTGTGAAACATGCTGAAACTGCTGTCAAACTGACTTTATCTTTTAGGAAATTAAGCTGCATTATCTCACACAATGCAGACTTCTTATAAAAGCAGCAAGGCGAATCTAGTGGGTAGTTGTCAGGAGATAATCACTCCCCTTGGGAATTACAGATATTCTGCTAAATCTCGTATCTTTTACAGCTTTAGGCATATGATTATATTATGACAAAAATACCCCTGTTGCATTACTTACATTTTTCAGTGAAGGACTACCTGCAATCATCTAGTTGAAATACCTCAAGAGAGCATTTCTTTATGCTATTAAATTTCAAGTCTTAAATAATCACATCAGAGAATATTCTTCATTCATCTACAGAATTCTAAAACTTTGTAGAACTTTGTTACTGGAAAGTATCAAAGTAAGAGGCTTCTGCAATAATATTTATATTAATATTAAAATAAATTTAAATGTGATCTATGCATGACATTGATCTTGAAAATAATATATACTGTGCTGTAACAATGATATAATAGAAAAAGTACAATAGAAATACTATTAGAACAGAAAAGGTACTTTTCCCCCCCTGTTTTTAAAGTCTCGAGTATATATTAACTGATTCCAAGCCTTGCCTCTGGGCCAAGTAGGACAGAATTACTTGAAAACTGACTTGTGGCATTCTGATATTGTTTTAACCATAATTATATCTTTCTCCTCGAGTGTTTGTTTTTATTTTTTTTAATTTAACTTGGAAAAAAGTGGATTTGGTTTAGTATTTAGTTAATATGTATATGAAAATTGAGGGATAATTTAGTAGTTTCTCACTTCAGCAGCAGAAGAGATCTTGGAAGAGTGGGGAAAGACAGCTTTTACTCTTTTTGTGGGTTTTTTTGTTTGTTTGGTTTGGTTTTTTTCTCATTTAACTTATTTGCAACAATATTTTAAACTTAAAGAGACTGTTTCTTTTGGGTATCTGAGAAACAGCACATGAAAGAAGGTCGTCAAAATGAGAGTTACCAGTGAAGGAATAGACATTTATTTCACAGACTATGGGGCAGAGCAGCTAACCTCAAGGACCTGAACCCACATTACCTTTTTCAAAGAATTTGGACTGAACTCTAAACTACTTGTTTTTGTGGCCTTGTTTCACAGTGTCTCTATGTCTAATTGTAACAAATGAGCACCAGTTAAAAACTTCTAAACCAGCTCTTAACAAACTATCTTTTGTATCAGAGGTACATGAAAATTTTTCTGCTTATTGAGACCTCTAAGACAAACTAAGAGTACAGACAGAATATTAAGCCAAAAAACTTAAACCATGCTAGCCAAAGGATCTCATTGAATTCTAAATGGTATAGACAAGTCTTTAATACCAGTGAAGATTTTACCCATATTTTTACTTAATGGAGACCATCCAACTAAAAGAAAGTATACTTAATCTATAGTTTTGAGATTAGAACAAAAGATGTTAAAAGTTAAATATCCAGGTTAAATTTAGATGAGTGTAAGCTAAAAATTATACACATTAGGACAAATTTGTTTAAAAAAAAATTATCATTTTGCAAACCAGATGTCTAGAACCCCACAGATCCCATTACATTTACTAGTGCACTTTTACTAGTGCACCTGAGTGCACTAATGGACTTTGATATCTGGGGGCCTCCCCCAGCCTGCCCATGTCTCAGGACACAGTTTTAGTGCCCAGGGCCATCAGACCATGTCCCAGAGATGCCACAGCAGGGCCAGTCTCCAGCTCCCTACGTTTATGTTTTTTCTAATGTACACAAATTTTGTCATGTCTTGTTAGTGATTCCAGTGAGCAGGGTCTGGTTGGATCTTTTTCAATCATCAATTCTTTGCACACACTGATAAGATCCCCTGGAGCCTTCTCTTCTCCAGTCTGAATAATCACATTTCTTTCTTCTCCTATATGAGATGCTTCTGCTATTTAATCATCTTAATAGCACCGAAGTCTGGTCTTAAGGAAAGTGTTTATGAGGTTGTAGCTGGTTTCTTTATATGTTTTGAAGTTTTATGTCCAAATTCATCCATGAAAATTACATTGGTTAGATCCATTTTGATGAGAAAGTTTAGTTCAATATTAAGATCCAAGACTGCCTACAAAACCAAGATGTCCAAACAGTGGAGCAGCTTTTCCCATTAAATTTTTGTGCAGTATTTCAAACCGGGTCTAATCTTGAGGAATCTAGAAAATCAATTGTCAGTAAGGCTTATATATTGATCAATATCTCACCACATTGCTTTTTGTGCTTGCTGTCCATATATCTGATAAAGACCTTGAATTTAGACTAACAGTGTTACCTGGTGAAAGGTAATCCAGAGTCTTAATATCTGGATGTGGGGAACAGCAAGGTAAAGCAGTATCAGAAGAAACAATGAGACTTTAGCATCATAGTAGTACAAATCAAACAATAACATGAAAAACAAACAATAATTCTAATAATGAAATGAACATTGTACTGGAGAGGTTATACCAAGTCAATCTCTTCAGAAGTTTTTTATGCTAAATTGAAATTTGGCTAGAGATGGAATAAATGATGATATTGTCAGCATCGAAGATATTTCAGTAATGATTGAGGAAGTGAATTGAATTCTAAATGAGAGATAACTGCTTCTAGTTGTCTGAATGTAGCATCTAAATGAATGTCAGCTGCCTAATAGTCAAAAGAAATACAGTCAAAACTCTACAAACCTGTTCAGCTAACCAAGTATAGATATCTAAATTATTATTACAGCTTCTCTATTTATGCCTTCTATGGAAATATGGAACATGTAATAACTCTCTTTAAAGACTCCTAAAGCCTAAATTAAGTCAGTGAAAAATCAATGACAGTGCTGAAGTACATGAGAGTTAATGTAATATAGACACTGTGGAACATTCTACCTGAAATATAAAAAAAATAATTTCAGTTTGAAATTGAAAAAGTTATGTGCACAAATTGATTGATGGGAGGGCAAACTGTTCATGGAAGCAAATAGAACCCCCAGTTCTCTTATCTGGTGTACAGGCTACGACAGAGAAAATTTTCTTTGTAGTGCTACATATGGTGCCATTGGTGCCATTTATATTTTTGACCAAACCAAAATTGATAAGACATAATTGTTCTAGCTTTTGCTGAATGGTGTCTGCACACATCAGGGCCTTCTCTGTTTTTCACTTTATCCATCAGCAAATAAATTGGAGGAACACAATAACTGGGAGGAGACACAACCAGATAGATGACATGAACTAAGCAAAGAATTATTCCACGTGCATAATGTCATGTTCAACAAAATTAGGGATAAGCATTTTTAGGAGAATTTGGAAATTTTTGCTCAAGAACTGTCAGGATATCAGTCTATGACTGCCTATTGCCTTTGCGTCACTTTTTATCATTTTGTTTTCTTCTATATTCTCCCACTTATCCTTCATTTAATTAACTTTTTTTTTTTTTTAAACCTTGACCTACAGTTCTTTCTTCACTCTTTCTTTCCTCTTCCCCTGTTCAACTCTGGGTGATGGGAGAAGCAGAGTGAGCAGCTGGGTGGCACCTACCTGTCCTTTGGGATTACTCCATGTCAGTTTTCAACCTGGATGAGATTAATCTCTTTTGGAAAGCCTGAGTAATTATTTCTCTCTTGAAAATTATGAGATTGGCAAGAAATTCAAATTTACAATTTACAATCAGGATTCTATCATCCTCATTATTCAGAAGTGCTATTCCAGTCTGTGGTTTGACCACCTGTTGTAATACATAGATACACAGATTAAAAAACTTTAAGGAGGCACTGATTATCTACCCTGACTTCAGCATAACACAGGCCACAGATTAATTATTTGAATTACTTGATTTTGGACTAGACAAACTTTTCCAGTAGAGCACACATTTTTAGTGATGAATTCTCCACCACAGCATGCAAGTACAGCAGATTGCTATCATCACCATTAAAATTAAATTCCACATTTCTAATGCAAATTAATGTTTTGTCAGCATCCAGGCATGAGACATTGTACCTCAGCCTATTAGTCTGAAATGACAGGATACTTGGTGCAGAATCTTTTATTCTAGACCAGTATAGCTTAAACAGAGTTTCAGGTTTAAAAATGACAGTGTGATCTGTTGTCATTGTAACGTCTTTACTTTCACATGCTATTCTCTGTTCTGAAATTTTTGAAGTACTTCAGGCCAATTGCCACAATACTCATCAGACTATATTCTCAGTATGAAAACATGGCTTCACAACTGGCCTCAATAATTTCCAGTATTTGCTACTGGTTTTACAGTTTGTCACCCTGATATCAGTAAATGGACTCATTCCCAATTTGCCCCTCTTTCATTGTTCTTTTCAATTTTTATTATGAAAAATTTTATGGTTTTTTTTTTTCCCCACATAACTGATACTAGCAGAAAACGAGAATCAGAACTATATTAAATCCCTATTCTGCACATACAGTCATTATCTATGGATAACCCTAATTTTGAAACCAGTGGTGAGTCAGTTTTCACTTCATTTAATATTTACAACACTGATAGCATTCTAGTCTCTTTATTCCAAAACACTGAATCATGTACATGCCTTACTGTCTCTACTTCTACTGCATCCTTACTGTCATTTATATTAAATTCTCATAATATCTCATTTTAGAAGATAATAGATAAATCTGTTTCCCCTACACCAATGTGAACTGTCATTTTTTGAAGTCATCCTGATTTCAGCTATTAAATTATAGTTTAAGTCCTGTCTAATATTTCCCTATAGGAAACTGATTTTGTTCTGATTGTGAACAGGAAGGAATCACAGTTGCTTACACTGAAATATTAATAGCAAATTGTTTTTAGCTTTCTCATAAACAGAATTATATGCCTTTAAGCAACTTCAGGATGAAAGAGAATGTACTTCAGCTGTCATTCTTATATTTTGAGGTACTTCAGTAAGAAAATTAAGGTTTGAAGATTTACTCTTAAGAAATTAAAATAGAGGTTACTCATCTGAGTCCTTCATAAGAGCCTTTGCAACATCAGCTCACAGCAGTCACATCAAAAACACATCATGATATCTACACCTACAGGTTTAATGGGAGGCACGGCTTTAAAACATAGCACCTTTGAATTTTATCACTCTATAGGGATTTGCATGGTACACTTAAACTCTCTCAGGATGTGGATCAGACTGTAATAGGTAACTTTTTTTACTCCACAGCCACCTTTCAGTCATGTGTACATACAATAAAATTTTCATAGCAGAGCAGACGGAACACGACCAGAAATAAGCTCACGCTTTACTATATTTGCACAATTCTGAATGTTATATTTTAAAAGAACAGTACAAGCCCTTTGCAGAGAATATCAGGACAATGGTAAAAGTGCTTATGTAGCTTTCTCTTTAGAACTAGTTTAAAAAACAAATCCAGTAGCTGTTTCATGTGCTTTAAATTTATACTGTCTCTTTATCTCTACTACTCCTATTTCAACATTCTCTGGGTATTGAGGAAAGCTGTTCCATCTCCAGACAAACCAATTTTGCAGCATTATTAATTTATAAAAGTCTGTAGCTATTATAATTTAATTCAGTTGCTATAGAAATCTCTATAGGAACACAAAAAGTAAAAAGAGGCAAAATTAATGTGCTTTATAGTCTAGTTGCCTAGAGTGCACCCCCTACAGGGAGAGTGCAATAATTAAGTCTTGTTTACCGTGAGTTCCATTAAACCTTTGTTGTTACTGATTATATTATTGTTTGATTGATTTGTCAGGTGTGGAGAACAACAAAAAATTAATTACCTTAATCTTCATGACCAAATGACATATGCATTGTGAGGTGCAACACAGAATTCTGCTTGAACAACTGGAGCTTTTCTACTTGCTCTTCATTTAATTTCCCATTGTAACAGCGAACTGCTTTTGAGGTAGGGGACCTTGCTTCTTCCACAGATTTGGATTTGTATGTGATCAATGTAATAGAGAGAATCAAAGGATTTGTTCTTAAATTAATATAATACTTCCCTATTATAAAGTAACAGCAGGAAAGAAAATGTTTTTCATCACCAGGAAATGTGTTAAAGCAAACTGGTGGGACAGATTTTACACAGTATTAAATTCCAACTGGTAGTAATAAATGAATCAAAGAAGATAACAAATTAATTTCACAATCTAGTTTATTGCTTCATTAGAGGGATTTCACTTACATGTTTCCTGAAAGAAAGGGCATAGATTCTACACCTCAGATATATTGGGGGGGTTTCATGCTCTACTATTATTTGCAATATGAATATAATTACCATATAAATATTTGATTCAGACACTAGGGGTGAATTTATTGCCAGTTTATTTCAGGACATTGCATACCACTTTTAGGAGACTTGGACAAGGTATGAATATGGAAAGTACCTGAAATACATATTTAACAAAAAGACAATATTATTTTCTGAAATGTAATTATAGTTGGGTTATTAGAAAGTAACAAAAACCAATGTTTTATTTAACCAAGTAAAGTCCGATATCTTGTGTACTGTGTATTCTGTAGGTAATACATTGAGTTTTCTACTCTTCAGTAAACATAGTTGTGCCTTTCCACTACATATTAGTCAGGAAGAAAAGTATATGTGTGCCAGTGGGAGAATCAGTTTATCAGATTTTGCTCACCTTGACATGCTTGATCACAAAGAAATTTGTATCTCATGCTGTTTGGTTGCTGCAGCTGCACTTTAGGGTCAAGGATATGTTCTGGATTTTCACAGTAAGATCTTAAAAGAGAAGAAATCAATTCCAGCATTTATAAAGACAAAATTGCGACTGGTCACTCAGTCACAGCAAGCAAATCCACAAGCAGTGGCAACTTAAACTTATATGATGTTACATCTGTTAGAATATGTCAAAAGCTAGAACTGTGAATTCAGACTTGAGTTGAGGTTATGTTTTTGTTACACAAGATCTCAGTGTGGCAAAACCAGTATGCTACATTAATATTCTTACTTAATTTAATTCATGGGGAAGGATGGTTTATTTTCTCTCAAGAATATGCTCTTTTTATCTAAACACTTATAACCTTAATAATAGATTGTCATGAAGAAGTAATTTGTGTTGATATTTCTTCGGGATCAAAACTAAATTGATCTCCTGACTTTTCAGGACAAATGTGGTGGTTTACATGCCTTTTATGTTCAGGCTTTTTGGATTAACAGTTGGCCAAATGCCATGACTAGATGTTGTAGTTTAATCTCAGTAGGCAGCACAGCCCCATGCAGCCACTTTCCCCTACAGTCCAGTGGTATGAGGGGAATAGCCAAAAGGGCAACCATGAGAAATGGCTCTTGGGTTGCAATAAAGACGGTTTGGTACATAGAGCAAAAATGAGAAACAAAACAAGGAATTTATTCAATGCTTCCCATTGTGAGGCAGGTGTTCAGCCATCTCCAGGAGAGCAGGGTTCTGCCACACATAATCATGATTCAGAAAGACAAATAACCTAACCCAGAAGGTCCCCCCTTCCTTCTTCTTCCCCCAGATTTATATGCTGAGTGTGTTACCATAAAGTATGGGATGTCTATTTGGTCAGTTGGGGTCTGCTGTCCCAGCCGTGCCCTCTTCCAACTTCTTGAGAAACCCCAACCTCCTCACTGGTGGTGTGGAATGAGAAGCAAAACAGTTCTTGACCCTGTGTAAGCACCTCTCAGCAATAACAAAAACATCTTCATGTTATCAAGGGTGTTTTTCAGAACAAATTAGAAACAGAACCACATACACATACATAATGAAAATTAACTCTATCCCAACCAAACTCAGTACACTAAAGAGAGAGAAAACTTCGATTTTAACATATAATTGCAATTTTGTTATCTGTTTTTATATCTGAAAAGAACATCCTCTGCCCTCCTAAACAAAACAAAATACAAGTGCAAAGTACACCTAATTTTATACCATGTAACAATTAGGTTAAGTAAAATGCATTTGGCAGTGGATATTAGGCTTGACTTAAATGATAGAAAAGTAAGATTTCTGACCTAGAGATTCCAAATATTAACTTCACTAATTACTTCAGGTTCTCTTATATTGGGGAATTTTTTGTTTGTGTAGTTTACTGTAAAACTAAAACATAGATCTAATTACATCAGTATTAATAATAGAGATTATAGTGAAATCAGACTGAAATAGTAGATGAAACAAGAGGCAGGAGATATTAGAGTCCAGAAGACTGGAAGACGTTTGCTTATGTCAAAACATGTTTGACATAAACAATGATAAGCTAAGCACAGATTACTGTATTAAAAACCAATAATGATGATAATAATAATGTCTAAAGGCAAAGTGAACCAGACACAACTCAGCATAATTGAATTCTTAACTTATTATAACAAAAAAGTGCAAATTTCTCTGTAGCAAAAATATATGGAGATTCTTTTGCTTGAAAGCTGCTTTCTTTTGCATTATTTTCTGCTCTGCAATAGGCTGGGGGTTTTTGCATAATGTAAGATCTAGCCTTGAAACTTCTAGTCCTTCAAAGAGAACTTTAGCTGTGTGATGAACTATCAGCATGCCTCCACTATTCTTATCAAGCCTTAAGCACTTTGTTATACTGCCATTGTTCTGAGTTTTCAGTGTCCTACAATTTTTTGTGCCAGGTTCACCAAAATGCATTTTGTGGAAAGCTATAATTTCAAATATGCATCCCACGATATAGCTGAAACATTGACATTAGACTTTTGTTATATTTTTCATGTGAGTCAATTTATAGCTCAGTAGACTAGAGTATTAATCCTGTTTTTTCTCCCTAAAAATTACATCCCACAAAATGTACTAGAGTAAATTACACAGGAACTTTTTACTGTTTCTCAGACTGATTTTAAAAACATAATATGAAAATGCTAATGAAATAATCTGTTGGGCACTGATAAGTGACTCAGAGCAACTTCAAATGTTTCTATTAAAGTAAATCACTGTACTTCTCAGGGCTGACATGTGTTATCTATTCAGCCACTGCAACACGGTGCCCTTTTTGTTCCATGACATGTAGTACCAGCCTGTAGATTTTTTTTTCTGGTAGTAACAATAGAAACCAGGAGCTAAAAATTACCCTAACAAACAATCGTGTTATCTTCTGGTAATGCAGAAGTGTTATACATCCTCATTGTGGCAATGAGTATTTGGTGTTTTAAAGCAATTCAAATTGCAGTTTGCATTATATTATTTTATAATTACTAATTAGAGATTAGTGTCTAAAAACTGTCAACACAAACCTTGAGGGACAAGAACAACAGAAAGAAATGGTAAATTAATGGTGTAAACTGAACAGACAAATTTTGAAAATTTTAACACTTTTCAGTGTATTCAAAGAAAATGAAACAAACAAATAAAATTTGCCCTACATTTTCTTTTAAAAAATAATTGTATTATGCTTAATGTTAGATAGCAACTCTTACGATGTATGATCCACTGACAAATAAGAGAAATGAGCATTACAAATACAGAAGTTTTATTACTCAAAAGCCAGCTTATTAAAGGTGTCTTTCAGAACAACACAACTCTTACATTCATAGGAGTTCCTCTGTCTGAATTCCTACATATTTGCTGTCTTTTCCTGACAGTTAGTGTCTACCACATGATTGTTGAGATGTTGGGTTTGGGGGTTATCAAACAAAGATAATACATAAACTATTAATGAGGCACTGGTTCCATGCTTTCCTAGTCTTGTGATTACAGAAATGTAAATTTAATACCTACTTATTTGAAAAGTTTCCTGATTTATATGGAAATGTATTAATCAGCTTCCAAGCTCAACTACTTACATTATGCACTGAAGATTAGAATGATAATTTGACTATTTAAAGACAGTAAAACCATTACAGGAAACTGCAATGTTTTTTGGTTTTTTTTTTTGATAGAATAGACAACAATATAAATACAGGAAGTAAAACCCAATAAAGTCTGAACATGAATACTAAAGTGTATAGGTCTGTTTGGACTTTGACTAGTGTCCATTGTCTCCCTTGCACAGCAATAGCTAGCCCCCAGGTCTTCAAATGAATAATCAGAATCAATCCCACTCTTCCAAAGAAAAAGTGATTCCCATGTGCAAATACGTTTTGTATTGTGACTACTGTGGCTATAGTTATATTCAGCCTGAGTTACTTTTGCTTGCATTTTTCACAGGTAAAAAGAAAACAATCTAGATATTAGGATATAGGCTTGATCACTTTAGCAGTAAACTGAAGCTGAATGGTACTTGTCATGCTTCTTTACATTTTTGTGACATATATTCTCTCAAATTTTCCAGAAGCTCAGTGTATGTATTAGTTAATTGCACTTAAACAGTATTCTATCTGGGCTTGGCTTCATGTTTAAACTCAGTTCTCTTTCTCTGCTCTTTTTTATATCAGTAGCACTAACAGGAATTTATTATAATCCTAATAACCTGTATGTCTTCTGGGTTTTTTTACTTTCCTTTCAAGAGAATATCTTCTTTTGATATTTATTCAAGAGTGGACTCATCTCAACCTTCTTGTTGTCATAATCCTCAATAAAAAAATCTATCATATTTGAAAAGTAATGTCAGTGAGGCAAAGTCTCCAGCAACTGGAAAGAGAAAAACATCAAAAATATTTTTAAGAAGAGCAAAAAGGATGACCTTTGGAACATACCAAAAGTCAGTTTCACCTTGTGACTATAAAGATCATAGAACAGATTGTTAAGTAATGTAAATTGAGACGTATGGGAGACAGGGAAGTGATTAGAGACAGCAAACATGGGCTGTGTCTGAAAAGTCATAGTCCTTTCACCTTGCTCAGTTTCCAAGGGGAAATCAGTAACAGGTGATGCCCCTCGAGATCTGAACGAGGGCAAATGCTGTTTAATATTTGAGAATCTCAGAAGCAAGGAATGGTTTGGGTTGGAGGGAACCTCTAAAGGTCAGACACCAGATCATCCTCCCTGCCCACGAGTGCAGGGACTAGATCAGACTTCTTAAAGCCCTGTCCAACCTGACCTTGAACACTTCCTCTGACAGGGAAGTTTATGATTCTATGATTAATTAAACACAAGTTTCTGTCCAATAACATGAAGCTTATTCAGCCAGTGTAAAAAGTGAACATTAGAAGTGAACATTAAATCATTCACAACAATATTTGCAGTCTTTCTTACTGTAAGTATTGTACATATATATGTATATTAATGTGATAAATACAGACATTTTAAACAATTTCTGAACTTATTTTTGTCTTGGTATATGCTTTATTTTCTCATCATATTGTTTCAATTCCACTGACTATCATTAATTTACTCTGCTCAGAGGAAATCTTTTGGGTGATATTCAGGTAAGTAATAGAGAAAAAATACAAAAGGCAGGATAACATATGAAATCATTGAAGAAATCCAGATCATATTCAGATGTAGAGCTATATCTTAATCTCTGAAAAAATCAAAATAGATATTAAACTGATAATGGCAGCCATAAGTATGAAAAGCTTTTGAAAGGTGGACCATGTTAGAAACCCAAACGGGCAGAGAAAAAGAGGAGGATTCTCTCTTGATAAAGCCTAATCAATCACAATTGCAGAGGAGACAGGAGAGAGAAGACCTAAAATTGTAAGGAAAGGGTTTGAAGGTAGATTAACTATCTAAATAATATATGAGTTTAAGGAAGAGTTAGATTAGTGAAGTAAAGATTGTTAGAAATTCTTATTAGCCATGATCAATCAAGAGAGGAGAAAACAAATAAAAAATGTATTAAGATGGAGTTGCAGAAGAGGAAGTAATTTCAGGTAATAAATGAAAGTCACATATAAATGAATAAGATTACAAGGTGTTTTGTAAGGACTGATAAGACTTATCTGTAAAACACATCTACAGCTTACTGTTGGCTACTTTGCTTCTAAATGGGTTTAGAATGACAAAGCTAAGACAAATGATAGATATGTTTGTACTGCAAGTGATTATAGAATAAGCTTCTGAATAAAGAAAACTCAAGGATGCTGTTAAAGCTCTCTAGCAAATACATTGATTTGTAAACAAGCAGAAAAAAAATTCGTATTCTAAAGCAAATAATTTTATGTAATATAAATAATAAAGAAAAAGATTTGGTAAAATAGAAGAGGAGGATTTTAAACAATAACTCCTCCAAAGACAACATGATGTTTTTCTAGGCACAGTTACTCTTTTTTGCAATAAAAATACTGTTATTAGGATTTATGTTCAATACAGATCATTAAATACATGCATTAATATTGCTGGTATTAAAGGAAAATCAATATCAGCATGCACATCAGATAATCTTTTTCTCATCAAGTGGTCAATCCTAGCTTAAAATGACTTTTTGTCAGTCATTATCCCACTGGGAAGAGAAATTACCAACATTTCAGAGACTAGAAACATTTCTTTAATTTCTAATTTAATATTTCACATGAAAAATCCTATAAACCAAACTTAGTCAAGTTAAATGTCTATGTTTTTGTCAACTTTGGCTGCTGTTCTTCCCTTCACATACTCCACATATTTCCTGGTGTGGATGCACAGAATTTTCAGTGAAATCTCATCTTTCTTTTTATACTGGCACAAATATTTCTCTAGACATACCAAAATAGAATATTTGATGTAATCCTAAACTTACATTTCCCTCTAGTGGTTTCCCTTATGTTTCTTTGGTGATTTATCATAATCTGTGATTGCAAGATACACTCGGAAGAGAAATCATGACTTCGATAACACTGTGTGATTCAACTAACATCAGCTGCTCATTTTGAGAGAGTAATTCAAGGTTTATAGTAAGATCTAGTTAATACTGACAATTGGGTCCAAAGCATGATTCATCTCTTTCTGAGCATGGACATGACTTTGACTTTGAAATGTCTCTTTCCTGAGTACAGAGTCTAAACTATGGACTCCTGTAACCGTCTATATTGCAGCTGTCAGAAATAAAATCAACTGGATCTCACCTTTTGATGCAGTATTTTTTGCCTAATTAGGTAACTTGGTACTTCTAAATCTTATACTTTTCCTTTGGTGGAATTTTGTCTTACAGTTATATTGAAAAAATGAGAAAAATATGTTTGTAGTATTATTATTGTTTTCTTTTTGCAGCACGTCACACTTAGAGCTATCCAAATTATTTCATCTTTCTTTCCAAAATCATGTGAACAGAGCAGATATAAAATTAATTAAAATAAATTAAACAAATATGGCTTATCCTATATTATTTTGATTTCGTTCAGTTAAGATCCAGGAGGTGTCAAAGCGTAAGTTTTCCGATGGTTCTTTAATGACTTTTACAAATTAACAGTGCATATTCTGTATGTTAGTTCTTAGCCAAGGTCTAATGTGAGTTCTGTGCAAAAAAATAACAAAATGTGCAGGACTGGTGGTTTTGAGCAAGACCTTGAATGCCAACAGTGTCTGTTTTGACTACATTTCCAATTCATCTAGAAAACAAAAGAAACATATGAGTTAAAGCTCAAGAAAATGTTAATGATGTCGGTCCTACTTTCATTTTATAGAATAATTAATTATATTTTCCACCATAAACAGTGATACACAGACTTTTGCATAAAGGAAGTTTAAAAATGTGGATTTTGTAAATTCCTTTGAGGTGCTGTAATCTCATTACTATATGTATTTACACATTCAGCAGAAATGATACGCCTTTGGGTGTAATGTGATGAATATACTTTGTACCCTTGGTATAAAACCAGCACAACAGATTTATGAAACAAGGTGATTTGTTTAAGAGATAAGATAATAATTGTGAACAATTTTTTCAGTGTACAGGGTTTTATTAAAGTGAATATGATTTCGCTTTTTCCATAAAGAAAGTAACAGTGGTCATAGAGAATAAGATCTTATCAACAGATATGTTCTCCCATATGACTTGTAATGTCTGTTCTATCCATACTTACAAATCAGATTCTGAGAACTGGAGAAATCTGGTTTGCCTTAGATCTTTACTGCATGTTTTGTATATTTCTGCTATTATCCCACTTTCTTTGTGGGAAAGGATCTAAAAATTTCCCATAGTATTTTCTGCAGTGGTGTCCTAGTCTTAGCATATAAATCATGTCTATTGAGAAATAAGTCCACTTATGTATAATTTCAACCTTTCCTTTGAATTATAATGCGTGATGTGGTTAATCAGGAAAACACTGGCTACCTACAATGAAATCATGGCAGTATGGCTATGTGTCAATGATGATGGTAAGTCATTAAGCAGCTGAGAGTGGCACAGTGAATCCGGTGAATCAGACTGATAAAATACTCAAATACATAAAAGAAAAACAATTATTTTAAAACAGTCAATTTACTGCATTAACTTCATTGTTCACTTTTTCCACTGCAGCAAGTTTCTTAGATGCTCACAATGCTAACAGCAGGGTTTTGAGCCTCTGGAAAAGCATAGGAAACAGAAACACATGATTTAGATCCTGACATTATAGTATTGGGATCTCAAAAGTAATTGGCACTTCATCACAAGTGCCTTCCCGCTGTGACCTGCCTGTAGCAAATTGCAGAAGATCCCTTTCCAGGTTTTTTTTCCACCCTGGTTATAGATATTTTTTTTTCCTTTCCTTTGAATTTGAGTTCCACCTTTAAAACAGTTACAAAGAGAGTTCAGACAACTGTTGCTAGCTGTCCATGGTTGTGACAAACATTGAAAGCTTACTCCCTGGACAATTTCACATTCAACTGTGAAATTTATCTCTAGGCACACATCTAAAAAGTAGTTGGTGTGTCCTCGATAGAGAAACAGTTGTATCTGCTTTGGATTTATTCTTTAGGTTTTTATTTGACTTCATCCAAAATCAAGCAGAAGTTCAAGGTCAGATGGCTTAGTCCTTAAACTCTTTCTCACACTCTTTCACTATCTAAATTGAGCTGGATTCTGGGAGATAAATCATTTTCACAGCTAACTGGGAGAGAAGTTTATTCTCAGTCTGTTTCCAGACCTATAATGCCTCTAAAATAAAAAAAGCTTATTATTATATTCCCAAATGAGATTTGCTTATTTTGCAGCCATGTCACACTTTTTGCACTTATTTTGTGCATGATACATTGGTTACTGCTAGAACTCCCCTTTGCTATTCTGATGCCTACCCAGATATTCCCCATTGGTATTTGTCCCCCTTGAGAAATAAAGCATTTTAATTTTGTACCAGTTGAGTTTCATTTTCCTGACCACAGATCCTGCAGAAATTTGTCAGGATCATTTTAAAGTCTGAGCCTCTTTATCAAACTGATACTTCTTTTGGCTGGATATCATCAGCAAATTTTAGGAGTTATACTCTGTTTTCTATCATCCCATTAATGAAAAACTGCCTTTAAGAGATGTCCTTTTTCAGTTTAAGATGCTTCATAATTCTACTCCAAATCACTGATAACTATTATTGGAGAATCATTTTCCAGCCACCTTGAATGACTACAAATGAGAGCTGAGTTTATTTTTGAGATGTTTTGTGGGACAGAGTCAATCATTCTGTGGTTTTGATATGTCACATCTACTCTTACAGTCCATAAGAAAAAGAATAAATCTCTATCCCCTGCCAAACATCATAGACAAATATATTCAGTTCCTTAGTCCTCTGTGACCCTCATCTATTCTCTTGAGTTCTTAGAGATACTGGAGTGATTCTAAGTGACTTCCCCTAAGTCCTTTGGCATGCTCTGGTGAATTATTTCATTGGACCCTGAGGAAGAGAACACAGATGCCATACCAAGTCATCCTTTAATGTGATTTTTATATGTGCATTTTCTTTCTTTCACCGCCCTGAACTCCAGCTTGAATCCCTATCTCCTTGTGAAGCTTAACTGTGTTATACACCTCATCACAGATTACCTTTTCATACTCACCTAATCTACAAATGCAATGCAACACCCTCATACCTTTTCCAATTTGAAGTAGGTCTGTTTCTTTCTGTATTAAGCACTTATACACTCTTTTCTTGCTGATTTTTCTATCTATTGCTATTCAAAACTTTTTTTTTTCTCCTGTTTTTCCCTGTTTGCATTATTGGTAGGAAGGAAGCTAGGGGAAAATAGAAGTAAATAAAAAGTACATCTTCAACTTAATCTTGCTTTGTGGCCTGAGGTAGAAAGTAAAACAAATTTGTTGCTATGTCATTAAGGATATGTCCCTTGAGGTAAAAAGTTGGCTTTGTTTGCTAAGGAGCAGTACACCAGAATATAAAGTAAATGATGGAAGAAATTTTATGCTTCTCTAAGCTTAAAGAAGTCAAAGTAGTTTTGAGTGATTTTCCACAATCAGTTTAATTTTCCTTTATTTTTAACTAATCAATTATTGTTAGTTAATTAAAAATTACAATACTTTCAAGGTGATATTATATATATTTCACAGCTCAAGTAATCATTTGGTTGATTTCAATTTTTTTTCTTGTCCTTTATTCTGTTAAATACACAGGAAAGTCACTCCCACTCAATGTCCTTTCGAATCTTTTTTTTAACCAGATAATCAGCTGGAACACTGGAAAACGATAATACTAATTTTTAGACTTGGTTACACTAATGATGTTTGCTAAGTTTGAAATTAATTCTTACATAAATCTCTGTTCTTCATTATAAGAACCAAGAGTGTTGTAGATTTTAGTTGGAAATTTTGCAAGATATTTTGGATATTTTGGGGGTTCTTTTTGTGGTAATGTGATGCCTGGTTTGAACACTCAGAACAAAATTTCCTTAGGGCATTCTCTAAGTTCCAATAGAGCAATTTAAAGAGGGTCATCTGAAGCTCAAATACAAACAAGATTTTCACAACATGAGAGATGAAGTTTCCCTCTGAAGCACTTAGAATATGGATGTGGTTAATTCACAATAACAATGTGCAATGCTTAATAAGGATGGAATGTCAGCAAGTATTTCTTCCTTGGAGATTCTCAACTGAGATTGACTGAGTGAATCTGAGTGTGTAACTAAATTTACTCAGGCAAAGAAACAAGGAATTTCTGTATCCATGTACAGTGGTTGAAAGTCAACAGGAAAGCACAGCTGGTTAAGGTCATTCTTTAGTGCACGAAACTGCCAACAATTCCAGATATAAAAACCAAGTTCTCTTGAAAATGTAGGAAGTCAACATTTCCACATGTCCTGTCCAGTGACTTCTTGAGCACTTACAGGGAAGAAGACTCCAGCACATTCCTGAGAAATCTGTTCCAATGCTTAACAACCCTTTCAGAGAAGAAATTCTTCAAGATGTCTAGCTTGAACAGCCCCTGCTGCAGCTTGAAGTCATTTCCTCTCGTCCTGTAAATTGTTAACTGGCAGCAGAGTCTGGCCCCCACCTGGCTACAATCTCCTTCGAGGGACTTGAGAGTGACACAGTCTCCTCTGAGGGCCCAGAAATGGACACAGGACTTGAGGTGTGGCCTCACCAGTGCTGAGTACAGGGGGACAATCCCTGCCCTGGTCCTGCTGGCCACACCATTGCTGATACAGGCCAGGATGCCAGTGGCCTTCTTGGCCACTGAGCACCTCATGTTCAGCCAGCTGCCCACCCCCTTATCCAGATCTTTAACAATGATATTATACAAGACTGGAGCCAGTACTGACCCTTGGATTCACTGCTAGTCCCTGGCCTCCTAGACTTGGTTCCAGTGGTTGTCACTCTCTCAACCCAGTCTTTCAGACAGTTTTTGTACCCTGTTTATCTTCCCATCAAGACAACTTCAGCATCTGTTCCTTTTCTTTCTATTCACATTTCTTTTAAAGTTCCTAAAACTTTCTTTCAGGAGGGCCTGTTGATTACTCAAGAGCCCGATGATAAATCTACCTTTCTACATTTGCAAAATATTAGTACAACTTTAGGATTATAGCTGGTGCTCTGTGTCTATGAGCTCTGAATTTCCCTGTCCTGTGACTTTAGATGCCTAGATATTCCAATTCATAAAAGTATATAAAAGAACAGTCTGTGTAACAGAGTTTCAGCTTTTGTAGATTCTCAGAACAAACTTTCTGGTATTGTAAAATCGTTTAGATTTTGGACTCCTCTCTTACAATAAATAAGGCATACTACTGCTCCTAAAGACTGGGGGGAATATTTTTTAGGTATTTCCTTTGGTCTTGTTTTATTGGGTAGTTTGTTTTTTCCAAAATGCAACATGTATATACAAATCAAAGAAACTCCCAAAATATATGCTTTGCTGGAAGGACATTCACAAAACGTAAAATCACTTGAGTGGTACTTGAGTGCTACAAAAAAGACAAAAAAACAGTAATCTAGCAGTTGCAGTTGGAATACTGGTATTGAAGAACAGATCTTCAGGAAAATAGAAATAAATTGAAAAGTGTAGATCTGCCTGCACATGGATGGATGAAACATAAACAAAGGAGTGAAAATAGATATAGTAAAGATTTTTAAATTTAGGAGAATATTTATGAGTTAGTTTTAGAACCACAATTTTGGACAAAGAACCAGGATAAAAACAGAATAATTTTCAGATTTAGATATTGACATATTGAAATTTACTTTTTTAAAAGCAGATATGGTATTAAAATAATTTTAAAAATACAGATTAAGAAATAATATTAAGAATTTTATTAATCTGTTTATCCTAGCACTAAGGTAATATACCAAATAACTTGGTTTTAGTAAACAGAGAGGATCTGTTCATAGAAAACTAAATGTTCTAGAGATCTGTGACTTGATTCATGTAAAAGGGCAGCCATAGCAAATGTAGGGGTGCAGATGCAGTTTTTCAAAAAGGGAAATCTTAATAAATTAGATTGTTCAGAAAACAGCATCTGCATAGTAAAGATTGACCTTCATTTTGGAGATTTGTTAGGGTATGGGGGGGGGCTTGTTTTTCCCAATGGCTAAATAAAATTCAGTGGATTTATTCTATTTGAATTTAAGCATGTGTTATATGCCTGCCCTACAAATTATATCCAATAAGAAACTATTGGTTAGAAAAGCAGTGATAAATTTTACTGTAAGATAAAAGAATACAGGGATAAAGAAATGCTAACAGTGAAATTCATCAAGGAGAGGTTTCAAATAAGTTTCAAATAAGTGTTATTATTTCTGTTAATTAACCTGGAAAAAAGAAAACAGGGTTATATTAATAAATCTTTTTGATGATACAAGATTAAAGCAATTTAAAATACAAAGGAGAATATGTGTATTATGGAGAAATAATTGCTTCATTTTGTAGCAACTTATAGAAATGGAAGCTAGGGAAGATCTAAACCAATCAAGTTCATTTGGTAATAGATTAATCAAGACCTTTTTTCTGTCTATTGAGAAGAACATGGAGATATTGGAAAGACAAGATTATGCATTATCATAATGTTTGTTTCTTTGCACGTGGGCATGAGGAAATTTTACATGTCCCTCAGTCACACCCAAGTACAGAATCTAATAATTCCTAATATGTAATCAGCAGTGTTTTCTCTCTCAGCCCTGACTGGAGAATTTCCCCTCACAGAAAGGATTATTGTATATAGTATATACAGGAAGTATATAGAAATGTGGTAGGGGGTTGTTACTGTTTGGAGCTAGCTTGTATATAGTAGGGCATAATGGCACATAGTGGGGTTTTTACACCTTCCTTCAAAAGACCCTGGGGTTTTCTTGTCTGTTATGGAATAGCTATAAATCATCAATATAATTTGGTCTTAAAAGATATTCATAGTTCATATGCATAGTCAACATTTTCAATAGCAATGAGAAAACACAAGTCCCATTACAGAAGGCATTAAAATATTTCATATAATTTTGATCAACCACATTAAAGAAACAGAAATTCAAACTCAAGAAAGGCTTAGATAATTGTCATAGAAATAGAGAAGCTATACTGAAGCTGATCAGCAGATTTTAGGGCTTCTCACTTCTCACTGTAGTTTATTCTATAAGCCATAGGACTGCAAGATTTCAGATACTATTGTAACTTCAGGTAATATTAATTTTGTACCTATTCTTTAGAACTGGCCCTCATAAGCAGATGCAAAGACTTTTCATATAAAAAATGCTCGATATTCACATATTATGAACATGGTAGTTTTTTAGAGGCCAAGTTAGAATATTCATATAAATAGAAGTGAATGTTAAAAATGGTGGTTGTTTTCCATGGGGAAATTTCAAAGACTGTTATAAAGAATTTTTTTTTTTAAATTATGATTTTCTTTTTAATGACAGATGTTTTCCATTTGCAGTTAACATGCCTTTCTTTCGTTACAGAAGTTTCATCAAATAAAAGTTTTGGACTTTGAAATGAATATCAATTTCTCCACCATAAGCATCTAAAACAAGCAAAAATGCAGTCTGTCCCTTTTCAGACCAATAAAATCAGGGAACTGGCTTTTCAATGGAAGATAAAGCTGAAGCAGAGCATGAATTGATTTAAAAAGCGGAAAATTCAGCATCTCTTCTGAGGGAAAGAGGTGCAGTAGCAAATGATGCTAAGCCTGGTGTTTGTGCTTGCCTGTAGATACAGACAGCGGGGAGTTCTCTCTGCTGAAGTAATGAATAATTAAAACATGCTTAGAACCCAGCATATAGAGTGGCAGGATGCTATCAGACTAGCTGTTGGTGGTGACAAAAATGGCATCCTGTTGGCTGTTAATGTGGAGGTATGAGTAATGTTGGCTCTTAGTACAAAAGAGATGAGAGCACCTAATTCGAGGACTTTATTTTCTGATGGTTGTTATAGCAGGCAAAGCTATGAGGTAGAGTGATATTATAGTACTTAATAAGTTGTTTTCTTCCAATCTTCATGGAGATTCAGAATAAATAATGCTAGCTTGAGACAGAGATATAAATATAAAACATATTGCTGCATTTTTTTCACCTTCATTTTTATTTTAATATTTTATTTTAATAATTTCAGTTTTTTCCCTGTGAGAATTACAAATTAAGATGACAGCAGATCATTTTTTTCTACCTATATATTCATACTGATGCATGAGGCACGTTAAATCTTTGATAAACATATTTATGTATTTTTCACTTAGTACAGAAGGACTTGTAANATAATTTCAGTTTTTTCCCTGTGAGAATTACAAATTAAGATGACAGCAGATCATTTTTTTCTACCTATATATTCATACTGATGCATGAGGCACGTTAAATCTTTGATAAACATATTTATGTATTTTTCACTTAGTACAGAAGGACTTGTAACTATTAGGCACAATCAATAGGCAAACATCAACTAAGAGCAGCTGGTTGCCTTACTTCTCTGAGGAACCAGCACCTTAATGTCCTTTTGAGCTCTGGAATATAAGACATATTTCTAGTTAACATTACATGAACTACATATAAGGGAGACATTCAGCTATTGTTTGTCAGTTAACAAACTTGAGAAATACAAAATTTCATTAAACAGAATTTTGAATTAAAAGAAGACATGGAAGTAGTTTCAGGAATCTTTTAAATTGAGTGTGATTTGCATAGATATTCTGGAGAATGCCTGTTATTTCAGTTCTCTGGCTCTCAAAGCCAAGAGATTTGACAATCATGAAGTGTGTTCTCATTCCATTTTCTTGTAATGCTGGAAGAATGGTATTTCCCTGGATTTCATATAGTTTTCAAGGATTTTCACAACACGGATGTGTGATTTTTACATATATTTAAAAATATGTAAATATTTACAAAAATGAAAAAAAAAATTCCAGGTGGAAGCATAAATCTGAACCTTTTATGAAGAAGAAAAGCCAAAAAGAGCCTCAGTAGCAGAAAAAATAATATCAATAAAGAAATGTGAACTTCGGAAATTGTTTAGAGAGTTCAGTTGACTCCAATTCATTGATATTCGTTCATTAACATCCCCCTGTTATTATGCTTTATTTTTTATTCTCTTCTAATATAAAATAAGAAGACATTATGCCTTTCTAATATAATTGAAAATGAGGGTTCTGAGCCTTGCCTGAGAGATTGTAACAAATGCAAGTATTTCCACAATGCAGAATATGGGGCTGTATTTCAGTCCTTGCTGTAGCCATCAACATTTTATAATTTCTGTCTCATTTTGGTTTTGTTGTTTCTTATTAAAGAGTGTTTGACACAGAAAGGAAGAGTGGAATTTATGTCACTTAAATTTTGGCATTTATAAGTCTAAGCTGATTAACTACAGCTTGATTCTGTTGTACACACATAGGCACCTCGTGTTCCTGAAGTTCCCTGAAGAATCTCACTCCTTCCCCAGCTGTCAATCCAGATGTGTTCTGTGTAACTCATAATCCCATGAAGATATCACAGTTAAGCCAAATTTTTGTTCCTCTAAGTCTCTATTTATGCAGCCCATACTTCCTGAGCTTCCACATGGGACTGATTCCGGAAAAAGCCATCTTGAAGTTGAGATGGGCCACCTGCTGTCTCTTTCTCCAGGTACCCCATCATTTAGCAATAGAAGGCACTAGTTTGGTCAAGAAAATTTGTCTTTGTAAACTATATTACCCTCCTGCCCATCATGTATTTGTCAATGCACTCTGAGACAACATGCTTCATGATCTTACTGAGGATTGAAGTGAAATTAAATGGCTTTTTGGTTCTTGAGTTCTCCTTAAAAATAGAGCATGATTTTCTGAGTTTTTGGTGATAATTCCTGAATAGTATGATTTTTCATAAATGAATGACAGCAGTAGTCCAATTCCATCAGCCAGTTCTTTCAACACTCTCAGGTGAAATAAATGATCAAACACTCAAAAATTAAAATGCTTAGTGATGATTTACAGACCTTTTACCACCTCTGTTGTCTATTCATTTCCTGTAAGCTTCCTACTTACATTTTATTTCATGAAAATGTTTCTTGCTTAGTAAAGCAAACTATCTTCCAAAATTGTCAGACTTCTTGAGTCCATACTCTTTGCCACATGAGCAAAACTACATTTCTGACCACAGAATCTTCTGGTTTTCATCTAGAGATATAAAAAATATGTCTCTGGCTTCATGCTATAACCTTGTGCAGGCAGGGAGCTGTGTTATACAGAATGTGACACTCTCTCCCCTATCTTTATTCTTCTTTAACAGTCTACACTCATTCCCATGTAGCGCCTCTTGTGCCAAGTTTATGTGATTCCCACCATTGCATAAACTTGTCTCAGTACAAGAATTTCTACTTCTTCCTCTTTATTTTACTAAGTACTTTGGGTTACTGTACAAAGGCTTGAAAAGAGCTGCTGAATGTCCTCTATTCTGAGAAGGAATGAGTCCTCCTTATTCTAGGAGAACCTCCACTTATATAATGTTGGATCTTTGAGCCCATCATCCAGTCACCTCATGTTAAATCTTTTTTTACTAGGTAATTAAATTTGAGTTTACTGGTCTTTTGTTAGGTGTATTTTAATCTAGCACCAGTATCTTCCTTCATCAAAATATGCCTAATAAGTTGAATAGATATGCAGCCAGGAGTTCTATTACTGCATATGAATGTTCCTTCCATAGTCTTTCCCTTGAATAGAGAAGAAGAAATTACTGTGGGGAAAAACAAATAAATAAATTTAAACAAACCATAAAATAATAATAATTTAAAAAAAGAAACAAAACCCAACAAAACTGTTCAGTCATGCAGAATTGCGTGCTCCTCCTTCCCAGTTTCTAGAATCATGAATGTTTTCCCACCACTTACAAGTGAAGAGCAGAAAATTCTTTTGCTCTCAAAAGCCCTCTTGAGCTTTTCTTAGCTCCTTGCTTCTGTCTTGTCTTAGCCT
>VZRX01016302.1:0-22131 GCA_013398075.1 Notiomystis cincta
AGAGGGATGGATGCTCCAGAGCGCCATGGATGCTCCAGAGCGGGATCGGCGCCCCTGGAGCCGCCGCAGCCTCTCCCCCTCCCATCCCACCCCGCAGGCTCTGCCTTCCCTCGGGAGGGCTGGAGGGAAGGGGCGGCACCTCCAGCCCCTCACCTGGGCCAGGTGAGGCCCTGGGGGCCCCACGGTCTGACTCAGCTGAACTGAGCTTCTCCAGGCTCGGCTCCCTCTGCACAGCAGCCGATCCAGCCAGCAACCCCAGGCGTGTCCTGAAACCCAGCTGGGACCGGAATCCCGGGTGAATTCTGGCACGGCAGGGCTGATTCCAGGGAATCTGTGTCCGGAGCAGCAGGAGCTGCTGGAGCAGGAGCCCAGGAGGGGAGCAGAGCAGCTCAGGAAACTCATCCCAGGGGAAGAACGCCTTTCCTGCTCCCAGAGGAGATTCCACCGGGAAGAAACACCGCTGGAACCCCCCTGGCACGGGGGCTTTCCCCGTGGAGCCTTGGATCCCTGCTCACCTGCCTCAGGAGACGAACAGGGAGCCTTTGCCCCCTCCTTGGGTGCTGCCACCCCCCAAAGGGCTGGAGGGGCGTCAGGGCTGTCCCAGCCCCACTTCCACAGGAATCCTGCAGCCAGGCAGGGAATGGGGAGGCTGCAGGAGCGTGGGGAGCCAGCGGGGATGCTGGGAGCTCACAGGGACCCAGGGCAGGATCCCTCCTCTGGAAGGGACCCCCGGGAGCTGAGGAAGTGTTTGCCTTGGAGCTGCACCAGAGCCAACCACAACGGGTCTTTGCAGGGCTTTAAAATCCTGCTCAGGGATGTGGAATGAGGAAGAAATGGCCGGGAAAACTGGAGAGAGGTGGGACATGACAGCAGAGCTCCTGAAAGACCTGGCTGCTCCCTCGGCAGGTGCAGCTCCTGTCCGGGATCCAGGCAGGGCAGGGAGGAGCCTTTCCCAGCACAGCTGCAGCAGCTATGGGACATCTCAGCCCGGGGCAGTTCTGGGGCGGAGAGGGATTTGTTTCCACCACTGTTGGACAGCCTCACTCCCAGCACCGGCTGCTCCGTGTCCAAAATCCCCCTTCCAGCAGGAATATCCCGGGATCTTGACACCCAGAGACCAGGGGGAGGCAAAAACTCTCTGTGCACTCAGGGGACGGAGCAGACGTGGGGAAGCTGCAGCTGTGTGAGGAGGATTCCTGGGATTCTCCCTCCCATCGTCCTCGGAGCGTGCACAGGGATCCCCCCAGGTGTCCCGGTCCTGTCTGTGCTCCTCCTCCCGTCCCACAGCCCCAGGGAACAGCCCCAGGAAAGAGCCCCGAACACCCCAAGCACCTTCACTGTTTAATCTCCCATCACTGATGAGCCAGAGCCGCTCAATTCCACTCCCTAATTCCTGCAAGGAGTTCCCCGGAACAGCTCCGTTTGCAATTCAATGTGAGAACACTTCATTATCACCACTGATGGAGCATCAGATGCTCCTAATTTGTGGGAATAACTCCAGCAAGAAGCATCCTCCTCAGCGAGGAAACGAATCTGCTGGTCCAGCTCTTTGAGCAGGAGAAAGAGGAACACGCCAGGATATCTGAGAGTACAGAATTTCACACTTCCTTTAATAACTTCCTTTAATAACTTCCCTGTTTTCCAACGGGCTCGGGAGCTTTGGGGGTGTCAGGGTGGAACCTGACCTGTGTCTCAGGGAATTCCCGAGCCCAGGGTGGAATCTTGCAGGTTTAATGGCCCTTGCTGCATTTCTCCTCCGTGAATGTGCCCAGCTGCTTTTGGCCTCCTCTCAGCCTGGCACAGCCTCGCTGTCCTCAGCTGACCCCCCTGCCAAGGCAGCTCTTTCCTCCTGGTTGTTTACAAAACCAGGAAAACTTGGGAAGCCGAAGTCCCATCTCTGCTCTGACAGCCCAGATTTTGGGGCTGGATCCTGGTTCGATGGGAAAGGGGATGCCCGAGGGGAGGGAGGCAGCCCCGGCTGAGGGAGGGTGAGGAAACGCTGCTGGTTTAACAGAGGAGGGGGCACTCACCTTGTCCTCAGAGGTGACACTGCCCCGGCCCCATCCTGGGTCCCGCGGTGCCTCCAGCACATCCCTGGAATGTCAGGCACGGTCACATTCCCGAGGCTGCCAGAGCTCCAGGGCTCCCACACCAGGGATGCTCCCCAGGGCGGGATCGTGCAGAGCCAGGAGCTGGGCTGGATGATCCCTGCGGGTCCCTTCCAGCTCGGGATGTTCTGGAATTCTGAGACGTCTCCGGTGACTTCATCCTGAGCTCTGGCTCGGCTCCGGAGCCGCTGCTCCTCCCTGGGAGGCTGGGCTGAGTCTGAGGAGAAAGTGTCACCCAGCAGGGAGAATTCCTGCCCTTCCCGGCCGTTTCCCACCGTGCCCTCCAGCCCTGGAACCTCCCCTCTCTCCGGAAAGGGAAATCAGGGAGAGCTGCTATAAACAGTGCCAGCAGGAGCTGCCTGCAGAACCGTCCTCCAACAGGGAAGCAGGAGCTGGAAGTGCCCGGGATGAGGTGCCCAGGCCCCTCAGGGCGATTTTAGGGAGCGAGGACAAGCCCTGTGTCCCGATGGATCCCAGGGGAGCGGGAGGAATGCAGTGCAGGGAGCTGGGATGTGCATCCCTGGCTAAAAGCGAGATGGGTTCGGCTTCCACCTCCACTTCCAGGGGCTGAAGAGACGTTTTCCTGGAGTTTTTATCATTCCCAGCTGAAAATCTCCCTGCCCTGCCAGGACCCGGCGGCTCCTGACTCATCCCATGGCTGGTGGCTGGATTTGGAGGGTAAAATTCCTTCCCTGGTGGATCCCTCTGTGTTGGGGACATGGGGGGACACCTGGGCATGGAACATGGGACACAGGATGGCAGGAGGGACAAGCAGGTGGCACCAGAGGGGACCAAAGCTTTGCTCTGTGCCAGGGGCTGCCCCCCCACCGTGTCCCCACTGTCCCTTTGCTCTCACACCGTGCCAGGAAATCAACCCCACAGAGTGTGGGACTGTCCCCATCCCCTGTGGAGTCTCCTTCCAGGAGAAGGAGGTGGTGACACCTGGGCTGTGTCTCCAGGACAGGTGGGGATTCCTCTCCAGCCTCACTGAGTCCCAGGGGAGCTCAGGGCTCCAGTTTGTCCCCACATTTATGGGTTGGGGACCACCCAAAAGGGATGGATCCATCCCATAGCTCCTGATCCCGTCCTGGTGTGGCCCTGGAGGAGGAAGAGGAGGAGCAGGAGCCCGAGCTCAGCACTGGAACAACTGGAGGAGGTTCAGGATTGCTCTGTGGCTGAGAAACCCCCCTGGGAGCAGGGCCAGCCCCTCACACCCACCCAACTTGTGCCACTCGTGGGTGCTCCCCTTTCCAGCCCTTTAATTGGTGCAATTATCCCGGGATTTATGGGAATTCCATGAGCACGACTCATTCCCTGGAGAGGGGTCGGGCAGGGGTCCCGAGCTGGGGGCTCACCCTGACCCACCCAGCCCTGGCTGCTCTCCAGTCCCCAGTTCCAGCCCCTCTTCCTGCCCCCACTCCTGATCCCGGTGCTCTCCCCAGCCCTGGATGGCTCCATTCCCATCCCAGCTGTCCCCAAGCACTGGCCTGGCCTGGCCTGAGGGGGCAGTGGCCACACTGGGAGGGTCTGGGCTCAGCAGAGGGGGGTCCCCAGGAGCTCCTCACACCCCCACAGGAGCTCCCCCTGCCCCGTGAATCACCCATTCCCTTCCTTCCTTAGGGAGAAATTCCCCCCTGTGAGGGTGGAAGAGAAGCTGTGGCTGCCCCTGGATCCCTGGGAGTGTCCAAGGCCAGGTTGGATGGGGCTTGGAGCAGCCTGGGATGGTGGAAGGAGTCCATACCCTGGCAGGGGTGGGAATGGATGATCCTTAAGGTCCTTCCAGCCCAAACCATTCCCGGATTCTACAGTTCCATGATTCATTCCCAAATTGCTCATTTTAATGTTTTTAAGGCACTTCACTTCCCCTTGGCTCAGGATCTCACTCTGCCTTAACTCCTTCCACATTCTCCCAGTCTCAGCCCAGTCATTCCAGGGTCCTGGACTCTCCTCCCAGCCCAGTTTGGGGACTCCCATGGATGTGAAGACCCTTCACAAGGCTCCCATTCCCAGTTCTGCCCCTTCCCTGCCATCCCCACACACCAGAGCCCCGCTCCCTTCGCCTGGAATCTTTTCAGGCTCCGAGAGGGGCTCATCCATCAGCCGGAGACTTGGCAGCATTCCTGGGACTGTCAGTTCCCGGGAACAAACAGCTGCACAGGCACCATCCTCTTCCCGGAATTGGGGAGGAGCCCTCGGGCTCCAGCCCCCGGCTCGGGGACGGCCGAGCATCCCTGAGCCGGCAAAGCCGGGCTGAGCCACACCCGGCTCGGCTCCAGCGGCAGCTCCGGGGGATGTTCAGCCTGGAGCTGGGCGTGCTCCCCCCGAGGACACTGGGGGACCCCTTGGTGCCTCTCCTGGCTCCATCGGGAGATCCCATGGAGCCCTTGGAGCCGCTCCTGTCCCAGGAGCTCGCCTTGCTCTGTGTCACCAGCACTGTCCCCACCCCTGGCACCGTCCCCAGCCCAGCCTGTCCAGCCAGGACGTCCCACACAGGGAATTCAATGCACCCAGGGCTGTTTTCCAGCTGGATTTCACCTGGTGTCACCCAGCCCCTGTCCAGGGATGCTCTCCAGGCTCCTGAGCAGGATCCCTGCCCAGCAACACCTGGAGCTCCTGCTCTCCCCATTCCCAATACCCAGGGCAGGATCCAGCAGTGTCCCCTGTCCCAGCAATCCCAGCACGATCCCAAATCCCAGAGCTCCTGCTGCTGGCAGACCAAGGGCCCCCTGCCCCAGCTTCCCAGACTGGGATTCCTCCCAGCAGGCCCTGGATGGGCTCAAGCAGCCACACAGGGGTTAATATCCCATGGAGTGATTCCAGCAGGAATTAATATCCCATGGAGTGATTCCAGCAGGAATTATCCCAGGATCTGTGGCCCAGAGCATCCACAGGGAGGGATCCAGGGGGTGGCACATCCTGGGGGCTCGAGCAGCATCACTCCCAGGGAATTTAGCAGTGGGAAGGAGCTGATCCCGAGGATTTCTGCCCTGGAATGGGAATCCAGGGGGGATGGCAGAGCTCAGGGAAGGCTGACAGGGAAGCAAAACCATGGAGGGAGAAGCCCTGGTTAATCCAGAGCACAAATTGGCATAGGAATAAATAAATATAAATTTGCCAGGAGCACAGGCTGGAAATTAATAGGATTTTAACCACCAGAGAAGCTGGTTCTGAAAACCCCAGGCCAGGCAAGAAACCCTCCTGATTCCAGGATGGATTTGCACCATTCCTGGTTCATGGGAGGACAAGGACAGGAGTGGACAAGGCTTTAATGGCCAGAAATCTGTGTGTACAAACATTAAAAACAGAGCAAACAGGAGGAGCTTGAATTCTTCATACCAAGCAAAATTCTGATTTAATTGGCATAACAGGCTCGTTGGGATAACTTCTGTCTGGAATATTAATATCCAACTGGATATTGTGCAGGAAGGGCAGGCAAGGAGAAAAAGGAGGATCTCAAGAGCAGAGGTGCACACTGAGCAGGGGACTGAGGGGGAGGAGACATTTAATGAGAATTAAAGAGGAAAAAATGGGTGTTGCTATGGCAGAGGCACCAGGAATTGGGCTGGGGAGAGCAGTTTGAATCATTTAATCAAAAAAAGCCCCAGAATTTGGTGGTAGCAAAGGATTTTTTCCCCTCAGAAGGGCTTTAACAGGGATCCTGGAAATCACAGGTGCTGGGGCTGCCTGGGCACAACAGCTCTGACCAAAAGGTAAAACACAAAAAAAAATCCCAAAGGCAGAACAGACAAAGCCCCAAAGCTGAAATCCCCTGGATTTGGGAAGAAAACCAGCTCAGATTCCTTGGGATGGAAGAGCACAGGGAGTTAAGGATGGAGTCAGACACCACCCAGGCTGCTCAGCTTTTCTCCCTGGCCTTGGTGGTTCCCTCACGAGGGCTCCAGATCCTGCAGCTCCTCGGGGTCCACTTTTCCCCGGGAAGGCTCCTGAAGGTGCCACGTGCAGGGATCCCCACCCTGCTCCCTGTGACGCTCCTGGGATGAGGTGCAGACAGCCCCAGCTGCTCTAAAACAAGTGGCAAACCCTTCTGTGCTAAAAAAATCCTCCTGGGAGACACTTTTAGCTCCAAGTGGGAAAGGAAAGGAGAGGAGCCTTGCCTTGTTCCAGCCCTCCTGCCCTTCACTCCCTGTTCCTGGGCATCTCTTCCCGTTTTTCCAGGATTCGTTTTGCTGGGATTTGTTTTCAGCGGTTCCTTGATGGTGTGGGCAGGGCCGGGCTGCATTCCCGAGGAAATATCCCAGGATCCATCCCAGGATCCATCCCGGATCCATCCCAGATCCAGGGGATGCCGGGCGTTCCCCCAGGCTTTGTCTCCATTGTCCGGGAGCTCCGACACCTCCACGCTTCCAACCCGGCTCTGCTGCTCCTCCCTGCAGCTTTGGCAGCTCCAGCTCCCACTCATCCCGACCCTCTGGAATATTTTTCCCCCTTTAATCCGAAATTTCTCCTTTTTGCTGGTTGGAGGATTTTTTTTTTTAAGCTTTCTCAATCTTTTGGTCAAGTCTTTGTGTCCTTTCCTCACTTCTCTGGTCCAGAATATCCAAAGAATATCAGAATTAACCCTTTTTCCTTCAGCCCAGATCAAAGAGTTCCTTGTGCCATCATCACAGAGAGGAATCTTTCATCTTTAAGATCCTGGGAGTGAATTCCCTAAAAAAAGAGAGGGAAAATGTGCAGGATGCAGCAATGGGATGCACTCCAAGCTTCATCCCTGGTATCCTTCCATCAGGTTTGGTGCAGAGGACAAGGTGGAATTAAGGTGCTGAAGCACCTGTTGGACTTTAGGGTGTGTTAAATATGGAATTAAATGGGAAAAAATGGAATTTGTGCCCTGGAGAGGGAGAATTGGGAGCAGTTGTGGTGATGGCAGCAGCACAGAAGGTTTATCCAAGGCTTCAGGGCCAGCTCTGCTCCCAGCCCAGTGGCCCCAGGTGCTGAATCCCTTCCTCAGCACAAATTTAAAGAGATTTGAATTAACTTTTTTTTTTTCTTTTGGATCATCCAGGGACTATCAGCCACGCTGAGTCAACCCTGCAGTGATTCCTACAGGTTGGTCCTGGCAAATTCCTTCTCCTGGCAGAGCCCAGTGGTCAGGACTCATTTCCTACAGATCCCTCTCCCCTCACAGCTCTCCTTGCAGCGAGGTTTGGTCTGAAATGATGAATTTGGGGCAGTGGATGCCAAGAACAACAAAGAGCAGGAGCTGTTCCCGAGCTCTGGATGCAGCCTGAGGAGCTGGGAGCAGCCACAGAGATGCAAGGACAGCTTTAGCTGGGATCATCCCAAACAAAAGTGCTCCAAGGAGGAACCCTGACACTGAGAATTCCCACTCAGGATCCCAGAATGGTTTGGGTTGGAATTAGTTTAAAGCTGATCCAGTTCCATCCCTTTTCCATGGGCAGGGACAACTCCCACTATCCCAGGCTGCTCCAATCCCATCCATCCTGGCCTTGGACACTCCCAGGGATGGGGAATCCATGGAATAATCTGTGCCAGGGCCTCACAGCACAGCGTGGGAATGTGCTGAGCTCCAGCATGGAGCTCCTCACCTCATTCCCATGAAAGCCAAATTCCCATTCCAGTCTTGGCCCATCCATCAGTCCCTGCAGGGACCACGGAATTTCCTTCAGAGCTGCCAGGGAAGGGCTTTCCCCATGTTTTTATAAATCTGAATATCCACCCTCCCCCAGCCCCTGCTGGGAAGCAGCAGCTGAACCTCCCAGGGCACTGCAGAACCCCTCAGGTGAAATCTCCACTGCCCATGGCCCAGGCTGGGGGGTTCCTGCTCCCTCTTTGCCTTTTCCATGAGCTCAGGACACCTGGAATTTCTGAGTCTTTCCTCAAATCCATCTGCTCCACATCTCCTTCCCTTCCTAACAGAGCTTCCAGAGCTGGCATTGAACACTCATCAGCTTTCCCTGAGTCCATTTGTCCTGTAAATCCAAATTTATCCCGTTTGCCCAGGCAGGAATCATTTGTGGTTCCTGATTTTCCTGCTCTGCCTGATGCATTCAAACCCTTCAGTTGGATTTTGGGGGAGGTCAGAAGCCAATTATTTCATTTAAAGTTGCTTAAACCTGGCATTTCCAGTGCTGTGATTCCCTGGATTCACATCCAGCAGGGGCAGGCACGGAGAGGGCCCAGGCCAGGAGCACCTCGTGCCACAGGGAAGGAGGAACAAACCCAGGGAGGCTCCACCAGGGCTGAAAATGGGACTCCCTGAGAGCAAAAAAATCCTGGGAAGAATCCTACCCTGACCAAAATTCCATGCAGAATTCCTGGCCCAGCTCAGGATGTGGCCAAGGCAGATCCATGGAACTGAGGGAGTGAGAACAGAGCCAGGAGCAGGCAGGAGAAAAGGTCATTCTGTGCAAGTGTGTGGAAATTTGGGTAATTCCAGGCCTGTCAAGACAGGGAATAGCTGGGAATTCACAGCAAATTGACTTTTCCAGCCTGTTATCTTGATGGAATGATAAATGTGGGTGATGCAGATAAACTGATAATTAAGGGATAATGGAACTTGAGGAGCATTTCACCAGGTCCCTCAGGACCACGGGGCTGGAGTGGGAAAATCCACATCAACCCCATGGAAGGGGCTGGAATTTTGTCAGCTCAGAGCTTCTCACCCTGCCCTGAAAATACAGATTTCCAAAAATCCCTCAGCACAGAGGACTGGGAACAGGGAGAACCAGCACAACCCCAGATCCCAACTGTCCATGGAGATCCCCAGAGCCAGCACCCTCATCCCAGATTCTGGGCAGGAACAGGGCCCACCTCGGGATGTTGAGATAATTGAGGGGTTCAGCCCAAATTTGGGCACCTCTGAGGGAACAGGGTGTGAAATTCCCACTGTGGCCAATGGAGCTGGGATTCATCCATCTGTGGGATATCCCAGAGATCCACAGAGGGACCAAACCCAGGAGCTGTGGGAGACTCAGCTGGGAGCCCAAGGTGGGAACTCGAGGTGGGTGTTCAGGTGACCAAGCCCTGGAGCTCCTGCTGGCAAGGCCTGGAGATCCTGGGAAACCAAAGCCTGCTCTGCTTCCAGGACATGGATTTGGTCCCCCCCCACAGCTGGGATGTCCTGCAGCCCCAGGCTTTGCCTCCACTGCCATTCCAAAGCGACTCCAGTAGGTCCCAGGTCACAATTTCCACCCCTGGGGTGGCTTCTCCTGGGCTCCAGCGCTTCCTGAATCCCTGGGCAAGGAAACTCCACCTCCTCCCCAGACATCCCTGTGTTGGTGTCACTTGCACAGGGCTCCAGGTGCTTCCTGTCTTCCTTCCTAGAGGAAAATCCAGTCCCAGCACCCCTGGGGTTCCCTCCAGGAGAGCCAGATGTGGATTTCTCCAGCTGCAGGCACCAGTCTGTGGAACTGGGATTGGGCTGGAGCACTGGGAACTTCCCACCTGCCCCACCCGTGTCTGTGACTCAACAAGGACAAGGTTCCTGCAGGTTCCCTCACCTGGCACAGCCCAGGGGACATTCCCACCTCCTGGAGGGTCCCTGGGCAGGTACCAGAGCTCAGGGATGTGGCACACCTGGATCTTGGCCCTTTCCTGGGATCCAGCCTGGCAGGGCTCAGGGAGTCCAGGCATGCTGGAAATTTGTCCTTCTGGGAGTCCTTCAGGTCCTTCCTTCCATCCTTCATCCCTGGAAGTGTCCCAGGACGGGTTGGGTGGGGCTTGGAGCGAGCTGGGATGGTGGAATGAGATTCCAGAGATCCCCCTGCCCTGGGATGGGATGAGATTTAAGGTCCCCACCCAAACCAGGTGCCGGCTCCTTGGGAAACACAGGAATGCCAACCCCAAACCCTGCTGGCAGGGGCAGGTGCCAGGTGACCCCCCCAGCCCTGCCCAGGCCCTGCTGTGCTCTCCAAGAGCCGTTCCTTGGTGGCAGATTAGTGACAAACCCCAAAAATTCCACAATTCCCCCCACTCCACCCCTGAGCTGCATCGAGAGCCCCCCGTGGGCGGTGTCCGTGCCCCTCCCATGGGACACATCTCATTCCTGGGGCAATTCCATGAGACATCGCCGGGCAGAGGCTCCGGGAGCAGCCCTGGCTGCTGGGTCACACCGCAGGGTCACAGGATGGGGACACCCGGGCAGTCACTGCCAGCGGTGGAACTCTGATCCCAATTTCCCAGGGATGCGTTTCCTCACCCGCGGCTCTTCCCGGCGCAGGAGCCGCGGCCGGCAGGAGATTTCGTGAGGAGATACCGGCTTTGGGAGGTGTTGTCAGTGCTGGCATCTCAGCTCTCCGTGGCCAGGAATTAATTTGGGAATTGGAGCTTTATAAAGCAGGAGTTTATCCCCAGCCCCTCTCCCGCCCGAGGGGTTATCCAGGTGCCGCCTGGATCCGTGACCGGCTTTGGATACGGGGGCTGCTGCCTCTGACTGCAGGGAAGGGAGGCATAAAATCCCAATTTCTCATTAGTCACAGAGGCTGGATCAACAGCTCGCTGTTAATGAGCTGGAAACTGCCTGGATTGCGGAGGGCACGGAGCGGGGGTGCCCAGAACCCCGACCCCGCGGGGCTGCTGTGGGGGGAAAGGAGCAGTTTTGGTGTGAATTCTCCTCAAATCAAATCCCAGCGTAAGAGAAAGGTGGGAATCAGAGGTGCTAAAGAGCCGCAGGAAGGTGTGAGAGGACTTTTCCCCGTGGAGCAGCTCCCGGTTTGCGGGGATCCACGAGAGCGGGGGATGCTTTTCCCACCTCTGCAGCGGAACATTTCACACCTGAGTGAGAGGGAATTTCATCCCCTTCTCCCTTCAGGTCCACTTTAAAGCTGAGCTCTGCTCGCCCCCAGACCTAGAAAAGCGGAGAAATCGGAGAACATTTGTCCCCAGATCCCTTTTTTCCGCCTCGTTCCCTGGCACAGCGGAAGGGGATGAAATCGGGAGTCCCGGGGATGAAATCAGAGTCCCGGGGATGAAATCAGAGTCCCAGGGATGATCCTGGGGGTGCCCAGAGTGGGAGGGGAGGGCTGGGCAGGTCCCCCACGCTGGTGGTTTGGGGACACCCTGGGGTCACCCACGAGTGGGGCCGCTCTCCCTGGAGTGTCGGGACCGAGCGGTGTCACCCCAGCTCCAAGGAAAACCCGGCCGGGAGGCACTGCCTTTCCTCCCTTTATCCCAAATCCTCAATTTCCCACGGTTTTCTCCTCGTAGCCCAGCTCTGGACGGGATTCCTGATGGGAATCGGGGATGAAGCGGTGCTGGACCCTCTCTTGGTCACTCCAGAGCCGCCCTTTCCCACCTCGGCCCGCTCCAAAACGAGCCAGAGGGTCCCAAAATTCCCGGATCGTTGTTACCCCCCAGCACGAGAATTCTCCCAGATGCTCCCATGGCTCCTCTGGAAATGCATTTTTTTTAAACCTCTAAAATTGCATTTTTTTGTGCCTAAAACTGCTTTATTTTTAATCACCAGAACTGCATTTTTGACCTCAGAAAGGCATTTTTTAACCTCTAGCACTGCTTATTTTTTAACCTCTAGCACTGAACTTCTGCACCAAAAGCCGCATTGTTTTTTCTCTAGAACGACATTTTGTAGCCTCAATAAAAGCAGTTTTACATCCAGATCTGGGATTTTTTGCACCTAGACCAGTTTTGCACCTAGAATTGATTTTTTTAACCTCCAGAACTGCCTTTTTCTTTCACCAAGAACTGAATTTTGTAACTTTCGCGACTGCATTTTTTACACGTAAAACTGCATTTTAAACCTCTTTAACTACATTTTTTTTCCACCTCTAGAACAGCATTTTTGCATTTAGAACTGCATTTTTGAACATTTATAATGACATTTTAACCTCTAGAATGGCATTTTTTCCTCTAAAAGTGCTTTTTTTAAACTCTAGAATGTTTTTTTCTTAACTTGTAGAACTGGATATTTTTACTTCTACAGAGCAATTTCTTTTAAACCTCTAGAACAGATCCCACAGATCCCACAGATCCCACAGATCCCACAGATTCCATAGATGTCACTGCTCCCACTGCTCCCACTGCTCCCACTGATCCCAGAGATCCCCCTGATCCTCCTGATCCCCCTCATCCCCCAGATCCCCCAGATCCCACTGATCCCACTGATCCCCTGATCCCACAGATCCCACTGATCCCCTGATCCCACAGATCCCACTGATCCCCTGATCCCACAGATCCCACTGATCCCCTGATCCCACAGATCCCACTGATCCCCTGATCCCACAGATCCCACTGATCCCCTGATCCCACAGATCCCACTGATCCCCTGATCCCACAGATCCCACTGATCCCCTGATCCCACAGATCCCACTGATCCCCTGATCCCACAGATCCCACTGATCCCCTGATCCCACAGATCCCACTGATCCCCTGATCCCACAGATCCCACTGATCCCATTGATCCCCCAGATCCCCCAGACCCCACTGCTCCCACTCCTTCCCCATCCCAGCTGCCTCCCAAGCCAGGACGGTGCCGTTTCCTCCCCACAACCCCTCCTTCCCCTGCCCTGCACCTGCACGAGTCCAGAGGAACCCCCAGGATGATCCAGAGGGAAGGAGCAGCTCTGCTGGGAGGGAAGGCTGGGAGAGTTGGGAATGTTCAGCCTGGACAAGAGAAGGCTTTGGAGCGACCTAATTTTGGCTTTCCAGTTCTGAGCAACATGGAGAGAGATTATTTCCAAGCGCCTGGAGAGCCAGGACAGGGAGAATGGCTTTAAGCTGAAGGAGGGAAGATTTAAATTGGATTTTGGGAGGGAATTTTTCCCTGTGAGGGAGGTGAGGCCCTGGCACAGGGTGCCCAGAGAAGCTGGGGCTGCCCCTGGATCCCTGGAAGTGTCCTGGACACTTGGATCAGCCTGGGATGGTGGGAGCTGTCCCTGCCCTGGCAGGGGTGGCACTGGATGGGCTTTAAGGTCACTTCCACCCCAGCCCATTCTGGGATTCTCTGGAACGTCAGGAAGGCCATGAATTCCCCTGGTGTGACAAGGGACACCCCTCTCCCTTTGAGCTCCTTCCCTCTAAGGCAGCCCCTGGACGTCCTGCAGGGCTGGGCTCAGGCAGCTCCCTCCGCCTGCTGCTCAGAACAGACCCGGGCTGTGCCGGGAAATCAGAGCAGGAGTTCGTTTGCCACAGGCAAAGCTGAATTCATCTCATTTCTGGTGTTCCCCAGGAGCTCAGTTCCTGTCTTAACCCTCTGAGGGCGAGCTCCTGATCGATTATCGCAGCTTCCAAGCCCTGCAGGGAAGGGTCACCTCCTGCTGTCCCCACACAACCACCACAGGAAGGGGCAGGAAAGGGCACCTTGAGGTCTCTCCACTCAATCCTGGCAGAGCAGAGCTGTTCCATCCCTCAGGGAATTCCTCTAGGATGGATGTCCCACCCCCCTTTGACCCCTGTCCCACTCTTTGGATCACCCAAATTGGGAAAACCATTCCCTTGTGACCCACCAGAGGTTCTGCTCTTCCAAACTGACCATTCCCTGTCATATTCCAGGAGTTTGGCTTCTTCCCCATGAAAATCCAATTAATCCCCCCTTGCCCTTCCCACAGCCACCCCTGTGTCCCCATCTGGACTGGTTCCAGTACTGGATCCTCCCCTGAACTGGGGAGCCCAGCAGGGATCAGATGTGGCCTCAGGAGTGCTGGGGACGAGGTACAGGGGAGTCCCAGGGGGGAGCCACTGGAGGTGGCCCTTGCTGGACCCCACACTGGTGACTGCAGCTCCCAGGCACCAGTTTTCCATGGAACCTCCTGCATTTGGGGGCTGGAGACGCTGCCAAAATCCAGGGGTGTTGCACCCACGGCTCTCAGGTGTCGTCTCCTCACACAAGGAGACCAAACAGGCTCAAGCTGCTGCTGGAAAATCCCCTCTGGAAGAAGCTCAGGCTGTCCTGGGGCAGAAGAAGGAGAGGAGAAGCCCCCAGAACCCCAAAGCCACAGCCTGGCAGAGCCTGGCCCAGCAGCAATTCCTGCCTGCCCAGTCCTGGGGCCACTTCCATGGGAGTTGCTGGCACCGGACACATTTTCTCTCCCAGATGAGGTTTGGAATTTGCCCAGGAGCCTCCTGCAGCTCTCACAGCCCTGGAGCCGAGCCCAGGGAAGAGCTCCTGACCTCGGGGCCACTGCTAAGCCCAGCCCAGACACCTCCCAGCCACCTCTCACCCAATGCAACCCCGGGACTCTCCCAACAAAACCAGCAGGAACATTATTGGGAAACCAGTAAAATCCACGGCTCCCAGTTTGGGCTCTGCCACACCTGCCCACGGGGCACAGGGACAGAGGTGCTGGGCAGTGTCACAGCTGCTCCAGGTGACATCCCAGGGATGTCTCCATCATCCCTCCTTTGTCCTTGGGGTCCCACAGCTCAGCAGGGCCGGTTCTGGGTGGATTTCATTCTCCTGGAAGGTTCTCCCAGCCTGGAAACCAAGCAAGGAACGGTTCCACAAGCCCAGAAGAGCAGCTGGGAAGAGTTAAAGTGTCCCAGGAGGAGAAGCAGCAGCTTTGATTCATTTCTGCACATTAAAAGTTTCTAATTACACTGAGCCTTATCTCGGGGCTGGAGCAGATCCAGGGCTCTGCCTTTGTCCTTGGTGTGCTCAGCAGCTCCAGATGGATTTTGGACAGGGCAGGAGGACACTCGAGGGAACAAAAGCCATTTCCAGGTGGAAAAGGGACATTCCAGAGCTCAGGAATGCTCATCCAGGAGCCCCAGGGATGGGTGTGAGTGACAGCACAGCCCCTGAGGAACAGACCTGACACAGCCACGAGCAGGGGAATTCCAGAGGGGACCTCCTGAGGTCCTGCCCACCTGGATTATCCCAGGAACAGCTGGAGCTCCATGCCCAGGAGCTGGGATGACACATTTCCACAGCAGAGATTGATGTGCAGGAGGGGACCGAGTGACACCATCACCAGAGCCACCAGCAGCTCCAGACCCGCTCCACATCCCGGCTCCCAGGAGCCTCCCAGGAGCTCAGGGAAGGGGAGGAGGCTCCAGCACTTCCATGGGGACAGATCAGCCCTCCCAGCACGGCAGCAGCACTCGGAATGTCCTGATGGAACATCCCAAACAGGGGCTGCCCATGCAGCATTCCCACCTCGGCGATTCCACACGCTCCACCTGGGCTGGGAAGCACTGGGAAGCACTGGGGAGCACTGGGGAGCACTGGGGAGCACTGGGAAGCACTGGGGAACACTGGGGAACACTGGGAAGCATTGGGAAGCACTGGGAATCACTGGGAAGCACTGGGAACACACAGAGCCGTCCCCTGGCTTTTACACAACCCCTGTTTTGCAGCTCAGAGTAGAGGGGGCAGATATGGGACACGGTTTTAAAGGAATGTCACACCTGGCTCAGGGTGGAGTGGGAGAGGGGCCAAACTCTGGGATCTGGGCAGGGAGGGAAGGATCCAGCACCCAGGAATGTCCAAGGAATCTTCTGGGGGTCAAACTCTGGGATCTGGGCAGGGAGGGAAGGATCCAGCACCCAGGAATGTCCAAGGATGAGCCAATGGAGAGGCTGCTCCTCCCCCAGGATCCCGCAGCCCTGGAAGGAGGTAAGGAGGTGTCAACCTGATTTAAAGAGCAAATTCCCGGGAAGATCGCGGGGAGCAGCGCAGATCTCGGCAGAGAGGGAGAGGGAGAAACCCTGGAGGCTCCGGGGCGGGAGCTGGGAATTATCGCAGGCTGGAAAAGGCCGTGCTGGGAGCGGGAGCTGCTCCTGCCCCCCTACAGGGACATTTCCCCCGGGGAAAGGAAAACCAGCAGCCAAACCCCGGGGTTTTGCAGCGGGAGGAGTTCCTGGGGCCAGGGCACGAGGGAGGGGCAGCGACTCCACATCAAAGGGCAGCGAAACCCACGGAGCGAATCGCAGCCGGGGCGATTCCTTCTCCCCGCGCCCTCCGCTCGCTTCCAGCCTCTCTCCGCAGCGATTCCCGGAGGGCTGGGTTATTCCAGCCGCATCCCATTCTCCCGGCAGGGAGAAGGAGCATTCCCACCCCAGGAGAGTCGGGAAAAGGCTTTTCCTGGCTGGCAGCTGCTGCTGCACGGGGGGAGCTGCAGGTGATGCTCCGGCAGCCAGGACGGGCTCAGCAAACCCATCCAAGGATTAATCCAAGGAAAGGAGCCAAATGTGGGAGTTGGAAAACCTCCCACTCCGACACACACTCCCACATGTTTGCTGCAGACCTGGCTGGGTTCAGCCAGGGACAACGTTTCAGGGAGATTTTAAGTGAGAAAATCTTCGCTGTGCTGAGTCCCAGAGGAGCAGGACACAGATCCTGCTCAGGGGGAGCAGGGAAGAGTTTGGGACACACAGAGCAGCTCATCCCAAAAAGCAGCACAGAAACATGCCTGGCTCTCCCAAAGGATTTATCCTCATAGATTCATGGAATATCCTGAGCTGGAAGGGACCAGAGTCCAACTCCTGGCCCTGCACAGCCCCAGAATTCCCACCCTGAGCATCCCTGAGCACTGTCCAAAGGCTCCTGAAGCTCTGGCAGCCTCGGGGCTGTGCCCATTCCCTGGGGAGCCTGGGCAGTGCCAGCACCCTCTGGGGGAAGAACCTTTCCCTGAGATCCAACCTAAACCTCCCTGGCCCAGCTCCAGCCCTTCCCTGGCTCCTGTCCTGGTCCCACACTGGAGCTGCCCCTCCTGAAGAAGCTGCAAACCATTTTCCCCAAAATCACCTAAAAATGCAGTCTCAAAAATCATCTTTCCAAAAGTGAGGCTCTGGAGTTTTAATCACTGGTAAATATTTTGGTTCCAGCCTTCCAACTGTGTCGCTCCTCCGAGAAAACAACGTTTGTCCTGAGCTCGGGGTCAGGGAAGAGCTCATGGCAAAGGCCAGGATCCCAAACTGAGGGTGCTGAGTGGGCCCAGGACAGGAACACTGGGAATTTGTTGGATTGGGAATGTTGGAGATGTCCCTGAGTGCTGCCAGCAGGTTCTGCTGAAGGATTTCTGCAGTTTCCTGGTGCTCTTTTGTATTTCCTCTGCCTCCTCCAGCAGCAAGTTCCCCCCTTTCCTTGGAATCCCAGGATCCCAGAATGGTTTGGGTTGGAAGGACATTAAAGCTCATCTCATCCCACCCCTGCCATGGGCAGGGACACCTCCCACTCTCCCAGGCTGCTCCAAGCCCCATCCTTGGACACCTCCAGGATCCAGGGGCAGCCCCAGCTTCCCTGGGAAATCCATTCCAGCCCCTCACCACACTCACAGGGGAGGATTCCTTCCCAAAATCCCAGGTAACCCTATTTTCACTTCCTGCTGCGTGAGCATCACTTCCTTTTCTCATCTTTGCATTTCTCTCCCCCTGAATTCGAGTGCACAACGTTCTGTGGGCAATCCACAGGATTCTGTGGAATTTTGGGGGAAGGGCAGCTCTGCTTCTCCCCCTCGTGGTGTCAGAAACCTCAGCCACATCCCCCCTGCTCCCATCTTCTCCTCCAGCTGCAATCTGGGTCCTTTTGGCTGCTCAGGCAGCTGCTCCAGCCCCTTGCTCTTCCCAGGAAGAGCCGGGATGGGGATGGACAGAGGGAATTTTCCATGTGAAGGAGCAGATCCGACACTTTGGGTGAGACACAGGAGTCATTAATTACAGGAGAAGCAAATTATTTCCGGGCTGGCAGCCCTGGAAGCACAAAGGCAGCTGGGGTGGGACCAGCCCGAGCCTCCCGGGCCACCCCCCCGTGGCAGATGGGGATTTGCAGCCTCCTAAGCCCGGCTCAGGACTCCACACTTAAGGGGGTCGTTTTTGCTCATTTTTAAGCCCGATTTCACAGCCCAAATTCCTCCCCAAGAAAACGTTTTGCGTTGGGATTTCACAGGAGTTATCCGTGGCCAGAGCTGAGTCCTGGGAAAATGGGAGTGGGGAGGAGGAGAGAGGAGGGAGGGGAGTGGAGAAGGAAAGAGGAGAGGGGAGGGAAGGGATGAGAGAGGATGGGGAGGGAGGAGAGGGGAGAACGAGAGGAAAGAGGAGAAGGAGAGAGGAAGGATGAGAGAGAAGGAATGAGGGAGGAGGGAGGAGAAGGAAGAGGAAAGAGGAGAGAGAAGGGAGGACAGGGGAGAAGGAAAGAGGAAAGAAGAGAGGAGAGAGAAGAGAGGAGAGAGGGAAAAGAAGAGAAAAGAAGAAAACAGAGGAGAACAGAGAAAAGGAGAGTGAGAAGAGAGGAGGGAAAGGGGAAGAATGAGAGAGAAGAGAGGGTTTCTATTCCAACAGCCTGGCATTTGTCACCCCTGGGAGGGCAATTCCTGATGGCCAAGGATGAGATCAAGGCCATAGGGGAAGGGACCATCCTGATCCCACCGATTTGGGGACAGCTGGGGGCCTGCAGGGCCCTCAGCCAGGGGAGGAAATGTGGGGGCACAGCAAGAGGTCCTGGTGCATTCCTGGATCCTGGAGCTCCAAAGGATCCAGAGCCCAGGTCTCATGGAGCTGCCCAGGCACAGCCCCCACCCCCAGCTTCATTCCCATCCTTTAGGAATGAAGATCTCAGATGGCAGAGGAGCCTCCACAGCATCCCAAAGGTTTCTCTGTGCTCATGGGTTGGACCCTCTGCCTTGCCTGGCTCTGCTTCCCTCAGTCTCCAGCTGGCACTGAACTGAAAATCAGATCATTTGGGGGCCTTTTCGGGACCTCCTCTCCAAAGCAGATTTTCCAGCCTCTGAACCCCACCCCTGGCAGTGCCCAAGGCCGGGCTGGGTGGGGCTTGGAGCAGCCTGGGACAGTGGAAGGTGTCTCTGCCCACGGGGTTGAGCTTTAAGGTCCCTCCAACCCAAACCATTCCATGATTCTAAATTGTACTTGTGGCTATTTCCTCTGACATTCCCAAATGGATTTCTAGGAGTGGGAGCACCACAGCTGGATGCCTCCAATGGGGATGAAAACCAAGACAATTCCTCTCCCTGCTCTCATCCCAGATTCCCTCACAGAAACCCCTCTGTCCTCAGCCACCAGCTCAGACCTGCTCTTTGTACTTCAGCATCCTGAACTTCCTTCTGCCAAACAATAATTCCCCACCCTGGAAAGGGGAGTGCAGTTTTCCCAACAGGGATTTTGCCTTTTCCCAGAGTGAAAGGAACACCCAGCCCAGCCCAGGTGGCCCCACAGAGCTCAGTGGTTGCCACCACTTCCTTTCTTCCTCATTTGCTGCTTTTTTCTCTCTTGGATGCACAATTGCCTCCAGCCCAGCAGTGACCATTGCTAATTAGAGTCTCAATTAGAGGCCATTGCTAATTAGAGCCTCAGAACGAGGTGGGAGCTGCTGTGCTGGGGCAGAGCAGGAGTCTCCCTGATTCACCCTTCCCGCTGTGACCACAGGAAAGAAAAGCCCAGGAATGGAGGGAATGAGGCAGGAATGTGGGACACCTTCCCCAGCACCTTCCCAGTGCCTCCAGCAGGGGCTTTTCCATGGCCTTGCACCCCCCAGCTCATTTTCCCAGCCTCTCCCAGTGCCTGCAGCTCTCCCCACTCAGGGCTGGCTGTTTACTCCCACCTCATTCCTGACCTCTCCACCAATTCCTCCTCACTTCCCAGCACTGCCCATCCTGGTGCTGCTCCTTTTCCTGGCAGCCTTTGGAGCAGAGCACTGCTGGAAGCTTTTTGGGAATCCCAGCACAGCCTGTTCCAGGAATTGCTCCTCTTCCTCTGGGAATCCTGGACAGCTTTGTGCCTTTTCCCACCTTTCTGAGGGATTAGGGAACACACAAAACCCCCCCAGGTCTTTTCTGGTGGATAATTCCATAATTTTCCACCCTCCATCCCCATTTCTAGCTCAGCACCCTCATTCCTGCCTTTCCTGAGGAGTCTGGAGCACAAAACCAGCCCTGAGGATTTATCACCCCCTGTTCCATCCCCTGGATCCATAATTTTGGCTCCAGGCTCCTCAGATTTGAGCATCTCCTCTGATGAAGGTTAAATCCAGCCTGGGAAACTCCACAACCAACAGCAATGCAAAGAATCCCTTCCATGGGCTCATCTTCCCTGATCTCTCCATGGACATTCCCAGCACTGGCTCCAGCACACATTGGCTGCTTTTTCCATGTATTCCAGGAAAATCAGCTCTCTCCCTCAGCTTCTCTGGTTCCTTCCAGGGGGGCACTTGCCAGGAGCCCAGGGACACATTCCTGGGACAGGGACACCACAGTCCTGTTCCAGTCCAACCCCTCTTTCCCTGGAATTTCACTGGTTTGTTCTGGGATGTTTCAGGCAATGTCTGCCAGACCCCCCCCGGCTCAGGGTGCCCCAGTTCCCGAGATTCCTGTGCTCATTTAGGACCTGCCAATCCTCCCCCTCCATTCCCAAGGGCTCTTTCTTGGAGATCTGGAATACATCTGGATTTTAATCCATAACTTTCTCCTGTGGGCTGAGTTTAAACCCAACTGTGCAGCTCCAGTGCCCTGCAGAGTTGTGGCACAGGGGACTCAAACTGATATTTATAGTTTTATATTTTTATATATTTTTATATTTTATTTTTTATCTTTTTAATTATGTTTTTATCACTTTCCTGCAGCCAACTTTGTCACCTGGCCAAGAGACCCCTCCCAGCTTTGCAGGGCTGAACTTATTTTCCCTGGAGCAGAAGGGGCAGGAATCACACCAGGAATCCCTGACCTGCCACGATCTCCTGGCTCCAGGGGGATGTTCCAGAGACTCCTCCCAGGATGTGGCAGGGGCAGGAGGCAGCCTGGGCTCACCAGCTCTGGAATTTGTCACCCTGGCCCCAGCAGCACCAGGGCTGGGGCAGGTGGACATTCAGGGAATCAGGGAATTGTTGGGGTTGGAAAAGCCCTCTGAGGTTGAGTCCAACCTTTCCCTCAGCACTGCAATATTCACTTGTCCCCAAGGGCCACATCCCCAGGTTTTTTGGACACTTCCAGGGATGGTGACTCCCCCTGGATGGTGACTCCAGCCTGTCCCTGCCTCTCCCAAGCTCCCACCAGGGTGAGGCACCTCCCCAGCACCCCCAGGATCATCTCCAGGAGCCCTGATTTTCTCTCTTCTCCCTCCAAGCCCAGTTTCAGGCTGAGCTCTGCCCACCCCCAGAGCCTGCAAGGAGAAATCAGGGATCATCCACCCCAGAGCCCGTTTCTGCCTCCCTCCCTGCAGGGCTGCAGAGGAGCCAGAGCCGCTCTAACCAAGCAGAAGATGTTCCAACAAGCAGAGCCTGTGGGAAAACAACCCTCTCATTTCACAGGGAAGCAGATCCCAGGTCTGGATTTGCCTGCTCAGTGGTTCAGTGTTTGCTCAGTCACTCGGGAAGAGCGGTGTCACCTCCCTGCCACCTGTCCCTCTGCCCCTGCTGCAGGCAGAGCGGGAGTGATGCTGCCCTCAGGCTCCAGGAGGGATTTCCTGCCTGGGAAATGCCACCATTCCCTCCAGGGACACAGCTAAGAGAAGCTGAGGAATGTGGGAAACCGAGGGAAGCAAGCAGCATCAGGGAATGATGGAATGGTTTGGGTTTGAGGGACTTTAAAAATCATCTCATTCCACCCCTGCCATGGGCAGGGACACCTCCCATTATCCCAGGCTGCTCCAAGCCCAGCCTGGCCTTGGACACTTCCAGGGGTCCAGGGGCAGCCACAGCTGCTCTGGGCAAATCAGCAGCCCCAAGGGATGCTAACACTTCCCCACAGATGTTCCAAGGAATATCTCTGGTCCCCCCAGGTCACAGAGGCAGCTGTGCTCCACCTGTGCCTGAATTCATGGCACAGGGTCAAAAAATGGGGGTTGGAATTGGGTGGGTTTTGAGGTCCCTTCTNCACAGCTGCTCTGGGCAAATCAGCAGCCCCAAGGGATGCTAACACTTCCCCACAGATGTTCCAAGGAATATCTCTGGTCCCCCCAGGTCACAGAGGCAGCTGTGCCCCACCTGTGCCTGAATTCATGGCACAGGGTCAAAAAATGGGGGTTGGAATTGGGTGGGTTTTGAGGTCCCTTCCAATCCAAACCACTCTGTGATTCTGAGGTTCTAAATTCTGAATTCTGAAACAGAGTTCTAAATCATTGTGGCATCACAGAACCATGGAAT
>VZRX01016303.1:202-27891 GCA_013398075.1 Notiomystis cincta
GACCTCACATATTTTCAAAGGTAAATGAATTCCAATTATGGATTTAGAATGCGAATCCAGGCATTTCGGGAGAGACAAATCCAATGGGTGGGACTTTTTTTGTTAAGGAAGTGATTGACTTCCCCCTGCCCATGACCTTGGAGAGGACACTCAGCCACCCCTGAGGTCCACCAGGAATTAACTGCAGCTTTGCTTTGGCTTCCCCAGGCAACTTGGCATTTTGGAAAACCAGGATAATTTGGGTTTCTGGAAGTAGAGAGGTGGGACAGAGGATGAAGGCGATAATATTAATATTAATAATAATAATAATAATAACGACAACTTCTGGGAAGCTGATGTGCTTATGGATGCCTAGAGGAGCCTCCATCACACTCAGGGGTGTTAGGAAACAAAATATCCTTTAATTAGCAGTAATTAGCTCAGCTGGAAGTCAGGCACCTGCCCTTGCTGCTCTCCATTATCTCTTCAGACTCTTCAGGGCTTCGTGTTTGCACAAGAAGCAGCAAAATGGGCACTTTTTGATGGCCTGTAGGCACCACCTTAATGAAGGTGATTAATAACGCTGGATAAATGATCCAGGAGATATCAATCAGTGGAAGGAACTTGGAGAGGAGCCACAAAAGTAATTAAGAGCCTGGAGATAGGATCTTAACAGCAAAAATCCTGGATTTAAGGGTAATGGTCCAACCAGCTCCAACCTCTCACTGCTGGGAAATGAGGAATTAGGGCTGACACTGGAACCTGTGTCTTCACACCTCTGCTTCCTGAGTGCTCGAGGAGTTTGCCAGGAAAGATTAATGTAATTCTGGAATTCAGCATTTCCCTTGGCACATTTGGGAGCTGCAGGCAGGGATCCAGAGCTGGGAAAGGGCTTTGGATCACCGAGCTGGACAGGACAATGTGGCAGAGGCCACAGAAAATATGGTTAAATAATTGAAGTGTTGTTAAGCAAGGACAGGATCCAAAGGAATAAAAGGTGCAGGAAAACAGGGAGAATGGGAGAGGCTGATGGTTGTGGATGACCTTGGAGGTGTTTCCCAACCCGAGTGATTCTGTGCTGATTATAAAATAAGAGAGATGCAAAAATGTAAAAGTTGTCTTTCCACGGCAAAAACGACCCCTGCAAAGGGCATTGAGCACTGAAGGTGAGCAGAAACCCAGGAGTATAACCTGGCTTCTCAAAATCATGGAATCAGGGAATGGGCTGGGCTGTGGGCCATGGAGATCATCCAGTTCCAACCCTCTGGATGGACAGGGGACACCTTCCACTATCCCAGGGTGCTCCAAACCCCGTCCAGCCTGGCCTTGGACACTTCCAGGGGCAGCCACAGCTTCCCTGGACCCAGTGCTCAGATCCCTCTCTGGCTGGAGCAGAGCGAGGGAATTCCAAGAAGCAGCCGAGCTCCGAGGCCGGGCAAGGCAGTGGGGGAGGGGGACGGAGCCAACGGAACAATTTGGAGATGAAAAACAGCGACTGAAATGAGCTGAAAACCCCTCATGAGTCACCTTTTCATCTCTGCCCTCCTGCATCCAGTGACTAAGACGGCAACAAAGCCGCCGGAGCTCCTCTCCCGGCAGAAACCCTGGAGACACAAGCAGGGACATGCGAGAGGAGACACCTCGGCGGGAGAGTTCGGTTAATTGATCATCCCCTCCGTGTGGTTCTCAGCTTCTGTTGTATCTCCCAGCAAAACGGGCTGGGAAGGATCAGCCAAACCAGTTTGCTGAGCAGCAGGCTCGGGACGGCTCTGGGCTCACCCAAAGTGTTGTTTTCGCTCTGCTCCCCAAATATCTCCTGACTTTGCAGGGCTGGGAAACCACATTTAACTGTAAAATGTAAAAACAGGTGGAAAAAAAACAACTCGGAGCTCACTGCCTGGTGGGAATGAACCTTCAGGCTGTCCTGGATGTTGCCTTGGGGTGACTGGAGGGACTGGCTCCACCTTCCCACCACCAAAAGCCGCAGGTGACAGAGCTGAGAGGTGGCCGGAGCCACCAGTGTCACATCAAGGGGACCTTCAGCCCAAATTTCAAGGGCTTTCCCTCAGCCCCCACCTGGGGATGGAAGCCCTGGAGCACACGGAAGGAGTAGGAGACAGGGCTCATCTCATTGAATGCCCTGAGTGGAAAGAGATCCACAAGGGTTGAGTCCAACTCCTTCCCTGCCCAGACACCCCAAGGACCCCACCCTGTGCATCCCCGGCAGCGCTGTCCCAGGGCAGCCTCGGGAACGTGACCATTCCCTGGGGAGCTGCTCCAGTGCCTGACACAAGGACACAATTCCAGGCCTCCCAGTGCCTTTAGAGCAGCCAACAGCCACGCCAGAGGGGATTTCAAACACCTGATTTATCAGCTGGTGTTTGATAAGAAGCCAGGCTGGCTGCCCCCATTCCAGCACAACTGGAGCTCCCGGAGTGACCTCACACTCGCTGCTCCCTCCAAGGGAGCAGGTGGTTCCTCAAAACCAGGCACGGAGCCCAGGAATCCAGGCCTCTGGAATGTGAGGCTCAGGGATGAGCTCGCACTGCAGCTTTGCTTCTCTTTCCAGGTTCTTATTTTTAGATTAAAAAGGTGCAGGACTGAAGAAAACGGAAACATCTGGTGACTGCACACAGCGCGGGAGAGAGAGGAAACCAGAGTGAAGTTATGGATGCCCCTGGATCTCTGGCAGAGTCCAAGGCCAGGTTGGACATTGGGGCTTGGATCATCCTGGGACAGTGGGAGGTGTCCCTGCCCCTGGCAGGGGTGGCACTGGAGGGGGTTTAAGGTCCCTTCCACCCAAACCATTCCAGGATTCCAGGATTCTGTCACAGAGCAGAGGTGGAAGAGAATTTTGTTCCTGAGGGGATCATTCTTTTATTAAGTGTCTCTATCAAGGGTAATAAAGAGAAAAACAAATATATCAGAGGGAGATCTCCTATTCCCAGCTGGCCAGGCTCCAGCAGGGTCCCACAGTAACCACAGCTGGATCCCAACACGGGAAAAATACACACAAAGCATTTCCTATGGGACAAGCAGTAGCAGAGTCATGGAATGGTTTGGGTTGGAAGGGACCTTAAAATCATCCCATTCCACCCCTGCCATGGCAGGGACAGCTCCCACTGTCCCAGGTGGATCCAAGCCCCATCCAACCTGGCCATGGACACTTCCAGGGATCCAGGGGCAGCCACAGTGTATGTGGGAATTCCATCCCAGCCCCTGCCCACCCTCTCAGCCAGGAATTCCTTCCCAATATCCCACCTAACCCTGACCTTGCCTGTCTTAACCTCACTGGTGTGGTTTGAGGAGCTGATGCTCAAATCGAAACCCACCAAGTTTGCCTAAAGCAAAGCAGGAAAATGCTGGGGGAGGAGAGTGGAACCTCCCTGTCCTCATCCCTTGGACATCCAGGTGCCTAAATCCAGGGGCATTCCCACCTGCCTTTGTCCGAACGTCCCTCACAGCTGAGGCTGGGACTTGCAGAGGAAATTCAGCACTCAGGACTTAAAATTCACTGGACAGACAGACAGAGAGGCTGAGAGGAGGGAGCTCTAATCAGCGAGTACGTTCCCTCCTTGGAGCCCAGGGTGAAATTCCTCGAGTGCTGGAGACAGATTTTCCTTGGAAGGCGGCCACGAGCGCTGATCTGGCTTCGAGGAGAGATCGGCGTGGCCGGGGATTGCAGGGACCTCACAGGCCAGCACAAAACCCTCCTCCTGCACTGACCCCCTCACAGCAAAGCCCTGAACACCAACAGCTGAAACACTTCCAGCTGCAGGGAGAATGGGCAATGATTCCATGGGCAAGCTTGGGAATGACCTGAGAGCACCTGGGGGTCTCCAGTGGTATCTGGATATTCAGGGGTATTTGGTGAGGATGCAGAGGAGTTGATTATTTCGAGTTTCAGCAAGGTTATTTCTGGGAATGAATTTACTTCAGATTTCTAAAATGCAGCACTGAGTGTGCAAGAGCAACATTTAAACTGGAAGGGGGAAAAGCAAATATTCCTTCCTTGCAAAACCTTAAATATTTGAGTCTCACTCCTACAGAAGGACTGGAGATAGGACTTGGTTTCCTTTATGACTTCATTAAGGGTATTTATGGATTTAGAATGGTCCCAGAATAGGAAATCAAGCTCCATTTTACATTTCTTTCTGCTCAAAATAGTGATTTTGATTCTCCGGGCTTGGCTCTTCCTCTTTTCCAGACAGGGATGGAATTGCTCCCAGTTTCCTTGGGGAAAACCAGGATTTTTATGTACTAAACTTGAGTCTGCTGCTGTGAACAAGGACGAACTCTGATGCCTTTAAACAATCTTTTTAAGGCTTTATTTCCCACTACCAGGATCTACACCAAGGCACAAACCAAGTCACCACGTTTTCCTATCACTTCATATTTTATTAATTTTGATCATTTCCTTAATCATCCCCCATTACTTTGAGAATGTTCTAGAATTTACAAACGTTCTGTAACAGCTCCTACCGAAATATGTTGGGAAGGGAAATCTCTTCAATTTCCCCACTTTGGTGCATTTTTGCCCATTTTTCCTGCCTCTTTCCCCAAGCCAGGTAAATCAATAAATTAAATTATGTCGGTATTGTGGTGACATTTCACAGAATCATGGAGTGATTTGGGTTGGAAGGGACCTTAAAGCCCATCCAGTGTCACCTCTGCCATGGGCAGGGACACCTCCCACTGTCCCAGGCAGCTCCAAGCCCCAGTGTCCAACCTGGCCTTGGACACTCCCAGCGATCCAGGGGCAGCCACAATTTCTTTGGGAATTCCATGCCAGGGCCTCCCCACCCTCACAGAGAGGAATTTCTTCCTAACATCCCATTTAATCTACTCTGTTTCAGTTTCATTTCATGGCTTAAAAGAGAAAGAATGCCAAGTCCAAAAAGAAAAATTTAAAGGCGAGTTGAAGAGCAAATCCAAGACCTCTTCTTGCTGTACCTTCATCCATGGCCTTCCCACCTCTCCCTGCTCCCAGATGGAGCTGCAGTCCAACAAGAAGTGCTGGGAGCACTGGAGGTCTGGTGGCCACAGAGCAGCCACCAGAGCCTTGCTTGGATGGAGCCTGGTGACACATCCAACATGCCATGGGACCAGGGCATTGAGTGGGAACCACCTCACCTTTCCATGCACCTGGATAAGTCAGGGATGGGCCAGCTCCTCTCTACTTGGAGCAAGGAGATGTTGTCTGTCATCTGTACAACACCTCACTTTTCCCCTCACCAATCATCATCCATTATCCAGAAGATCCAGGACTTCCCATCCTCACCCAACACGTGCATCTCTCTCCTCGCATATTCATGGAATGGTTTGGACTGGAATGGACCTCAAACCCCATCTGGTGCCACCCCTGCCATGGGCAAGGACACCTTCCACTATCCCAGGTCGTTCCAAACCTTGTCCAACCTTGAGATTCAGAGGTGCTGCTATTTCTGAATGCAACAACAAAACTCGGGAGCACCTCCCAAAACAAAGACGGAACCTTGGTGTCCAAAGGCGCTCATGGGACAGTGGAAGGAGGACTGGAGAAGCTCCTGCTCCGCATCCTCCTCACCCGAGCTGGGTCCCTCTTTTGAGTTTTGCACTCACGCACTGCACAAACGTTTCACTGGCATTCCATCCTTCCCAGAGCCCCAGCTTCCCCCTCCAAAATCCCGGCATTCACGGCCTGGTGCTTGGAAAAGGCCCAAAGCCTCCACATTTCCTCACACCCCGGAGGCCGCGGGCGCCTCGAGCGCCGCCGTCAATAAAGTGCCAAGGAGCTAATGAAGATAAAAGTGTCAACACAGCCTGGTGATAACGCACACCTCTCCCGTGGAGCTGCCGGGACCATTCTGCAAACAAATTTGGCAGTTCCTGGCGGGCCCGGGCCCGAAAAGCGGCGTCCTGATGTTATTAAAGTTAACAGAAGTGTCATGGGATGACAGATGGCTCCCTGCACATCAATTGGATTCTGAGGAGTTCTCAAACCCTGGCGGGTTGAAAGCAGCTCCAGCACGAATCAGAGGCAGGGGTAAGATCATCGATACAAGGGATTATGCAGATTTAAGAAATACCCTCGGCACCCGAAAGTTTTCAGAATGCAAACGACGTCAACCCTGCAAACAAGAGGCACTGCATCATGATGGCAGCAGGGACAAAGCCAGGGGGGTTTAACAGACAAAAAAAGATTGTTTTAATAGGAGAGAAGCATCAGTCATTGAGTCTTACTTCATTCAGACTTTCTCTCCAACCCATCCATCTTCAGTGCCAAGAGATGACAGGACCACCTCACTTTTCTCCCCGGCCTAGTGTATCAATAATGCCCATTTCTCCCCAAACAAATGACTCCCCAGAATGGCCCTTTTCCCAAAATTGGCTGCCAAGCCCCACAAAGGCCTCAGTACCTGCTATGGTCAACTTGGCTCCAACGGGGCCCCCTCCAGAGGTGGCCACCGATGGGTGGAGCCTTCCCCAACCATCTTCCCCAAGAGCCACTTTGTCATTTCTGGCCAGGGAGCATCTGTGGAAGAGGGGACCATGGCGGGGGGGTGGTCGAGCCGCAGAGGGACACAGAGAGGGACACAGACGGGCACGGACACAGGGGAATGCAAATTCCTCCGCCCTCGCAAACGCCTCCGTGGGCATTCTCTGGGAACAAAGGTCCCCGAGGCGGGCGGGCTCTGCATCACTGCTCTCTCTGTTCCCAGCACCTGCTCGGCGTCGGCCGCGGAGTCGCCGCGGTCCCTCTGCGCCGCGGCCGCAGAAGCCAACGGCGGCACAATGGCCCCGTTGGCCAGGGTCAGGCCTGGCTTTCTTCCTCGCCCCCTTCCACCAGCCCTTTTCACCTCCACCATCTCCAGGAGCGCTCGGTAAGGAGGTGGCTTCGAGGGACGAGAGGAGGAGGAGGGGGGAAATATAGGTCTCTGGCGTAAATCACTGACGCCGTTTCCCCTCCTCTCCCTTCCCTTAAGACCTGATGGTCTTCAGTCACACATCTTAAAAGCAAAACAAAAAACAAAAACACAAAGACTTACTTGTCTCAAGTCGATGAAGGCCAACTGCAGCGTGTCCCCTTGGAACCCAGGCACTGGGCCGGATCTGGCAAACTCTGTGGGAAAGAAAAGAGGATAAAAAGCGCCTTTAACTAACCATGGACAGGGAGATTGGCAGACGGATGACAGGGAAGACAAGAGAGGCTGGGGGAGAGGAGGACCGCGCTTCTAAGGAGTCATGTCTCCCTCCCTTCAGCGTCTTTGTTCGCCCTTCAAAATTCGTGTCATCAAAACACCATTAATTCCACCGTCCTGACAGCAAGGAAACTGTACTAATTCGACCTGAAATTTATTCCCATGAGCCGCACTGGGCTTCAGAGTATTTGTTTTGTGAACGGACAAACAACTCGCCCAGAAGAAAGGGGGGGATGGGGGTGGAAAAGTTTTTCCTCTCAACACAATAAAATCTTCAGCTGTGAAACTCTTTTCAGTTCCGAAAGCTATTTATATTTTAGGGCGCTGAAGGAATTTTCTAATTTCACGCCTGTCACCAGGCTCCATGAGCATTCATCAAAAAAATATGCCTGGCCGCGTCATTAATTATCAGGCAGCGGATTATTTGCATGATCTGGTGATGGCGCCTCTTGGTCAGTCCAAACGCGGAGAACCGCGGCCGTTGGGTGGCATTTTTATTTCTGGTGGATGAAGACATCTGACAACTGAATAACGTTGGCTTCTAAAGCGAAGAGAATATTTCCAAGGCCACATTTATCTCCTTCCAGGCTAATCTGGCCAAAATTTCATACTTTGGGCGTTCATTTTTTCTCCTAATCCATTCTTTAGACCAAATCTAAAACCGCTGAGGGGGCTTGAATGGCTCCATGTTAGAGGACCTTGGATCTTCCATGGCATTTAGCAGCTTTTCCTTGGGAATGCTCACGAGGCCGACGCCCGCACACATCCGAGGGCGTCTTTTGAGGTTGGTTCTGCCCAACTTCACTTCATTTTCACCCTCTGCGGTTACAGCTTCATCTCCGCTCTCCTCACAGCCTCTCGGCACTGAGGGGACCTGGTTCCTGAGGCCACAACTCAACGTCACCGAAGGCTAGAGGGGGAGCACCTGCCTGCGGTTGAGCTGTGCTGCTCCTGGAGCACTGGAGGTGCTGGAGGAATGAAATGTTTTCTTGGGATGAAGCCAGGTTTGATGGCAAAAAGGGAGAAGGGAGGGGAAAATATACACCAAATACAGGATTTTCAGTGATATGGCCCATTATTGCCCAAGTATCCCGGTTTTTATCCTACAGAACCTTCCAATAGCTCCCAAAACTCCATAAGGATGAGGATTAGGGATGGCTTGGCAATATGGAACAAGGATTTTGCCTTTTGTCTCCATGACTAATCAGAGGTACCAATGGACAAAGCGATTTCATGTCAGGTGGTCTTCGCCTTGAATACTTGTCCTCCCAAAAGTTTTCCTATTACCAAGCCAATGCCACAAAATCAGGAACATAAATCATCACATTCCCATTTCTAAAGCTTTCCTAGAGCAGCCCAGTCAGAGAGCAGCCCCTTGGCTCTAACAAGAAGAGATTAATGAATGAAACACCAGTCCTGTCCCTCAACCGCCTCATTTCTGGGAAGTAAAGCAGGGTTATTAATCAGCTCCCTTGCTCCACCTTCCATTAAAACCTTGGGATGGAGAACATCCTTCAATCCAGACACAGGCACCTCCAGGGGCACAAGGGACACTTCTCAGACTCTGCTTTTTAATAGTCTCAGATGCCAGAAGAGCTTTGAGATTGAAACCATCGCTCATCTTTGCAGTGATCGCTCAAGTGACAACTGCTGCAGGACAAGAGCAAACACAGCTGGAAAATCATTGCTTTTATCCAAAGTTACAAGTCAAAAGGAGTAATAAAAACATAAAAAGAGGAATTATGGGTGTGACCGTTCACATTTAGATTTTGGATAGGAAAAGCACAAACCAGAGGCAGCAGGAATCATCCATGGATGGGACTGGACAGGGATGAACAGGAGGAAGTTCTTCCCTCTTCCCTGTGAGGGTGGAGAGGCCCTGGCACAGGGTGCCCAGAGCAGCTGTGGCTGCCCCTGGATCCCTGGAAGTGTCCAAGCCAGGTTGGAGTACCCTGGGATAGTGGAAGGTGTCCCAACCCATGGCAGGACCTGGGACTGGATGGGCTTTAAGGTCCCTTCCCACCCAACCCATTCCATGATTCCTTGAGGTGGGAGCTGCTCAGCTCCAGACAACTCCACTGCCCAATCCCACAATATTCTGGGTGCAAAGAGCCCAAAGTGACTTCAAATCTATCCCTCAGAAACTGTTTTAATTAATCCTAACTGCAAAGGCATTTAATTGTAGCTTGCTATAAAACTTGACTGCAGCTTGCCCGAGCCAGCAGGGAGGGAGGATCAACCCAAATTCTCTGACTCTGATCTGCAAGGGATAAATCATCTTTACACATTCCCTCTACACCCCACTGTCCCATCTGGAACAATTATCCTGAAAGCCACATCAATCCTGAAACACCCTACTTTGGAATAGCACAATACCTGAGTGAGAAATGGTGTTTCAGCACCTTCTCAAGAGGTCAAAGTCCCCTGGGTGGCTCAGGGTTGGAGACAACCCTGGGCTGGGAACCCAACCATGATGTCCTACCCTCCAAGGACGGGGTCACCTCATGTTCCTGATTACATTTGGAGAAATCCTGGAAAAGAAACCCTGGAAGGACTGCAAGGAAAGCGAGTTTCTATTTTGGATCAAGGGCCTCGCAGCTGTTCAGAATCTATTTAGGAGTACACATGGAGTTGGGAAATTTAAGATCTTCCCCAAAGCATGAACTTCAAATCCTCATGAGAAAATGCCTGTGATTGTGAATGTTCTCACAAGGCTGGTGAATTTATCACCGCTGTCAGCTGCTTGTGAGCAACCCAAAGCAGATTCCATTCCAAGGCAGATTTCATCCCAAGACAGACTTCATCCCAAGAAAGACTTCATCCCAAGAAAAACTTCATCCCAAGACATGGCTGCTCCTTAGCAGCTCACGTTTAGCTGTCTCTGCCATCGTCTTTTGCCACTCTACCCTACCCATGGAAGGGGTTGGAAGTGGATGGCTTTTAAGGTCTTTTCCACCCTAAACCAACCAGTGATTCCTAAGGAACCTAAGGATGAAGCTGGGAGAGTTACGGAGTGGCACTGCCCTTCAAAACTTAGGATGGTCACACATTGAGCCAACACTGATTTCAGCTGCAATTTTCATCAAAATTAAAAATACTCCGTAACCTTCTAGAGAAAGGTGACCCTGCCCATGGCTGGAACAAGATGGTCTTTAAAGCCCCTCCATCCCAAACCAATCAGTGATTCCGAAGGAACCTCCCCTGGATGAAGCTGGGAGAGTTACGGATTGACGCTTCAAAACCTAGGATGCTCACACATTGAGCCAACACTGATTTCAGCTGCAATTTTCATCAAAATTAAAAATACTCCGTAACCTTCTAGAGAAAGGTGACCCTGCCCATGGCTGGAACAAGATGGTCTTTAAAGCCCCTCCATCCCAAACCAATCAGTGATTCCGAAGGAACCTCCCCTGGATGAAGCTGGGAGAGTTACGGATTGACGCTTCAAAACCTAGGATGCTCACACATTGAGCCAACACAATTGAACAGCAATTCTCATCAAAAGATTAATCAATACCGAATGAACAAAGCTCTGGAACCTTCTAGCGCAAGGTGTCCCTGCCCATGGCTGGAACAAGATGGTCTTTAAGGTCCTTTCCAAACCAAATTCTACAGGTCTGGAATTCTACGATTGACATCCAAGAAGTGAGATGAGGTAGGAGCTGATATTCTTCGTGTCCCAGAAGAAGTGATGTAGGAGCTGATAATTCTTTGTGTCTCAGAAGAAATGGGAGCTCGGAGACCGCTGCTGCAGCCCCAGGCTGGAGGAAGGAATGCAATGCTTCCCCTGGGCTGCTGGAGGAGGAGCTGCACCTTCTGTAATCGTAGGTCACACTTTACATACCAATGCCACCAACTCATTCTGAAGGAGGAATGAACAAAGTCTCGGAGCAGAAAAGGAGAAACAAAGACGAGAACGGAGCTTTAGAGGAGAGACACAGCCAGTTCTTCTTGGGTTTAATCTCTTCAAGCAGATTTCAGGATAATTTTCGCGGAACAACCGAGCGCAGTGTTGGCCTCAGTACTGTCGGATTCGTTTATTGTACTGTCCTCGCCACCAAGGCAAGTGGCAAACACAGCAAGCAACCTACAGAGCAGCCCCTTGAGCAGAAAATCACCGGAGAATAGAGCAGATCAGTATGCGGCCGTTTGTACAAAGCATTTAGCCAGGCTAAAGGTTTGAGGGGTTTGTGTTCAGGCCAAAAAAGTAATGTCTTTGCAAGGTCTACAGGCTTGGGCCACCCAGGGCAGGTCACAGGGGGACTCCAACCTCCCTTCCAAAACATTTCACTGATGAAAGAATCAAGGAACAGGAACCGTTAAGCCCTTTACAATGGACAAAGAATAAAGAGTTCAAAGGCGCGGCAGAAAAGAGACATCCACTGTAAATTAATTCCAGCCAACGCCGGGATCTCCTCGTGCCCTCGGCGCGGCTGCGCGCGCGGGGACGGGGCCTTGCAGGGAGTGAGTGGCAAAAATGGACCCAGCTGGAGACTTCATCCCTCAGAAACATCCTTTGAGGGCACGATTTCCTCTGAATTACATGGGATTTGTGATGGCACCTCTGGGACGGAGGTGGAAGCAGCTCCCAGGAAAGGGAGTGTGGACAATCTGCTTGTGGCCATGGATAAAATCTGGGGAATCCACCATCTCAGGGTTCCTCAAGGAAGAATGGAGGTCTTGAAATCATCTTCCTTGGATAAAGCCTTGGAAGGTTAACCTAGAAAAGCCAAGTGATGGGACCTCCTTGGACAAAGCTTTGGAAGGCTATCCCAGAAAAGCCAAGTGATGGGACCTCCTTGGACAAAGCTTTGGAAGGCTATCCCAGAAAAGCCAAGTGATGGTACCTCCTTGGATAAAGCCCTGGAAGGCTATCCCAGAAAAGCCAAGTGATGGGACCTCCTGTTCTGTATCCACAGGAACAAAGTGACACCTCGAGGCTGAACAACAGACCCCTGCGTGGACTCTGGAGAAGCTCACAGGTGGAAAAAGTGAGAAATTATGGGTAGGAATTGAGGCAAGAGGAACAGAGAGAAGATCCCAATTCCTACACTGATCTTCTACTTCACCCAGTTTCCATACTGAGCTTCTCCTTCTCCCACACCATTCCCACACAACCCCGCTCTGAAGCTGTTCCCCATTACAGCCCAAACTCTCAAAGCTCATTCCCATCTGGGTAATTCCAGAGAGCTGTGGGAAGAGGGAGGAGTTACCCAAAATACACTGAACTGGGTCAGATTAAAGAAAAACTTCTCTCCCTCCCCATCAATCGTTCCTCTGATGGAACAAAGATGAGCCTGGAGTGCTGGCACTGCAGAGAAACGAGTGGTCCCAGTCATGGGACACTGGCAGGGCTGAGGAACTCCCACAGCCCCAGGGAGGGACTCCTCAGGGGTTGACCAAGAGATGTTTCTCAAGTTGAAGAAAAGGAGGCTCTTCAGAAGGCTGCTGGAGGGGTGTGCCAAGAAATCCTGCCCAGAGTCCATAGGACTGGCTTCAGAGCCAAGTCACGGATCTCCACAGGTTCCCAAACCCGAGCCCAAGGTGCACAGTGGATGTGTCCTGGCAGGTGTGAACTTCCCAGATCATTAATACCAACACCAGGAAATGTGGACTGTGCCACACATCCCACCACCAGCTCAAGAGGTTGTGGACTTCCCACCCCTGGAAATGTCCAAGGCCAGGCTGGGGGTCCAGCTTGGCTTTCCAGAGATCCAGGGGCAGCCCCAGCTTCTCAGAAAGAGTCATAAATAAACTGATTTTTGATTAATGCATTCCAATCCCTCCTGTTTTTAAAATACTCCATCCTAAATGGTAGCGATGGTCTGGAGAACATCAAGGCAGCATTAAAGAGGAAAAGGAAGAGTAAAACTTGGATCTCTTGGAATGTTCTGCCCTGAAGATGCTCTGGGTGAACTCTGTGGGCATCCACCACCCCAGACCTTGGCATCACCACACCCCTGACCTGGGACTCCAAACAGAAAGGGGCACGGCAGAACTGTTGGATTTCCCCCCAAACTGGGGATGCTGCTTTGGGATTTCTCCTCTGGAGGTTGAAGGAAAGGACTCTGTGTACACCACAGCCATTTTGGTGGGAAGTTCCATTTGATTCCTAATCTACTCTTTTCCTTTAGATTCCTAATCTACCCTATTTCTTCTGCCAGCGTTAATATAAATATGAACAAATTTATAAATATCATTTTAGTATAAATACATTAATATCACACACAATTTCACGAAATGCACTAATAATTCTTTTCAGTTTCTACTCTGTAGTAACTTTGATTAAAACCTTTTCTTTGTTTTCTCCTGTCTGGTCAATAAATAACTCCTTTCATCTACCACCCTTAACGCCCGTGGGCCAAAGCCATTTTAGGTGTGGGCCACCTCGATTTAAACTGCTGCCAAAACTCTGAGCCTGAGGCGGAGCAGAAATGACAAAGCCGAGGGCGGGGTGGTTTGGGCGCTTACGTTCACACTCCTCCACGTCCAGGTTGAACTGGTGCAGGGCCCCCAGTGTGAGCTGCCTCACCTCGGCCTCCAGCAGCAGCTGCAGCAGCGACGTCGAGAGGTGTTTGCAGGCCGACATGCAGGCGGTCTGGGCCACCTTCCCCTGCAAGGACAAACGGACACTCGTCACGGCCACCAGCACAGAAAGCCACCCAAGAACGTCTGCAGCCCAGCCCAACCTCCTCAGTTAAAGCCACTCAAGAACTTCTCCAGCCCAGGCAAACCTCCTCAGTTAAAGCCAACAGAGAACTCCTCCAGCCAAACCTCTTCAGTTAAAGCCACCTCAGAACTTCTCCAGCCCAGCACACTCTTCAGTGTGTCCCATCTGTGATGGGATCTTCCCAAGGCGCTCAACATCACAACCGTCTGCTTCCAAGGGAACCCCCTCTGGAAGTGCCCATGGCTGAGGGAAGCGTTAGGTCTTGCTGGGTGCAGATGGGAGAAACTCCGACCCAGGAGAGTTTTGGGGTGCTCAGAGCTCCGAGCTCATCACATCTTAACGTGGACAAGACAACATTCCATTGATTATCAGAGAATCGTGGAATGTTTGGGCTGGAAGGGACTTTAAAAGCCATCTCATTCCATTGGCAAGGACACCTCCCACTGTCCCAGGTTGTTCCAAGCCCTGTCCAACCTGACCTTGGACATTCCCAGCCACAACCTGACCCTCTCTATGGCAGGTGGGTCCACAACATGTATAAAACACATAAAAATGGGGGAATCCTTTGGCACAAGAGTGGGATTGTCACACAAACCCTCAGGCCGACCCCACAGGGAACAATCCTGACGCTTGCGTGTGACTTTGGATCGTGGTGCTGCCCTGCAAACAGCTCCAGCAGGAGATTATGTTCTCAAACACTCACAAAAGACTCTTAACACGCTTTCCTGACACCAAGGCGTGGCTTAGGAGCTCTCACTGACTTTTACAAGGGCTTTACAAGCTGTGTTTAAACTGGGATTAAACGCGGAGTTTACGCCGCGTTTCCAGCCCGGCATCGCCAGTTTCGTTGTCGCGGCACGGCAACGTTTGATGCCCGTGCCGGGAAGGGTTTTTTCCCAGCTCTGCAAAGTTGGTTTGGATTTTCAGGTCACATTCATCTTCAGCAGGAGGGAAAGAATGCATTTTTTATTTAGCAAAGGAGCTGAGCCGTGCGTTGCAGGGCAGGGTGCTCCATCTCCCGCTCGCCGCCGCTCCCAGGCTCCGGAGCGTCCATCACTCACCTCCCAACAAACACCTGCACCAAAATGAAGATGAAGCATGGCAACCATAAAGTTTAGCAGAGCTCCGGGGTTTTTTCTTCGCTTTTCATCATTTGTTTGTGCTTTTCTGACACGTTGGGTTATTTAAAACCTCGCTCGTGCCAATTCCTCATCCCCGAAAGCTGCGGGAAGTGCGGCGCTGCCCGGCTGTGATTTTTCTTCATTACTTCCAACAGACACTCGAGTTTTTGCTGTGGCCGAGGAGTTTTGACAGAATCATGGAATACCCTGAGATGGAGGGACCCACAGGATCATGGACCCAACCCCTGGCCCTGCACAGACCCCCCAACAACTCCACCCTGTCCATGCCTGGCAGTGCTGTCCAAACTCTCCTGGAGCTCTGGCAGCCTCGAGACCGTGCCCCTTCCCTGGGGAGCCTGGGCAGTGCCAGCACCCTCAGGGGGAAGAACCTTTCCCTGAGATCCATCCCAAATTTCCCTGGCACAGCTCCAGCCGTTCCCTGGGTCCTGTCCCTGTCCCCTCCCTGCCCCTCGGGAGGAGCGAATCCTGATGAGTCTCCCCTGAGCCTCCTCTGCTCCAGCTGGACATTCCAAGTGCCCTTAACCTCTCCATGTGTCACTGAGATGTCCCAGATGGAAGCAGAGGATGGGAAATCAAAGCTCTGTAGCCAAGCCCCGAGACCCTGCTGAGCTCCTGATCCTTCCTAGAAGAGTGGGACAAAATCCCTGGAGTAGCTCATGCTCCACACCAGCAGGAATTTACAGAGGGTTTTAACCTTGGAGAAACCTTGGAGGTTCTCACCCCCAAGGGAGCCACAGAAAGGTTTGGGTTGGATCTTAAATCCCATCCAGTTCCACCCCTGCCATAGGCAGGGACACCTCCCACTATCCCTGATGGATCCAAGCCCCAGTGTCCATCCTGGCCTTGGGCACTCCCAGGGATCCAGGGGCAGCCACAACAAATCTGGGAATTCCAGCCCAGCCCCTCCTCACCCTCCCAGAATCCCACCCCACTCTCCCCTTTCCCAGTGGGAAGCCATTCCCTGTGTCCTGTCCCTCCATGCCTTGTCCCCAGTCCCTCTCCAGCTCTCCTGGAGTCCCTTTAGGCCCTGCAAAGGGCTCTGAGCTTTCCCTGGAGCCTTCTCTTCTCCAGGGAACACCCCTCAAGATGAACTTGATGAGCTTCCCCTGTGCTCACCTCTCCAGCCTGTCCAGGTGCCCCTGGATGCTCTCCTTTCCCACACCACACAAAGGAAAAACCCCAGGAAGGTTTTCTGTCCCCACTGACCAAAACTTGAGAGGAACACCCCTGTCACACCCCAAGCACGGCTCAGATCAGCACATGGAGGTACCTGAAGGTGACCTAAACCTGCCCCAGGCACCAATTCCTGGTCAGGCAAAGAGCTGAAGACAAGTGACACCACTGGCGGGTGAAAAACAGCAAACAATTGAGATGAAATGTCACATAATCAAGCTCCAAATGAGGAAAATCCGATAGGAAAAGCAATTTCATCACCAGGGCTTGGCAGCACCACGACTCTGCAAGGCCTCCCCGAGTGGAAGTGGCACTTCAGGATGTTCTTTATGGAAATGTTCTCCCAGGACTTGTTGCAGAATTGGTAAAGGGGATCCAGGAGCAGCTTCTGGCTCAGCCTTCCCTCCTCCTGCCTTTTCCACACAGGATCAGGCCAGGTCTAAAACTGTTTGAGGTGCAAATGTCCACTGTCCTCACTCTCAACCTGAATCTCCTCAGGCCAGAGGAGAACACAACCTTTTATTTCCATTATTCTTGAGGTTTAAACAACTAAAAATCTTTTCTTTAAAAAATACTCAGTCTTTCTTCTTAAAGAACACAGAGATGCCTCACAGTTTAGATTCAATATTATCTGAAGAAAAGCAAAAGTATATGGAATTATTTCTTCTGCTGTTTGAGCCTGAATCCCTTTTCCCCTTATATTTATTATCAGAGAGCTTGGAGATGCCACAGGAGTTTCAATCACGGTGTGAAATGTCTGCTCAGAGAACAGAAGGTACCACCAGGGATGAGCAGCAGCTCCTGCCCTGGGCACCGAGATTTAAAACCCTCCCAGAATTTATGGGTTTCACTCCTTATAAATAAGACCGAACTTAATCCTTTCCTGCCTCACCCCTGCGCTCCACGAGTTACAGCAGCTCCTTATAAAGTCAGCCGTGGCTTGTGAACATCAATTTCAGGCTATTTCCCCAGGAATACAGTGGGAAATCTGCTGGATAAGCAGCTGCTGCTGACAGGAGACAAACGAGCGCGCAGCCGCTGATATATCAGCACTAATAAGCTGCCGCTGCAACTGAAGGTTGTTTGTATTCCCACTTGGAATGGCTCGGGCTGGCAGGAATCAAGCACATCCTCCTGCCACAGATGCCCATCTCGGCTCTTCGGAGCTTATTTACGAGGCAGTTTCACTTCACGGTGTTGGGTTTGGGGTTTGTTTTTCTTTTTTCCCTGGTTCTTTTTCGAGTTTTCCTGCAGCGCTGGAAGAGCCGGACTCGCCCGCCCGGCTGCGGGACACACGGAGCCGAGCCCAGCACAGACGTGTTTGCCACAGCCCCAACCTTCCCAAAATCATTACCCGCCCCGCCCTCGGTGGCGGTGCCGGGACTTGTGCCTTGGCACGGAGCGGGAAGCTCCGAGGTGTCATCTCCTGGAGAGCCCCGCGGAGCTCAGCCGGGACGGCTCCGGCCCCGCGCGGACTCCACGGTGATTTTCGGGAGTGTGGCAGAACCGGGGCACTCCCAAAGGCTGTCCCTGTGCCAGCACCTCGCTGGCAATCACCCGGTGACATCCTGATCCCGCTCCCTGGCGCGGCTCCAGCATGGCTCCATCCCTGTCTGGATCTCAGGAACGACCTGCCCGGACACTCTGGTCCCTCCAGGTTGGGAACAGTTTGTCCAAAGGGCGGGATGAGATCTGGACAGGGAGCAAAGAGCAGGAATGCAACCATGAGCTGGGAAAGGGGAAAACAAATACCTCAAAGGCACCAACGTGGCAGAAAACTGAAGAGCTTCAAACCATGCCAAGCAATCCCAGGAACAGCTCTGTAGGGTCATTCATTACTTAAGATCTTTGTAAATCCTATTAAAATCTGGATTTGCACTGGGAAGAACAGGGATCACAGGTGAAAGTTCACAGATCTCCATGGCCAAGATATCCAAGCACCTCCTTGGTCCAACCTCAGTCAAACAAAGATATTCTGAGGGTGTTACCAGAGAAAATTCCATGGATTTATTGTTTCATGGCTCAATCTGTTTGAAAACAGAGTTCTGGTAATGAATCCCTCTGTCCACAGCTCCTGATGGGACCTTGGGGTTCCTGTGACACCTCTCAAGGTGGCACTGCCCTGCCTGTGCCACCCAGGCTCCCTCTGGACACACAGGAAGGATCCAGAGGGTTCCCTGTGACCATTCCAAGCAGTGAAAGGGAGACACCAAACTCCAAAGCTCTCCCAGAGCTGCAGCCAAGGGGGTCCTACCAGAGCTCATCACCACAGGATCTCTGAGGTTGGAAAAGCCCTCCAGGACCACTGAGTCCAACCTGTGCCTGATCCCCATCTTGTCCCCATCCTGAGCACTCAGTGCCACCTCCAGGCATTCCTTGGACACCTCTAGGGATGGGGACTCCAAACCTCCCTGGGCAGTTCCAATGTCCAGTGTCCATGGGCTACCCCCCACTGAGTCCATCCTACTCGAGGAGATCAGCCATGAAATCCTCTCTTTCCATCCCTATCCCATCCCTGTGCAGGGAGGGAAGGCTCTGGATTCCCAGGAGCAGCCCCTCTGGGAAGGGCCGCGTGGAGGCTCTGGAGCCGCCCCGCTGCCGGGAGTGTTTGTTTAGGAATGGCCAATCTGTTACCAATTAGGGAGAGGAAACGCCGAGAGGCTGCCTTGTTAATTAAGGAGCTCGCTATCAAAGGACTCATTAAGAGCTACTGAAATGGAATGGTTGTTCAAATAAATACCCATTAACCTCAACGCGCAATCAGCAACACGCTGCCAGTCCCCACCACCCTGCAGGAGCACCCCTGGCTCTCAGGGAATCATGGAATGGGTTGGGTTGGACCTGAAGGATCACCCAGGTCCATCCCTGACACCTTCTGCTGTCCCAGGGTGCTCCAAGCCCCAGTGTCCAACCTGGCCTTGGACACTCCCAGGGATCCAGGGGCACCAGCAGCTTCCCTTCGCCTGTTGGTGCCTCCTGCACTTCCCCTGGCCTAAACCAGGTGGGATGTGATCCCTGAAATCCAAACCCAGCTGCTGCTGTAGCACGGAGAACACTCCCACCGACTCTCCGAGGAATTAACGCAGCATTTCCATGGAAAACAAAGCCTGACGGGCTCCAAGTGCTCTCAGAGTTTCCAATTATTTATTTTTTTGCTACCAGCAGAATTCCTTCTCCGTCCGCAACAAGCATCGGGATTGATGCGATTAAGGATATTTAGATGTGCAAATCCAGGGACTTCAGACAGCAGAAAAGCGAGCCAAAAACTGGGAATCCTTCAGTATTAAATGTACAGTTTTCTATAAACACCATGAGTTGTCCCAATAATTTCAACACCGAATTTCCTGACTTTCCCAATCCATAAGGCAGCACTGGGATGTTTTGCAGAGGATGGAAACGTGATGGGGAAATAATGAGCAATTGTTTGGTAGCACAAACCCGAGGATAATCCCAGTGGATCCTCTCTGTGTGGCCACGGATGGAGACTTCGGACCCCACAGACCTCCCAGGGCTCATCTCCTGCTCCAGAGGCCTCTGGATCCCCTGGCTGCCCCAAATCCCCCTGAACGGGGGACAAAATCCAATAAATCAGCTCTGGAAATCTTTCCTGCCTTGCCTGTGCTGTCCTGATTTGCCTTTTTTTTTTTAAACAACGGTTCTGCACTCACTGAAGGTGGCAAAAAAACCCCCAAACCATCAAAAAAAAACCCAAATCCTTTCCAAAAACACAAACACTTCTCAAAGCGTCAAAACAAATGAACGACGAGTACTTGTAAATTTTAAAAATATTTTTAAGAGGTTTACTTAAAAAAGAAACCTTTCACTAATTGCCCAGAAGTCCATTTTCAATTGGACAAAGTGTGGAGGTTTTTGGTTGGATTTTTTTTTTCTGGTTTGTTTTGGGTGTTTTCAGCTTTGTTTTAGTTAAAAAAACCACACAAAACCAAACATAACCCCTACAAAAAAAAAAAAAAAAAAAAAAAAACAAAAAAAAAGACAACCCAAAAGCTGTGGATCTGCACTCAAGATCCTGCAAATAAATGGGTCTCCAGGACAAAGAGGTCCAAAGGAACAAAGGAGAGCCCCAAGCAAGGAGACCCCCAAGGCCAGCTGGTGTATCTGGTTGGTTGCCAATGTCATCCCAAGCTTGGTGGCCTTCAAAGATGTCCCCTCAAGGCTGGAGCTCAGCTGGCACCAGAGACCACCTTGGCCACACCAACCTCTATGGCTGCACCCCAATTAAACCCAGTAGGTATCAAAAAAACAATTAATTAATTCTATTTACTCAGCTTCGCAGCAGACTTATTAAGAAGAAATCTCTTTTTTGTCCCTAAATTTTTTGGGGTTTTTTTATGGAAGGAGGAGAGGAGCAGAGCAATTCCTGGTTTGCAGCTGTGGGACACGAGGGGTGGCTGACGTGTGACCACCAACGGGCCCTGAGTGACCTCAGCCACTGGCAGACCCCCATCTGATCCCTGGCTCCGTGGAGTCATCCCGGGAGCTGAACACTGGAGCCACTGTGTGGATTTATGGAGTTGGAAAAAGGGGCTGGTGCCAAGTTAGGAGGTGATGTTCACGTGGGCTCGGGATTTGCCAAGGAAAAGAGAAAGGAAGGAAATCTTCCAGCAAGGTTGGCTTGTGGGTCAGGGCTCCTGGGCACACAGGAATGGCTGCTGGAGGAAGGGATGTTTCCCAGCCTTGGACCAACAGGATGCTCCTCAGCCCTGGACTTCCGGGATGATCCTTAGCCCTGGACCTCTAGGATGCTCCTCAGCGTTGGATCCATCGATGCTCCTCAACCTTGGACCAACGCGATGCTCCTCAGCACTGGCTCCATGGGATGCTCCTCAACGCTGGATCCATGGGATGTTCCTCAGCCTTGGACCATGAGGATTCTCCTGAGCCTTGGAACAATGAGTTGTTCCTCAGCCTTGGATCCATGGAATACTCCTCAGCCTTGGACCAACGGGACGCTCCTGAGCCTTGGATCCATGGGATACTCTGAGCTTTGGAGCTCCTGATGCCCAAACTCAGGAAGGGAGAGGTGATGGCTGCACACACATTTCTTTGGGAAGGCATTTTGGATTCCATCCACACTGGGACACATGGAATGGCCAATGTCATTGCCACCATGACAGCAGCCTCCCTTCCAACAGCCCCAACATCCATCCTGCCACTCCCAGCTGGGACAGGCATCCATGCCCTGATTTCCCAGGAATGGGAAGGGCCTCTTCTGCCCAGGATCCACCATTCCAGAAGTGATCCCATGAAGTGGAGTTGCTGCTCTGGGAAGAGGATGAGCCTTGGGCTGTGAGCAAGGCAGGCTGTGGTCACCCATAGAAGAGCCCTCGGTGCCATCAGCAAATCACCGGATTTCAACAAAGTTTCACCGCTGGAGCTTTTCCCGAGGAAAACTGGGATTTTGGTCTTGCTGTGACCATCCCTATCTCAGTTTAGGAGATGATGTCCCACCATGGCAGATCTCAGGTTCCCCATGGGAAACCTATGGGGAGCAGCACCCATTATCCCAATTCCAAGTGGAATTTGTCTCCTGCAAAGACCAGCTCAACTGGAACACCAACGGCACCCCAGGAGCCCAAAGTGGAGCTGCTCCAACCAACCTGGAAGGCCCCAGCCCCTGCCTGACCTCCCATGGAAGCTGAGGCCATTTCAGTGGCTGCATTCCAGAGATGTGGAAAAAATTCCATGGTGTGTCCTTTGCCAGAGGCAAACATTTCCCATCTTGATGATATCTTGGGAAAACGGGATCCGGCAACAGGACCAACACCTGGCAGAGCTGAGCTCCCAACAGAAGCTCAGGGACAACCAAGCAAATAGGAAAAAAAAAAGGAAAAGGGGGAAGAAAAGAAAAACCAGCAATTATCCTCACCATGCCAAAAATAAACCAGCCACTGCAGCCTGATACAAATCCCTGACATTCCAATAAAAGAGGAAAAACACTTGGCTGTGTCCAAGATGCCCAAGGTCAACAGCTGGAAGTATTTTGGCTGGAGCTGGGAGAAGCTCAAGGCAGAGGGAAATCACACTGGGGGTGATGGCCACAACCAGCTCCTGCAGACAGGTCTGAAAGGAGCATTTATTAAAAATATTTAATTCTGTTTTATTCCGTTTGGGGCTTTTTGGGGGGGGGGTCTTAAATACTTTGGGGAGTAACTAGCTCCTCGGAAAGGTTTTTCCTCTGAAGGAATGAAGAGGTCTCAGCGCCATGAGAAGCCTGAGAAGAAGAAGCAAAACCACCCAACAGCAAAAGCACAACTTGAGGAGTTTGGAACCATGGAAAACTGTGGGATTCAGGATATCAGAGGCTCTGGCATTAACAGCAGGCACAGGAACACACAATTTGTCCTTCTGTCAGAGTCAGCAAATGACTTCTTCATTATTTTTGTTAAATAGGAAAACAAACAAACAGAAGGAAGGGCAGGGGATGGGCAAGGGAAGCACCTCGGGATGCAGCTGCCACAGCTGAGCACGGGGCAGCTCCTCTGAAGCCCTAAAGAATCCCAGAGTGGGCAGAGATCTCTGGAAGCTCCATGGCTGGGAGCAAAGCTGGGAAGCTGCTGGGGAGGAATTTGGATATGCACATACACATAAATCCAAGGAAACAGAAGATTTCATGATCTCCGTCTTTTCCCTTGTTCAACATCCAAAGGCAGGGCAGGATATTTTGAATTAAGTGGTTTTTGGGAGTCAAGAACACAGGAATTGTTCAGTGCAGAGCCTGGATCACTCAGAAGGAGCTGGAGCATCCAGGTGCTCTCCAGGCTCCTGGGATGCTGCAGGATCTCTCCAAGGAGCTCCACACCAGCCACAGGTGGGAAAGATTCCTGCCAAAAGATTCAGGGTGGGATGGCATCAAGCCCTAAGAAACTCTAGGAATATTCCAGGAATTACTCTAGGAAGTACAGTCTTTATCCTTGTTTGCCACTGGATTTAACTGTAGACACTCAATAACCACAGAACCACCTGATCCCAACATTCCCATCAGGCTGGAAGTTGAGACTGGCATCAAAATCATGGAATCCTGGAATGGTGTGGGTTGGAAAGGGAACTTAAATTCCATCCAGTGCCACCCCTGCCATGGGGCAGGGACACCTCCCACTGTCCCAGGCTGATCCAAGCCCCAGTGCCCAACTTTTCCTTGGGCACTTCCAGGGATCCAGGGGCAGCCATAGCTTCTCTGGAAAATCCATTCCAGCACCTTACCACTTTCACAGGGAAAAATTCCTTCCCAATATTCCACGTAAATCTCCCCTCTTTCATCTTGAAGCCAAAAAGTACAGAAGGAACATGAAGTAGCCTTAATTTTTTTGGTCCTATTCGTGCCTCCAAAGGCTCTCTCCTGGTCCCCATGTCCAGGATCCAAGAATTTCCCAGTTCCTTGATGCAAAGCAGAGCCGTGGCCCGGCCGCGATCGGGGCGTGCGGCTCCAAACTGGAACAAACGAGACCCAAAAAAAAAAAAACCAAAAAAAAAAAAAAAAAAAAAACAAAAAAAAAAAACCCAAAAAAAAAAAAAGGACATATTTCATCCTCCTCTTTTGTGGCTTTTATTTTCTTTTGTATTCGCTTTGGGAATAACATTCTTTCCATTGGGAAGAGCCTGATTTTCCATTAAATACAAAGCAGCTGCCATTTTGGAAACAAAAAGCTGATTAAATACAGATTCATTTTTTTATTTTTTCCCTCGCTTATGAAGAGCAAGAACCACGTTTGTTTCTGCTGATTTATCGGGGCAAAGCTGCCAATTACGGCAGCAGGAAAACTTAAAGAGAGGGACTTGAATCGCTCCATCTTCCCGAAATAATTTTGTAATTACAATTCGATGCCGGAGAAAAGGGGAAAGATCCAGAAGTCTGGAGCGCCTGTCCTCCCTCTGGGACAGCGCCCCCGGGGGTTCCTCACCCTCTGCACAGACAGGGATGCTCCAGATTCCCCATTTACGCAGATTCCCGCCCGTTGGGATGCCGGCGGAAGGCTCGGCACGTTGGGGTGACGCGCAGTGTCTGGAGGAGAGGCAGCCACTGCCCCACTGCGGGCCCAGATGTTGAACAGACTGGAAAAAAGGATGAGCTCCACGGAAAAATCCCAACCCGCCCACACCATTGCTGCTCTATGAGCCAGCAATGCTCAGTCCAAGAGATTTTTCCAAGCAGGCCCGAGTGACCAACAGAAGCAGCGGCTGAACCTTCAGCTCATCTTGTCTTTTCCCAAAAACTGAATCATATCTTAAATTTCCATCTCCAAACTGAGGCATTACAGCTGAAAACCAGCGAGAAGATGGATAAAACAGAGAGATGGGGGAAGCTGTATCAATTAGTGACTGGTTTTTAATTAACCCATGGTTTATTGCCGTTCACGAAACCCAACAAAAAACTCCAGAGGATCGTGAGAATTCCATAAGGATCTGCACTTTGAAATGCTTTCCCCACTCCTGCCATTCCATATACCCAAGGCTGCAAGATCCAGGGAAAATCTCTGTGGAAAGGGACCCTGTGATGGTCATAAAATCATCTTCACCCACACTGGTGGCACCAACCATGGCTGGTGGCTCCTGGCTCCGAACGATGATTCCAGGCACCCAATTTTTCTGTGCACCCTCAACTCAAGTGTCCCCTGCACAGGGACCTCAAAGGAAGGTCTGGGCTCCTCCAGGGCAGGGGGGGCTCCTCCCATGGATGGGTTAAGGAAGGTGTGGAGAGCTTTGGGAGCTGTTCATGGATGTGCCTTTGCACATTCCCAACTTAAGAGCCTTGGAAGAGCAGTGGATGAAACAGGAGGAGAGCAGGAAATTGCAGATCCTAAATATCCAAGAGGGTAAAAAAATCCCAATCCAAACTTGATCTCCTGGTAGGATTTGTGGAAGGTCCAGGCTGAGGCTCCGGAGTGGGAAGGAGAAGGCACATTTGGATTCCTCAGGCCAGGGCTGGAATTTCGGCTGCCAAATTCCCTGTGCCACACATTCTTTATGCATGGAGGTGTGGGCAAGAGAAAACATCCAAGAGCTTCATCAATCCCAGTTTGGAAAACAAATTCCAAGCCAGCTGTGCCGAGGTGACTCCACAGAGGGAACGACACTTATGCAAGCAAGCCCTGATTTAAAGGATTTATGGGATTGGGCATTTTGGCTTCCATGAATTTTCCAACTGCTGAAAGCAGACAAGGAAACCTTGGAATTCCAGATAACCTGGACTCGAGTTTACCAGAACTCCTGGGTTAGGCAGAGGTCAGCCTGCCCCATCCAGCGCCACGAAATCCATGGGATTTGGACACTCTGCTCCTTGTTTTCAAGTTCCTGTTTCGACTCTTCCATCCTGACAAATATTTGGGATTTGGAGACACTTAGGAAGGCCAGGAAAGGGCTGCTCCAGCCACCAGTCCATTCTCTCCCCCTCAAGGCATCAGTGTTTCAAAGGAATTTGGCCCAACCTTTGGGCCAAGCAATACCCTAAAAGACTTGGATCACCCTGAGCCCCAGACACGGAAGATTCTGGAAGCTGCTCATACCCTGTCCACGTCTGTATCCCATTTTTTTTTACCTTTTAAACTTCCAGGATCAGCCACAACGACTTCCCACGGGACAAATTAAACTCTGCTAAAATTCCTCCTTTGTCCTGCCACTTTATGCAATCCCATTTTTATTTTTCCACCTCTCTCAGATGGACACATCCGTGATTTATTCCCACCAATTAATCCCAACTACGCAGAGAACAGAAAATTAGGAGGGATAAAAGGAAAACTGGGATCTGCTGCCGTTAAGAATGAGCCCAACTAAGAGCAGGCTGGCAAAGCCCCTCCATATAAAGGGATTACTCCATCCCTGACCCTTTCCAGGGGAGCTCCAGGTATTATTTTCCATTGATTTACCTTAATGAAAGTAATGCCCCCCTCTCCATAGGAAGCTGACTCCAGAGCTGTCTAGGCACTGGATCCAATTAAAGGAATAAATACATCTGGCTTCTAACCGGCTCCAAGTCTGGAAAAGCCAGAGGGAGAAGGGCTTTTTGCATCTCTCCCTCTTGGACTACGCCCTGAGGACACCATGGAGGATGCTTGACATCCAACACCGCTCCTGGAAACCCCTGGCTGCAGGGAATGCCTGGAGCATCCCGGCTGCTCCGTGGCTCCGACGCGGCTTTGATGGGAGCCAGCCTGGGATTGCTTTAACGAGGCTCTGTCTCTCCAGGAGCTGGCCTTGATTTGAGGCCTCGGCGTTGACTCAGAAACCCCCCCAGGTGCCCGGAGCCTGCGAACACTCCAGGCTTAGCTAGGCTCAGTTTCCAGGGAAAGGGGCACAAAGCATCCCACTGAAGCAGGGAATATCGGTCGGCATTCCCATGAAGAGCAGGGAATACAGGCTGGAAAGCACAAGCAGGGTCCAGGCTCTGAATGTGACAGCCCCACAGAACTCCCAGGCAGGCTTTGCTCCCATGGTTTGCAGCCGTGGGAATAGAGGAAACAAGGTGGCTCCGGAGCACTTTGTTTGCTGTCTATCCCTGGAAATGCCGTGGGTTTTCCTCCCGTACATGGAGCAAGCAGAGATGACAACAATCACAGGGGGCTGCTGAACCAGAAGGAAGGTCTGAAAGGTCTCCTTGGGTTGGTTTTCTTTGGTGCTAATTGGCCAAATCCAAACAGGGAGATGGCCAATGTCAAGAATCCACATTATTTTCTGGAGAAAACCATGGAATCCCAGAATGGTTTGGGTGGGAAGTGACCTTAAAGAGGATCCAGTTCCACCCCCTGCCATGGCAGGGACACCTCCTACTATCCTAGGGTGCTCCAAGCCCTGTCCAGCCTGGCCTTGGACACTTCCACTCCAGTCTGGGGGAAGGTTAGTGGTCCAATCCCTCACACCAGGAGGAATTTCCAGCTGGAATCCCCATGGGGAATTTCTCTGAACAAGGAGCAAGGGGGGATTTTACAAACATCTTTTCTCTTTGGAGAAAAGTGTGAGGATCCCATCCAGCTTTTCCTAAATCAGGCATTCCCCCGATTCCCTGCAAATTTAGGTATTCCAGGGTGATAAAAGGAGCCACTTCAATGTTCTAAAATGAACAACTTAGTGACCCAATGGGAAGGAAACCCTTCCCATTGGTCTCTGATTTATCCCAAGATTATTTATCCCATTGATTTGAACTTCTAATCCATCTTTTCCTTTTCTCCTGGCTGACACAAAGGACCTTTTCTGGTTCAGCTTGCCCCCGAGCCTGGAGGTGGGAGCGGAGTAGAGCCAAGGTGCAGGACACGGCGTCCGGTACTCACCGACATGGTAGAGTGGACATCTACCTCCCCCTACAGAGGACAACACAGGAGGTCAAGGTCAAAGGCACAACAGAGCAAAGCAGGAGGACAAAGGAACCCAAAGGAGCTGCCCACAACCCCCCAGCAGCAGCTCTGGCATCGGCAAAGGATTGGAAAACCAAAACAGGAGCTCCTGGAAGATGCTTGGAGGGAGAGGAGGAAAATAAAAGTACCACAAGAGCAGCTTTGTTGTCATTCTGTCACAGAATCTTGGAATGGGTTG
>VZRX01016308.1:0-69513 GCA_013398075.1 Notiomystis cincta
AATATTAATTATTTTTATATGATCCCAGCAGCTGCCAATATCCCTAACTTCATATACACCTACAACAATGCTGTGTTCATGTGAGCTTCCAGATCCTACTCACATTCCTGCCACCTCCCTGTGCAGTTTCATACCCTTAAAGACACCAGGTACATCATCCTGAAAATAAAGTATTAGATGCCCAACGTAAAAATGGCAGTGATTTTTTTTACCTTTTTGAACAACCTTTTCAAGTAATTATAGCGTCTCCCTGAACAGTCCCCATGCAGGATTAAGCCAGCTAACCATATCTGTCAAAGGAATTTATGTGTCACCAGCAGTGCCCTGTCACTACAGAGAAATGATTACTGGAAAGAATCTAAATCACTGTTAGAGAAATCTCAAAGTACAATGTTGTAATTACAATTTGAATTTCAAATAGAGAATACAGGGAGTAATACATCCTCTTTGGGACAACTTCCGCTAGCCTTACTGCCTTCAATTTTTGTGACTTTTTTTATTAGAAAACAGTATTTTCCATTATTTTTATAACACATTGACACACTGCAAATGCATTTCTACAGGCAGAATACACAATGCTATGAATACATTTACATTTATTCTGAATATTTAAAGAGGAAAGCCCTGGATATAATCACAGAAGAGTTATTTCTAAGCTGTTATATTTTTGCATTTTATCTGTGCATTCCACTGGAGCTGAAAATCAGTGGGGAAGTAAATCAGCAGCACTTTCTGACTACACCTTCAGGCTCTATCAGTTTGCTTGAAACATATCAGATGATCCTGACTGGTAAGAAATAATACACTTGCTCTAACAAAAGATCTGATTCTCCTGTCAGAGGCTAAAGCACCTGGTGGTGCCAGGAGCTCCATGGGCAAGGACAGGGAGCAGAGCTGCTCCCTGCTCCCACTCCCTCTGACGCTGCTGGAGCAGGGCACCCAGGTCTCTATCCTTCCCCACAGGCCACCTCCCTCCATTTCAGCCAAGTTTAGCTTTGTCTGCACTCTTCTAGAAGCCCAACAGATAAACTTCATTCTTGCACTGAAGGCTACTGTGGATCTTTACCTTGATATATCAGAACAAATGTTAACGACATCAGCTGTTGCCATCCTCTGAAAATACCTGAACTTCCATGTTGCACACACTCTCAAATGAGAGATTAACAGCTGCACAAATAACAAGGGTTTGATGAAGTGCAGAGAAATACTTTCCTTGTGCCCACCTCCAGAATGCAGTGTTTAATGTGCTGGAGGTAAAAGCAATCCTTCTCTACCTGGATATGTAAGACATCCTGTGGAATTGTTCTTTGCACCAGCACAGGCTGATGGTGGATAGGCTATTTATCCTCCAGCAACCTAACAACTAGAGCAGGTATTTCTAGTTCCTAAAGAACAAAATAAGGGTTTGGGGGATTCCCTGTTCTACCATCAACCCCTGATTTTGGTGGGTTAGTTAAATTAAAGAGTTTTGTATCTAGGACCTTTGCCAAGATCATTTTTCACCCTAGCTCTTAATTCAACCTTAGCCAAGATGATTCTTAGCCCTTGAAAGACTGGTGGTGTTTCCTCTTGAACTGGAATTTGTTTCAAGTAAAAAGTATTTGTGGGCAGGGATAGTTCATGCCCTGCTATGTAAAGACTGCCTCTGTAAAGAAGAAAGTGTTTTTTGAGGATACTTGATAATCTGCTATTTCCCAACCATTACACAGAAGTATCAAATGCAGTGGCCACTATGATGACCAAAATGTTCCTCTGGAATCTCACTTTTGAACAGGAATATTTAGCTAGGAAAAATGAATGGTAATCTTCATGACAGGTTTATTATTCACATTTTGAATTCCTCATAGCAACATACCAGCCTTCCTAATTAACAAACAAGCAATTCAGTTTCCCCAGTTAGAAACACAGATGTTACCAATATCTGTTGGGAGATTTCCAGGCATGCTTTGTTCTGCCAGTTTTGCCAAGTTCTTTCCCTGACTTTAAAGGCTTTCAGTTCTTCTCATTGTTTGGTGGTCTGGTGTTGGTTTTGCTGCTGGTTTTGTTTATTCTTTGGGGGGTTTTGTGATTTTCTGTTTGTTTCTACATGCTATCTGTTGCCTGTGCTCTAATTGTCTATACTTACACATCTTCCCCTTACCCGAGAAATTCAAGAAAATCTGTAATTTTTTTTTCTTCCTGTGAATAAACAGATATTCTTTATTTCTTTTATGTCTGATTTCTCATTAATCAAGCTCAGGGGATGCTCCATGGTGCTATCCCTCCCATCCCTTTTCCTTACAGCACCCATGCTGTTAATACTGAAGGACGTGATAGCAATCTCCAGAATTCATTAACCAGATTTAGCACCTTTTAATTATAATTATAGAGTAACTAACAATACTGCTAATGCTTTTTATTATTCCAACTGCCTTCTTCAAATCAAGTTCCACATGCAAATGTGCTGAAGGAAACAAAATAGCTCCATTGTCATTAACACCCAGTGCAGCACACACATTCCTGCACACTGTTAGTAACACAGCCAGGGCTTCAACAGGGAGCCAGTAATTGTGTGATGTATGGATGTTAAATCCTGAGCCTGTTTGACCTTTTACAACTGTTCTGTAGTCAAACCACAGCTACAGCAGCTCTGAAGCATTTGATACAGGCTGTTCATACCTTGCATAGCCAAAATCTGTGTGTGTGAAGCCCAGAACATGCAACACACAGTGCAGCACCTGTGCTTGACTTCAGATTTGTCTGACATTCACTACACACCTGGCTTCCTTCTGGCAGACCCCTGTTACACCTGCAATTTACACACAGTATCAGATTATTTCAATGTATTTTGGACCAGAAAACATGGACATAACAGGCAAGAGTGGCCCGTGTTAGAGACTTTGCAGTTTTCTAAGGAAGCAAATGCTGCATAGCTGAGATGGGGTAACCACTTGAAGCTCACACACTTAAATCTACACTTGTGGCAGATAATGCATTAGTAATGCAACGCAGAACTTCAATCAGGAATTACTTTTGATCATTAACTAATCAATACCTGCAGCACTTATACTCAACATCCTCCTGAACTCGAATATTTCCACTAATGGAAAAACAGTGGAAAACACTAGACCATCTAATACTTACAGCTAATCTCCAAAAGCCTAGCTAGAGCATGATCTCTTTTTAGGACACCCTCACTACTGGAGATAGATTTTTAGCCTACCTTACAAGGAAGTTGCACATTCCTGAACATCTTGCCCTAACCCTTCAATTGTTAACGATTCAAGTAGGGAAGTCACAAGAGGAATTTTCTAACAAAAACTCAGCATGTGAGTAATGAACATTTTGACAGCTAGGGAACATGAAAGAAAGGAAAAAAAGCCCACACAGCTTGTGAGGCTGGCTTGTCCCCTTCCTTTAATTAACAAGGGTGAAACGTGCCACTTAAATGGGAAATTGTGTGACACATGACACCCTGCTGCACATGCTAGCATGAATGGGAACAAAATAGTCTGGGCTCACTGGATGGAGAATCAACAAAGCAGAACATGCAACTCATTAATACACACTGACCACAATATATATTCTATAATTTAATATATAATGTATATGTATAAATGATATAAAAACTGCATTATTTTCATTTTAGCTGCACTGACTGTCGTCCCTTCATGTGGATTTGGAATGGCAACAGGGAAGCACTTGCCAGGCAGAAATAACTCTAATGAAATTAAAGCAGTAATAAACTTTGATATTTGCCACAAATAAGATCACGAACACAAAATATGGATCAATGTTCTAAATCTGTGAAGATACCAGGTGGGCACAATTAGTTTTCTGCTTTTATTAGAAACTTGTTTAATATGTGACATACCCTATTACCACCATACAATTCAAGAGCAACCTGCCCAGAAAAACTTAGACACTACATTAAACCCCAAGAGGCTCTGAAGTATGTTTTCCCACATGGAATAGTATTTATCAATCCCAAATTTTATTCTATTCTAAATGATTCAGTAGAACATTACTTCACCTAAGGCAGCAAAGTGTCTATCCCATTCTTACAAAGAAACTCTTTAAACACTAAACTTCCCAGCAAGATACTGAATGTGCATTACATGTATTATATGCAAACTTTTGTGAGAACTTGAAATATCTTAAGAAACTGTATCAAGGTGAAAATGCATCCAAGAAAAATCTGCTTTTACATTTCCTTATAAAGATCCTTAACAGTTATTTTGTACATCTATTATATTTATGGCACTTGAAGTTAATGTTCCAAAAAATGAATTTGTACTCTTCCCTGAAATTGATTACTTTTGCTCTTGACATTCGCTGTGAGAAGAATTAGATTAAAAAAATCAGAAAGATACTAAATTTCTTATTTAAATATCCATTATAAGATAAAAACCCACATGGATCTCTCCCACTAGATTCTAGAATTTGTACAGGAAGGGCTACAGGAAAGTTTAAGTCACTTAAATACACACTCATGAAATCTCTCAAGGAAGTATTTCTCAATCCTCAAGAAGATACAAGACTTTCCAGATGGGTGCAACTGATGCTGGGATCTGGCCATTGCAACCTTAATTCCCTCATCTCTGAACAGCCCTCACCATTCCCACATTTCCTGTTATTTGTTCATCCCACCAATATCCTATTAAAGTGCAATCATTTTCTGTAACTATCAATTTAGATGAAAAAAAAATGTTTTCTCAACTTGAAAGATAATATTTGTTAATGTTTGTATTATTTAGCAGGCATTTCCCTTCAAGCATTTTTCCTGATATTCCAATTTACTTTAATATACTTACATGGATTTAGTACAGAATGTGCATCGTTTCCATAGTACTACAGCCATCTGGTGGGAGGGTGGGGTGGAAACCAAAACTACCACCACCAAAACCCAAACTAAATGAACCATAGCCCTAAATAAAGCCCTCTGAAGTGGAATACACTTTATCACTAAGATAACCACTTCCTGAAAGCAGGAATATATGCAGTCCTTTCAATTCCCTGCCAGAAGCCTGCTTTAGCAAGTCTAGCCCTATCCTACACCATTTTTAAAAGGAATGGTTCTGTGCCAGCCCACTGCCCTTCATAGCTGAAGGGCCTTGAGCTGAAACAGTATCATTTATTCAGATGAGTATAATTTATTCATTACTCAGGAATATGTGATTTTATGAGCTGGCAATCAAAAGAAACCCAGGGATGCAAAGCATATTCAAGAGCTGGCCTTCCTCATCTCTGTCACATAGGAGAAATCCCACCCAGCCTACCTGAGGTCATGTCTCAGTGTTTGTGAGCAGGGGATAGAAAAGTGTGAATGTGTAGCCTCAGCTTGCTTAGAAAGTTAAATTGAAAACATCTCTCATCCAGTCTCTAGGAGAATTTTGTTGTATTAGTCACAGCCTATGGACAAGGCACAAGAGAACACCCTGCTGCTCTTGTCTCTCCCAAATCATGCTGTCTTAAACTTTCCTCTTATGGCTTTCTCCCTCTCCAGAGACAGGGATGATTCTGGTGAGGATGCCTCTATCTATCCATACACATATTGCAACAGCGAAAAATAAGGAGACCTGGTGTAGTGCATGTCATATCTTTTAAGTTTACTAGCCAAGGTTCTTAAAACACCCCTGCAGGTTTAACCAGTTTCATTGCATTTCCAGACAGAACTGTGTTGTCACAGTAGTGACAGTTTGGGAATGTGCCTGTGTCCAAGTTTAAGTTTCATCTGGTGTTTACAGAATCAGATTTACAGCTAGTGTAAATAGAGCTGTCACTGTGCTTTACATCACGGCATAACAGGCAGCTAAAATGTCAAAAAAAGCTACATTTCAAAAACACAACAGACAAATCAAAGGATCATCAATACAGCTCCTTGCAAGTGAATCTTTTCCACGCAGGATGTTTGTATGAACTTTATTTTTACAGTAAACCACTTAAAGACACCAATGCAAGTCCAATGGCTGTGTAGGACAGTGGGGTTCTTTTCCTGAGGGAAAGCCAGCAGGGTTAGAAATAAACTTTGTTCAAATCACAGGAAACTTGTGCTCTATGAAGAGTAAACTGCCTTCAGCAGAAAGCAGCAGGCATTTACAGGCTCTTCTCTCAGTATCAGCTAGTATCAAATCTTGGGCCTGATGAAAGCAGGTAGAAAATGATGTGCAAGAACTGTCCCAAAAACCTGCTTTCTAAATTGGTATTTTAAAGGGTTTTTTTGTATGTGTGCATCTTCCCAGAATCTTACTGTCAGCCACAAAGAGCTGAGCAGGTGCACTGGTGAGATTTGAAATATTAACTCCCTTGTATAGGTGGCTGTAAGGCAAAACTTCACATTGCTGTTGTCCTGCCACCTCCCAGAGCTAACAACAAGCATCCACCACCATCCCAACACTCAGAGCCTCACAGCAGATGCAAGTTATGATCTGGAAATATGAACTGCAATTGAGTTTTCAAGCAAAAAGCCAGGCAGAGTGTGATAGCACAAGTCTGGGTATTTAAAAAGTCTCTCTGAAGACTCTACCTGTCCCTAGGAAAAATACTGTGTGCCCCACTCATTCAGAAATAAAGGAATTGCAGCCTCCTGACATTTTACACTCACACAGCTCTCAAAAGAGCAAGCTCAGGGACTTTCCTACCTAATATGATTCATTTAAGTAGGTGGTGAATTGAATTTGCACATGCTAGGCTTAAAACTGTTTCAGAAGAAACATTGTGTAAGGTACCAGATCTTTTGACTTTCCCATACACACAAAAATTATCTTGAAATACTAAGCCATTAAGCCTTCCATAGTAATGCATTACTTAACCACACTTCATTTGAACTCAACTACAAAACTCCAGATAATTCATATTTCACTCAAGACTCAGACACTTGCTGAAGTGCCACCAACTGTTACCAAGTAAGCCTGCTAAATTCCAAGCAGAGGCTTAAAATCTAAGTACTCTTAGCAGTAACAAACATTTGTCTTCCTTAGTGTTTCAGAAAAATCACAGTTTATATTAAGTCACTCCATTGCTCTGTTCCTAAAACTAGAGCTACTGACCTCACAGGTGGGGCTCCTGATCCAGGGTGAGCAGAGCCGGGATGGTGACAGCAACAAAACCTATCCCAGACAGTCCAGGAAACCCAAACACTAATTCAGCAAAGGACAGCAAACAGATATACTTAAACCAGTTCTACCCACACCTGAACCTTCAGGCTGGAGCTTAAATAATCTCCTGTGGCTGATGGGCTGCAGCTGTGGGTGGAAGGCCAGGTGAAGCTGGTGAGGGTATTTCCAGCCTGGTCCCGCCCTGAGGGCTGGCAACCACTAACCTGGATCTATCTGAAAAACACCAACAACCTTCTGACCTTGATGATCCTGTCCCAATTAAGCACCTGTTTGAGGCCAGCAACAGAGGCCTTTACAAGGCAAGACAGGCTATTGGTCACTGGTGGTGTGTGGCTCTTCTCCAGGAAAGTGATTTTCTTTTTGTAGCCCTGGGCATTGTTTGCATTCCCCTGTTTCCACTCAGGCAGAGGAAGAAAGGCACACCTGCACAGGTGGGATTGCTGCCCCACATTTATGACTTCAGCTTTCCTGGTAGCGTCCTTGAAAGCACAAATTGACCAAAAATATTGGAGCCAATGTCTTTCCACTCAGACCCAAACTTCACAGTCACTCTCTAGAAAGCCCTTGGCATATCTGGGCAAACTTCCACAACAGCTTCAGAGCTCACCTGCTGAAGCTCAATTACATCTCTCCTGTAGCATCTAGTAAAAAGTACAGTACAAGATTCAGCTCTTGAAACCAGAAGGATAAAATGCAATTATATTGCATGTAATGAAACAAATAACTTGGATATTTTGACTGACACAGATTGTGTTTCTCCCACACATCTGGGAATTATTAATAAAGGTTTTCATATACACATGTTCACTCTCCTGCAGGAAAGTAAAAATTGCCATGCAAATAATTAAGCCATTATATTCCTTCTGTTCCACCTCAAATTAGTCTAAACACGAAAAAATAATTTGTTCCTTTTTCTTAAAAAAAGAAATAGAGAAAGTAACTTTATACCTTGTCAGAAGAAAATAAGCTTTTTACAAGGGTTTCTTTCCAGTGTTCATTTTGAAAGTCTAATTTTAAGCAGACAGTATTTCAGAAGAGAGAACATGTATCATCATTTCCTTTTGTTGTTATACATGAATATATTCTCCAGCCTGTCAAACATCTAAAGGGTAAGCTGAGATTCCCAAAACCCTACAAGGCTTACTTATTCAAGAAATTCTTGCAGATTTTTTTTTCCTGAAGATATGAAGATGTTGAAAACAGACATCAGAGAAAAGGGATCATCCAGTTTTCCAAATTAAATAGTGACAAACCATGTGAGCAAAGGGATGAAATAGTATCAAATTTCACTCTGGCAGTGCTGAGATTCCCATGTCCTTTAAATTTGGCAAAATTGGAGACATCTTCCAGGCCACACACTTTAGCCTGTCACATTTGAAGAATGGAAAATTATTTTAGGAAAAATAGCCAAATAACAATAGTGTTGTTATTGGCATTTTAAATTTGGGATGTGTGCTTTCCAGCATGTATTTAGTTCCAGAATTGCTTCATTCAAATACTCAGCTTTAATAACATGTCTGCACTTGCTCCAGTGAACTGAAGATCATGTTCTCCACTTACCAGGGAAGTACAACACAAAAGGAATGGAGCTGCTCTGCTCATGTAAGGAAGGGCTTCCCTTGGGTACCTGCATGACAGTGGGAAAAAAAACTATTAAAATAAATCATAATTTAAAACAGATACAAGCCTTGCCAAGCACATTAACTAGAAAATTGACTTCAATTCCCTTAAAATGATATAAAGGATGCAATCCTATTATTTCACTGAGTTATTTCATCTCCCATGAAGAAAATACCACATGTTTCTCAGAAATGACCCTCTACACCAGCAACCTCCACCTTCCAAGAGGTTTTAGATCCTGCTGCATATACTTTAAACACTGTAAACATTTCTAAAAGCTTCGTGTGTTGTAGATCAAGCTACAGCCATGACTACTTGGACACTGCTTTATTAAGTACCCCACATATATTTATTAATTAAAAATAAAATGAAGTAAGCGTTGCTGAATCAAATACTGGTATAGCCACGTGTTTGTCTGTCCATCCTTTGCATGTGTGTGTATAGAAAGCATGTCCAGAAGTATGGTCTGTGTTGTTTTTGTCCATAGCACACCACACTGGAAACCACACTGGTACTTCAAAAGCAACATCTGTTTATGTCATAGACTTATAGAATCACGGATTTCAGTTAGAAGCGACCTTAAAGCTCATCTCATTCTCCTCTCTGCCATTGGCAGGGAAGCCTTCCACTATGCCAGGTTGCCCCAAGCAACTTGGCCTTGGAAACTTGCAGGGATGGAGCAGCCACAGCTTCTCTGGGCAACCTGTGCCAGGGCCTCACCATCCTCACAGGATGCCTTTGCATTTTCCAAAGAAATACATCATACAAATATTCATATAATTAATCAGTGTTACCAAGACAGCCACAGAGGCACTAACACAGCCCTCACATCCTGCCTTGCTGTGCAGTGTCCTCAAAATACTGGTCTTGGACTAAAGCTCTTACCTGGCATGGATTCTGAAGCAACTCTAAAGTTTGGGATGGTATTTCCCTCATCTGTTCATCAGCTGAGACAAACTAGATAATTTCATGACTGCTCCTGTACTATTTCCATAGAAACAGAAAACAGTAAGTTTGATCCATTGCTGAAATTTTCAAGGGAGTGCAAGGGTAAATCATGACTTCAGAAGTTGGGTAAGTTTTAGGAAGCCATTCCAGCAATGTTTTGGGCTATGCTTGGTGTGATATGTTTATCACTAAACTGTGTAAGGAAAGCTTCTTGTTTGCTTCAACTACTGAATTAAAAATGGAACTGTCCAAGAGGAGAGAGAGTTGAACTGCTGTGGCCTTCTTTTCTCTGATGAAATAATAAAGATTTTGTTGACTTCACTCAGTGGGATCAATAGCAAAGCTCTTGGCTCTCAGGCTTATGGAAGAAAATCAGCCAAGGGTAGCAACTGGATTTTACCTCATATTGAGCTCTACTTCCCTGCTACATGAAACTGGATGTCCCTTTGAATGGATATCCCACTTGGTACAGCTGCATGAAAAGCCATGGAGGACAAGGACTGAGACCAGCAGTACAGTACAGAATCCAGCACAAGGCAAAGGGCTTCTTGGGCGAGTTGCTCCAAAACTTCCAGGGAGATTGAGGTGAAGCTGCCTGGCTGGGAGTTTTCCAGATCCTCCTTCCTTCCCTGAATGTTTGGGTGTTGCAGCCACTGGGGAATGCCTGAAATTGCTGAGACATTTCCAATGCTGGGGAGCAGCTCTGAGGTCACTATCCAGTGTTAAATTACAGAGGGCAACATTAAGCAATAGGAATGCTTTCTCAGAGCCTCATCTAACATGCTGGGCATTACAGATTCCAAGCTTTACCCTTTCCCACACAGATATTAACACCCACTCTGGTAATTTCTGACTATGGAATCTCATGTCTGAGGTTCTGAATCATCAGGTAAATATGAGTCAGAGAAGTATTGCTGCTTTAATAGACACAATCAGCAAGAGGGTGAAAGCCTGAAGAGAAAACCTCTTATTGTTAGAGGTAACAACATTTTTCTTCATAACTACTGAGATTTAATTGGGGGAAAAAACCCCAGCAGTTTACAGGTAGCTATGGCAACTTTCATGAGTATGAAAAGGAAAAATGGATCGAGCAGAAAAATAGATTTGCAAGGAGATTTGGAATAAATAAAATTGAAATTTTCCAAAATCAAGCGCATTTCCATTTAAAAAATGATCCTTTCAAAAGGAAATTAAAGCTCTCTCAAGAACCTGTTTTTCTAAGCATACAATCAATTTTTATAACTGAAAACCTGTCAAGGAAAAATGAGTCCCTTTCCTACAGCAAACGAGAGAAAGAAGAGCTTCAATAAGAGATTTTTAACTGCTTACAAAACCAGGCTTTTGCTTCAGAATTAATCCTATAATCACACACAGAATTTACTTGTAGTTGAATTGACTTAGGAAGGTGTTACTGTTAGGCACTTACTTTATCTAAGGAAGCATTAAATCTGCTCTGCTGGATGTGATGAAATCTGTTCCAAAATGTTTATCAAACATTGTGAAAATTGGCAAGATTAGTGACACGACAATGTCATCGTTTGTCTAGTCAAGGGTAAAAGGTTCTGAGAAACGGGAGAGTACAGAGTATTTACTTCAACAGGTAACCTCAGAAAACTTTGATATGTAATGCTGGAAAAGGCTGAAATAATAGATGCAGCAATTCTTTGGAATACACTATCAAGTTCTTTGCAGGGCTTCCAGGGCACCCTGGCCACTGTCCCAGATGGAGCAGCCATTCCCAGGGCTTGGGCACTGCTGCCCTGGACACAGGCTCCGGCTCTCACCATGCAGAATGCCAACCAAGGGAAGGGAGAGCACCTGCTCACCTGAGCCCCTGCTGCCAGGGAGAGCAGGGATGGAGCACAGCCCTCCAGCACAGCGTGCAAGAAGGGCTGAAAGGGGCACTGCCAGCGGACACAGGCAAATGGCACTTTGTCAGTGTGGAAGAGCTGGACAGGGTCTTCATGTGCATCCTTGCAGTCACAGCTGAGCCAGAGATACCTGAAGGTCCCAGCTCCCCACTCCCACCACTCAGGCAAACACTTCTGTCTCCCAGAATTTCTGGATTTGCTGCACAGAGCCTGCTCTGCAGCTCAGTGTCCCCATCTTCATACTGCAGCAGCATGTCCTGCCTAGGTACAGGCAGATCACCTGGGAGTTTGTGCTAGAAACCTGCCCAGTGTTTTATAACTCCAAAGTAATTTTATCAAAACGGAAATCAAAACAATCAGCTCTTTTCCTACTTGTTTGGGAGTTGGTGGTGGCATTATTCAGTCACCTGCATGTTTGTGTTAAAAATCAGGGATATAGGAAATGAAGGATATAACACACACACACAAAAAAAAAAAAAAAAAAAAAAAAAAAAAAAAAAAAAAAGAAAGAAAAGAAAAGTAGACATGTTTAAAAAATACCTGAGCAAAGACAGTTACACGCCAGAAGCAACTTGGCTTCTTAGGGAAAAATGATAACAGATCTTTGACAGAAAGACAATGTAATACTTACTTTAAGACAAGGAAGGATGGAGCAGAGTCTACCATTTTCTCTAATTAAAAGAAAAAAAAGACACTTTAAACCAATGATTTTTGGCAAAAGGAAGATCTGTGTCCAAGATCACCTATAATGTCTCCTCCTGGGGCATCTGTAAAAGCATGTTGCATTTGTCTTACAGAGGCAGCAAGGTGGGTCTCCAGAAATCTGTGGGGTTAGACATTAACCTTAAAAGCCTCTAATGCTATACACAATCATTCCCCAAAAACACAAATGAGAACAGCAGTGATGCTACAACTACACTTCTGGCTAAAGGTGATATTTGCACCGTTGCTTCATTTAAGTATAAAATTACTGTGTTTCCTTTTTTATTTTTTTCTGAGAAACATTTTAGGAAAAATGAAAAAAAAAAATTAACCAAGATAAGAATCAGAATTAGTATATTGAAGACCTAGCAAAATAATCATCACTGGCTGATTTTTTCCTAAAGCAAAATAGTTTTGTTGTTAAGTGTAGAACAAAACTGTAAGTGAAGCACACAGCATATGAATAAAATTCCTTACAGCTGCACTGCCTCCCAGCTATGCAGATCTCTCCGCTTCTGTGGCACAGTTACATTTTATTTTATTTTTTTAAAGACTGCTCTGTCCATATTCAATAACCATGTAATTAGGTATTCTGACTGACTTCTCCCATCCTGGAATTGAATGAGCAATTTTATGTCATAAATTCCAGCTGATTGAGTGGGTGGTGAAAAGGCAGTGATTTTTCCTATTCATTTAGAAATCTCAGAAGATGGCTCTCCTAAGGACATTTGGATAATCCTCCACTATTTTAAGTTTGAGGTGCCCATTGCACAGCATTTTGGCAGGTACAAAGTCCCTCGAAATCTGTTTTATTTGTCTCTGCTCCTTTGCTTTGACATGTGAGTATCAACACATGTCAGCAAACCAAGGATGTCTGTGATGCTGCTGCAGTCATGCAGAATGAGGGCTCCTAATAAAAGCTGCAGTGAGTGTTGAGACACACAGTCTGCTCTTTTCAAGCTATTGCTGCTTGGCACCCATGAAGTCCTAGTGAACTACTCCAACCAACCCGAGAGCAACAATTCACCATCCAAACAGATGGCTGCAACTGCAGGCAGCCAAGAGACCACGTTTCTTTTTGCCATGATGTGTGGGTGTTGACAGCATTTCCAGACATAATTCCAAATGGCTGTCAGTTCTGAGCTTCTTGTCTAAAGGGGATATGTCAGCGCTAATCTACCTCTGAGACAGATTACCCTTCACAATGGAAAAATCTTCCCCTTATTATAGTTGCTTTACTCTTAACACTCACAAATCTTGCCTTTCCCAAGCTGTTGGGTGCCTTGAACTGCAGTTCCCATCTCAAGGAAGACAGATCTCAAGAATCAAAGACTAATTTGCACACAGTTTGGGGGTTTGATGTTTAGTGCAATATGCAAGGCTAATTACAAGCTAGCAGAGGCAGGAATATTAATTTTCTTTTTTGCTTTATGCTTGTTTAAACACCAAATAAAATACAGGCACATGCTTGTTCTGTGTTTTACAGACAGATGATTTCACCTTTGGTGCCTCACTGTCACACACTGTCAAAGCTGTGTAAGGCACTTGTGAGCAGGAAGATTCCTCCCTCCCACCCCTGTCACAGTCAAATTGCTACACTGGCTTTTCAAGGGCAAGGCTGATATAAATTATATGGGCACATGACCTGTCATGATTTAGTGACAATGATATGTTAAAATCAGCTACATAAGGCTTAAGGCATAGCTAGTCTACACTGAACAGGTGGAAACTTTCCAACAATCCTTAATTAAATAGAGTGGTGAACCAATTGAAAAAAAAAGCTGATTTCAGCTAAATCCACAAACTGATATCTGCCCTGGCATTGCTCAATGCAAATAAAAGCATTAAGAAAATTAAAGGACTCTTGCAGGGAACAGCAGAGGACACCTCTAGTTTGCCTCAATCCACAAATACACTTAGATGTGTTTGCAATAAATCAGAGACAGAATGTTTCCATAAGGTTTAGTTTGCACTTACTCCTCTATTAGCTCCCATCAGCCTTAAAACAGCCGTTGTTTATGCATTACATCCTGCAGCACAGTAAATTGTCTGCTGTATCCCAGACCTCAGATGAACCCCTGATAAGGCACAGTCATGCCAGAGAGATAGTAGCAGTTCAGTAATAAGTAGAGAAATGTGCATGAAAACCCTCAGTGCTTTTAGTTAGTTCTACAAGGTGAAATGAGCTGTCTTTGACTCCCAAGCCAACAGCATCCACCACAAAGTATATTATAGAAGGCTATGCCAAGATCAATTAGGGGTGAAGATAAAAATCTATACATTGCATTCTAATATTCTTTTCAACAAAGGGCATTGATTTGAGGAGGTCTAAAGTGCTTTCATCCCTTTTGTCTGTGTGCCTTTCTAGATCCACATGCCACTGTAATATCTGATGTCCCAAGGAGACAGGCAGATAAAGAGCCTTCTAAAACTCCACATTCTTTTTCTTCCTTGGCTCCATGCCCTGTTAGTGAAGCCTTTCATACCTCTTGGGGATGTCAAAAGACAGATACTTTAGCTTGAGACACCAGTGAAGCATGGGGATGGTGCTTTGGTACCTTCATTCCCAGATGAGCTCATGGACACACAAGTAATTCCCATATCTTCCTCTGGGGTTATCCTCCTGTTTATTTGCCATGTTATCACAGTACTTAAAAAGCTTTGTGAGTGTATTTACAGAGAAGACAATCATTAATAAGAGGCCTCCAGGGCTCTCCCTCGGAAAACAAGTCACCAAAGAACTCAGCAAACTTTTCTGCCTGTCAGAGGGACAAGGATTTTATGGACTCAGTTCATCGTCTCCAGGAGCCCATCCAAGAACCAGGCTTGTGGCAAACAAAGCCCTACCTGCTTAGAGGCACCACAGCTTGAAGTGTGTGCCATATTGCTCTCATAAACTTGCCATGGACAACTGTATTTCTGCCTGTGGATCCTGGAAGCGACATCTATGGGCTGGGAATTCAAGGTGAAAAAAGGAGTGTCTCACACAGATCATCAGCAGCTGCACACGAGGCACTTGCTTTAAATTCCCCCATGATTGTAAAGGGCCCCATGAGAAGAACAAATAAGCCCTGCCATGTTTCCTAATCTTTCTTGCTACACGAGTTATACAGAGAAATATTCACTCCTAATGATGACACACAAGCTGCTGTAAGCTGTTCTGCAGCAATGCTGCTGCTTATATCAGCTATTATTCAGTTATTCCATCATAACAGTGAAGAATCATTTCTGTGCTTTTCATTTTTCCTCCCAGAGGGCAACAGATGTAATAACTTATTCCCTGTCTGGCACATTAGGGCTTGAAAAATTAATGCATTGCTGCTGAGATTTCCACTTTCTGCTTTACTTAGAGTGCCAAAGCTTTGAATTTCGGTGAAAAAATATTAAGTAATAAAAAGCTTATTTTAAGTTTGTTAATGTACTTGTCTGTTTTAATACCTTTCCAAAGCTTCCACAAAAGAATTCCACTGACTAATCTTCCCAAATTTCTCTTGCCTCTCAGCTATTATCACACAGAATCACACAGACTGGAAATCACCTCTAACATCATCAAGTCTAACCTTTGACCAATCATCACCTTGTCAACCAGACCACGGCACTAAGTGGACGTCCAGACATTTCTTGAACATGTAATTATGCTACCATATAATTCAGACCTCTCCTGTTTCACAATTAGGACACAGCAACTAAAATTTAAACACCATTATCAACTGTACTATGTTCAAACCCAATCCATTAAGAACACCAATCAATCACGTGTTGCTCTGTACATGCAGCGTATGCTTTATGCCTAGGCTAATCCATTCCTTCAGAAATATTCTCCTGTTACATGAATTCTGTAAAAGATAGTAGTGGTTCAAACCAAATTCCACTTGTGTGTTATTGCTTTTGCTCAAACTGTTCCTTTGGAAGCAGCATGAGAAGTGAATTGTGTGAAGCTTGCCTGGGGTTTGGATAACTGCATCACAAGCTTGCAGCATTAAATCAGACCCTATCCAGTTACTACAGAAGATCCAGAGGAACTCAGAGATAAATGGACCATACTCCTCTGGAGAAGTACAGAGGATGGGTTCATGCATGTAAATGTGTTTCCCTGTAAATTACCAGCATCTAATAATTCAGGTCACACACCTTCAGCAGGCACACCTACAAACTGGCTACCTTTGCAAATAATAACCAGACCTGTATCAGGTGATTATAGTGAAAGGAAAAAGGCAAAGAGAAGCAGGATGTGAGCTGAAGAACAAAATCAGAGCTGGGAACTACTTCTCCAAAATTAATGCAAAGTTTTTTCTGCCCTCTCCCAGATCTTTGGAGTAAGAGATTTAAGAGATTAAACAAACTCTTGACTTACATTTCATCTGTGCAGAAGACAGTTCTTAGTGTGAGAATTCTTACCCAGAAGGACAGGTGGAAAGTCTCAAACTAAATACACAGGTTCAACATGTCTTAGGAGTTAAAGGAAAAGAAAGTCACAGGCAATTTTCCCTATCACTGCAGAGCATTTGCTAATGCTGCTGCTTTATATATTCCAAGCCTGCAAGCATGGGAGCAGGCATTAACCAGACATCATATCAGGCTGTCCTTGCACTCCTACACACAGCCACTTAGGGCTCTTTTCCTCCTTGGATGGAAATCCTCAAGTAATTTCTCCTCTGTCCTCCACGCTGCTGGCTGAACCCCAGAGAATGCTGAGCTTTAAAGAGCACAGACTTCATGTTTCCAGTCTCTGGCAGCACTTGTTTCTTTATTCCACAGAGGGATCTCTGTTTCCTTAAAAGCTGGCTTTGCTGATTCAGGCTTCCTCATCTCAGCAGATTTCAGTGCAGAGTTTGATCTATCAGCATCAAAGACATCCCTCTGTTCAGAGCATGCCTCAGCGCTCAGACAGCAAGCAGCAGAATAGTTTGAAACGAGGCTACTGGTTCCCCTGGAGACCAAAGGCAATTAATAACATGTTTTTCTGCAAGGAGCAGAGCTAATGAAGCCTGATTTCCTGCACATCTGAGACATCCATCTTCTACTCTGTCTGTAAACTGTTAACCCAGTTACTACAGCAGATCAAGCTCCTTTGCCTCCTCTCTCACCTGCTGATCTCCCCTTTCCCAACTCCTCCTGTATCATGGCAAACAAACATCCACTTTCCTCTTGTTCCTAGCAAGAATGATCCAAATGATCCCCAGCTTCTTCTGTGCACCTTTACTTGTTTCCTCACGTGCCAGACACGCTCACTGTGCCCAGAGCTGTGTGGGTACTTAGACTGCCAGCAGGCAGAACAAGGGACGTTTCCACCTTCAACAAATGGCACAATACAGCACAAGCCAAAACAGTGATTTTAATGAAAACCATCAGCACTTCACAGCTATGAGACCCCAGCTCAGGCAGAGCTGCCAAGTTGGCCTGAAACAGGCCAATAAATACAGAAGTTATCAAGAAATGTTGGATGAGTGGGACAGCAGAAAGAAGAAAAAGTGTGAGTGCAAACATTTTCTCTGAAAATCAGGCAACCAAAAGAAAAAAGAAGTCATTCAACAACTCAGTTGTGACCCTGACTCAGGATCTGATATTAACTACTGTGGCTGTGCAACTGACCATCACTAGTTTTTCAGATAAAAAAGTGAACACTAATTTTATTAATCCATGGATCACAATGGTTGAATCCCACTTAAAATAAATAAACTATGTTAAGCTACGTGATGAACATTAGTTGATCAGATTAGACTAACAATAAAGAGACGCTAATTCAAGCAATTTATTCTCCCTCAAGCACATGATTAAACTGGACTATTCCCTACCTAATGATCTAGAAGTGCACTTAATCCAAGGAAACCTCTGGGCATAGCTGTGCAGCTGTCCAAGAGATTCATCCTCTGGGCTCTCTGGATGTTACTTCTGAACATACCATTCAACCCTAATTGCAGGAATATAAATAATTATTTATACTTAGATATAAATTCAAGGTAATTTAAAATAGGGTAAAAATAGGGTAGATATTATTTAGGGTAATTATTTTCATTTAGAGTTGCTCACCAAAATTTTTGAGCCAAATTCTGACCCAAACTGCAAACCAAGACATGCATGGTTGGCTGGGATTTAGAATGTCCTGTACAGATTGAAGTGTCCAGTGCCTGTAGGAGGGCTCAATGCCATTGCTATCCTCTGCCTCCACCCACAAGATTAACAGGACTGCTCCTTGCCTTCAGTTGTGTGCTACTGCAAACAGTTTCAAGTGGGAACTGAACAGACCTTGCAAAATACATCTTCAAGAGAAGAGTTTTCCTTTAGCAAGTGGCAAGTCAGCCAAATGGAGTAGTCTTTATGAGAGGCTGCCTACCTTCCAGCCAGCAGCCTCCCGACAGGTCAGGGCACACTGGGGTTGCTGCTGCTTGCAGTCATCCCTGCATGAACTCCTTGCAGCTTTCTCTTTCTTCTTATGAAATCCAACTCCATAGCTAAAAATTATCAAAGGAGCATAGCATCACTAAGAGCATGATGGCAGTAACTTAGATTTGAGATTCAGAGGAGTTCAACACTGGTTCTTCTCCCCCCCACCCCCCAGTAAATGCAAACTGTCAAAAGGATGTAAATCATCTGTATTAATTCTGGAAACAAAGAGAATAAATGTCCTTATTTTCTGCAATCCTTTTAGACATATAGCATTTATTAAAGAGAGACCACCCTTTTGATTGCTGCTTTATGTGATTAATTGAAATTGTGTAAATAGATGTTGCCATTCTGATCAGATCATTTACATATTTTTATTTCATGCTCTAAGGACAAGTGACTACTGAATTTTCTGAGGGGGGGAACTTCTGGATTTTTAGTTTACTTTGGTCATATTCTAGGTTGACCTCTATCTAGTGCAAAATTGTGCTACATTATAGTAATAGACTAGCAGCTCTTGTATTTGTAGAAAATAAATGTTTACAGAAAGAAAGAGATTATTTCATTTTCAGGACAGAAAGTTCCTGCAAAGGAATTTGTTAATACATCTGCAAAGCCAAGGAGAAATATTTCACAGCGGCACTGATGGAAAAGCTCTGACTGAGGATTTACAAACCATGTGTGAAACTATTTCAGACAGTTCTTAATCACTAGCTTAAAAATCAGCAGGCTCTCTGAATGTCACTGGTATCAAGGTGAATGTCACATACTGCAAAGGATTTTTTTTTTAATTGGCAATGCTTGAAATGGGTAGGAGAGATTTTTTAGGCTATCAGAAAGGTGCAGAAAATACATAAGTGATAGAAGTGTCATGCTACACTCACTGCAGAGGTACCCTGTCATAAAACATTTATTGAAACCCTAGAAAATTTTCAGAAAGTTTTGCTTTACTCAGAGAAGGGAGGGATATAAAAAGTCTCTTTGGATCACCCTTGGACTACATGTCATGCCTTCACTGACACAGAAGAGCAGTAATAGCTGATAGGAGAGGAGAAAGCTGCTGTTGCCTTACCCTTTCTTTTTCTTCTTCCTCCTCACAAAAAAAAAAAAAACTAAATACAGAAACCACATCACCTTTGATGATGTCCCTGTTATTACAACGCAAGACGTGAAAATGTTACCTCAAACATCAAAATGGGCACAATTCTTACTTAACATTTTTCAGAGGAGACCAGAACAGCCTTTAGAAAGGGTAACTAGTTGCGCACACAATCATCTGCAACATGCAGAGCATTAGGATATAATTTATGTTTATTAGATTTTGTGGGGTGCAATAAATCATTGTTTTCATTTGTAGAGCATTATTACAGGAGTGATTTAACTGAGGAGATTCTTGCTTGTGGCCTACAGGAGTGAAAGGTTAATGGCATAATGAATTCCTATAAAACAAATAGTAGACTTTGGCCATCCTTCAGCCAGTGGGTGGTAAATTAGCAGGTAATAAAGTGTGTTTGCAATCTGCATTCACAAGCCAATAAATAATATGCAGGGGCTGGTTTTACCTGCTTCAGTTGACAGTGCATTACTGAGACTATATAGCTCCAGAGCATCTAGGAAAGGTACAGAGAGCAAGAGGTAGCTGATTTTGTAGTATCCTGACTTTTAGCAGTGATATATATCAGATATTACCAGAGAGGCATATCTAGAACATTATAGCAATGCTCATAAATTCCACATTGCTCTGTAATAAAGTATGGCTTCTACATGTGGCAAATACACATTCCTGTGGTCCCTTCAGCTTGTGACATTTACTCTGCCATCCTATTAACTGGTGGCATTTCATTCTGGTAATGGAATAGCTGAGGGAAATAAAACCTCAATATGCAGCACCACTCTGAAGGCCAAAAAACCCCCATCCTAAAATAATATGCTAGCTCTCCCTATGAAAACTAAACATATTATCAATATATTTCTATGAATGGGCATTAATTAGCAAGCAAGTCAGCAAGGCTTATGCAATGTGTTGGTGCTCTCCAGCTACATGAAATACTGCTACATTGCAATGCATTTAAATCAAAGTATTATTAAAACAGGAGAGTTTTTTAGCTGGGATTGTATTCTTTGCCCTAACTGATCTCAGCTTTCCTTTTTCTTGCCAGTATTAGAGGAAAACAGATCCCAAGTCAATTCCTTGCTGTTGTTATCAATGATTCTGCACTATACAAGATGCAAGACGTGTGTAAGGGGTATTGTAGTGAATCCCAAAGTGGAAAGTAAATTCAGCAGCTTTGTTAAAGTTTGGTTTTGTTCTGTATCTCCCAATGAAAGTATTTTCTGACAGGTAGCCAGAGGTCTGGGATAATATTTGAAATCCTTTTGCCCTGAAGAGAAAAAACAAGCCAAGTGTCTGAGGGTATTAGGATGTTGATCTCTGCCACCTGAACAGATCATATGGGGATTTCTGAAAACCTCATTCCAAGCCCTATGTCCCTGCAATGCAATCAGCCCCAGAGACTGGCCTACACTGCAAAATGAAACTGCTGAATCAAGCCAAGTGACACCAACCAAACAAGATCCAAGGGCTTCTCAGGGCCCCACGGGTCCCAAAATATAATTACTCTTTGCATTTGATATTTTTTGCTGAAAACTACCTATAGTGTGAGACCAGCACAGCTATGCTTTTCTAGCACATGGAAGTGGCAGAGGCTGCAGGGATGGTGCTGGGGACACACAGGGAAGAGCCCACACCACTGCCAGCTACAGCACACCCCAAATTGCTCCCCAGAGGTATCAGCAGACACTGACACCAGGCACGAGTCAACAGCACATTGTAATAATTGCAGAGTCTCCTCCTAAGCATCTATATTTATGCTTATTTTACTAAATCTAGTAACTAATTTTATTACTTTCAGGACAGTTACTTCTGTGTTATATAATTTTAAGGATATAAAATCTCCTGCCTCCTGCTGAGAGAGGAAAGATTCATATTTAAGCTCTTTGCATCATCCCAAATGACATTCTCATTTGGGAGCCGATTAAAAACAACAAAACACCAAACAAAACAGATCAAGAAACCATATCAGTCAGGCCCCAAGTATTTCTATCTTTTAAGAAAACTGTTGAATAAAACTTGAAAAAAAATAAGCTATGGTTATGCTACTTACTTCAGTACTTGAGTGAAGGTATGAAAAATGAACTTTCTGGAAGTGACAAAACATCAGGAAAACAAATGATGCTACCACATGGATATTAATGTCATTAAATTGCTGCTTTGGTGAGAGTAACAACTGGCCTGTGTGACAACTATAGACACATAAAGAATATCATGAGTTAGTCTATACCTTGTTTGTTTTCTTTTGATTTTAGTTTGATGATTCTGGCACCCCAGCCTTAGTGTTATCGTTAAGCCTATTCTTATGGCAGTTCAAGAAGCCAAAATGGCTTAATCCAGAATATGCAATACCTCTAGGATGATCATGTTTTTTGTAAAGCAATATTTACCCATCGAAGTTTGGAGGAATTGTTGCCTTTCAGTCACTGGTCTAATTGTTGAATGGGTGCCTCATTGCTTAAATACCCACATCAGTGCAGACCCTGGAATCAATAGTGGCTTTTTATTCCACAAGTATTTATTCCTTTAAAATAGACAACATATGATTCAGAATGGGAGTTAATGGGAGTTCAGGGCTTTTATCAGGTGATAAAAGGGAGCATTCAGGAGCCCTGCTGGGCAACCAGCTCTACAAAATGCTTTACTTCTGTTGTGCCTCAAAAATATACCATTGTTGTGACTAGTGTAAGAAACAAACAAGTATTTATGGATTGCAACACTGGTTTAATTTTGAACATTGCTTTTTCTACCAGTGCCACAAACAAACTCGGGTGCGTATATTTGCACCTATTTTGAAATGGTTATAGCAACTCTTGCATTTAGCTTGTGATTTTTTACCACCTGTGTGAGACAGTTTCTAACTTTTTTTAGGTAACTCACTGTGGAGAATATGCTACAACATATTAAACAGAGTATACTGGTTATGGTATCACACAAATATTAAGATCCTGATTCTGTGAGTCTGTTGGTTAGAATTCTCAGGCCCTCCTGAATAACTGCACTATCCAGGCTGAAATCATTTTGTCAAGAGCAATACAACTACGGCACATTTTGAAACTAGAACTGACATCTCAAAATGTATCAGTGAGCTGTTCAAACTGGAGCTGGGAGCCCAGGACAGGGAGCATTCTGAGGCTGCTGGCTGGAACCCTGCCCTCAGACATGTGCACTCCATGGCTGGACAAGGTTCCCCAGTGCTCCCCTCCCTCAGCCCCATCTGCTGTCATGGCAAGGCGCCTGCTCGCCCAGGATGGAGCCAGCTTGCTCAGTGCCAAGCAAAATGAGTTTACACGGGCAGTTTGTGAGCTGGGGCTCTTCTATAGAAAGTCCCTCCTCTTAAGGGCACTGGCACACAGGTGCCAAATGCCACTTTAGACTTGATGGCATTTGCTGGTGCTTGCATGCCATTAGCACGGCACCTAAATGGAGATGGTAACAAGGATGGGAATCTGCATTTATGGTTGCCAGAAGGCTCAAACACAAAGCTATCAGGACAACACAGGGTATCAAACTTGATGTTAAGCTCAATCACAGCCTGTTAAAGTATAAATCACAACTGAGGATCACATAAGGAAAGAAGGACTCATGACAGTGAAAACGTCCAAACCACTGTTTTGTACCTACCAGGACTATAAAGCATCCAAAACTTCATCACCCTTGTGACGAATGCTCTCCAGTATATTTACAGTGGAAGAATTGTCAAAACCAATTCAAATGAAAAGGCACAAAGAAAAACAAACACCAACCAACCGAAGTCTCACTAGAAATTCCTTAGACTGACTTCCATTTGCCTGCATAGATGTTTATGCTCTACTTATCCTCTTAATGGCCCAACATGTTAAATAGGTGTCTTTTCCAGACCTCATAAGCAGAAACAGATGACTTCGCTTTCCTTCTAAGGCAGAAGATTACAAACACTCAGAAATGTTCCTCAAAAGACAATAAGGGATGATAGCTTTTTCCTCCAGCATCCTCCTTGCCTGACCTCCCTTACCAATAAGCTTCTGGCATTCATTTTTTCCCCCTCAGAGGCTATAAATCATAATGGGTTATAATGAAATGGTGTTTCTTTGTATTGCTTCTTCATCAAAGACGTTTCTCTTGCGTCAGGAAGTGTACACACACAGACCCTAAAAGACAGTTTCTCTCATAAAAAGTAAACATTCCTGTCTAGACAAAGGTGTCCCAGGTGCTGCTCATCAGCTCCTTATTCCTCCCTCCCAAGACGGGGAAGAAGACTAAATGAGAAAAAGGCGTTGCCTGTAGCTTGCCACTACTAAAGAGGTTGTGAATCCAGGGAATTCTTGAGTTTGTGTAAAGAGCAATACACAAAACTTTAATTATTACACTCTAGACCAGCTCATCGCTTTCTAATGTTTTGACTGAAATAAACAACAAACTCTCCCCAGTCATTTCTCCCCGTCTGTCCCCTTTTTGTCAATCTGTCCATACTCTATGACCGAGACAATGAAGATGGTCATGCTGAGCCATGGCAAAGGCTCACCCAGTCCCTGTCTGTCTGCTCTGGCAATGGCCCACAGGGTCTGGTTGAGTAAACACAGATCAAGGTACTTCCTAGAGGGAGCATAAATCTAAAACTTTGTAAAGGAAACTTCCCACTCTGACTATTCTGGAGGCACTCAGGTAGTCACACTCCCAATGCCAGAGCCCTTCACTGCTGGGACCAGAGCCCCTTTGCAGCAGTGGCCCCAGAGACCTAAAGGGGACCCTGCTCAACTCTCTGCACACCCCAGACCACATTTCCTTTAGCAGAGTCCTAGACATCCCAATGCTAAAAATAATTAAATCTTGGTGCAATAACTAAATAACATAATAGCATCCTGAGCTAGTGCTTCTGAGGAGGGACCCAGAACAAAGGGCCCACTGGACTTTCATTCCCTCACAGTCCAGGCAGGCACAAGTATTGCTCTTCCTCTCAAGCCCTCAGCTCCTGCTGTGTCCCTGGCTGTCCCTCACCTGGCCTGTGCCCTTTGTTGGGCACAGGGGGAGAAGTTCTCAGCCTCTTGCCTCAGAATCCCACACAGAGCTCGACCTGCAGCTCCTCTGCAGCTGCACTCCAAGCTCCCTGCACCCACTGTACTCCCCAACAACATTCAGAGCTTCAGCTCTTATGCTTCTTTCTGTTGTTATTGTCAGGCTTTTCACTCTAATTTGTCTTTAGCTAAGGTTTGCACAAGTGATTTTTCTCAGCAACATTTTCTTTAATAGAAGAAGTGCATTATTTTGTTAACACCTTATATTTCAGAAAGAAATCTAAATGAAATCTCTTCTTCTGCTCTAGCTGCCTGTAATATATTTAAAGTGTTTGCACTTTATCTGGATGAAGTGCTACCCCATTCATAGATCAGGCAGTGAGAACACACAGAGCCAGCCAAAGCACATTACTCACCACTTTCTCACCTAAGCTGTCTATGAAACCAGCACCTCAAGAGGAATCTGTCTCATGATGTTACTGCCAGGATGCAACAGGAGCAGCCTAGGCTGAGCTCAAACACCCTCCCTGGTAGGGTGGATGGGGGTCCCAGGTGAGGCTTGTCAAGGCCATTTGGGTGCATTACTGCCCCTCCTGCTCTGCTGCTCCTGACCTGCATTAGTCACACATTCAGCTGAAATCACTTATCCAGATTTCTGTAGTTTCACTGTTCTTGGCAAGAATTGTCCCAGGTGTTTTTCTCATGCTGCAAATTTTTCAATATACAAACAACTTTTGCATATCCAAGTCATTCCTCTGGCTCTCCATACAGCTTTCTTTTTCCTTTGCTCTGTAATTAGGTGATTTTTACCCTCCCAACCTCGGATACTCCATATTTAAGGAACATGTAAATATCAGTATCAAGTGTAGCACTCCTACTGCTTTCACAATGACTTTAGCACATACTGAGATTTAAGGACAAGATGAAATATTTTCCTGAGGCAGTAATATATATTTTAACTGCCTTTAATTGCAAGAATTGGCAAATATGTCTTTCACACTCTACTCTCTGTCAGCATGTTGGATTGCCAAGAGCTACTAGCATTTCTCCACTTTCAGTATGCTGCCATTTCAGCAGCAGAGACCGTGCTGTTGTTTTTATTCTCCAAAACAGCCTGACTTTATGATTCTGTTCATTTCACACCTGGCAACACAGAAAATGCAGAGGTAATAGAGGGGAAATCCTTTAGCAATCAGGAAAATGACTAGAACTACAATGGAGATGTGTGTTATTTTCTCAAGCAGCAATAAAATGCGTGTGAATTTTCAAGGGAGCTACAAGTCATTGTTTGCTACAGTGACATGCCAGCAAATGCTCATGTTATCCTTTAATAATACGGAAGATAGCACTCATCACAGCCCTCCCAGAGCAAAATACTGGGGAGGCAGGTGTTGCAATACAAAGTAGCTCAATGTGAAATATGTGTAACACACTGTTGATGCTAGAAACAGATTTTCTGCAGCCAAATATAAACACAAAAGCTCACAAATATACAAAAGCACACAAATGCATGCTCCCCTGTTGCTCAGAATAGTGGAAATGCATGGAATGTTCTTTTATCTGAAGCATGATGGAAAGCTTAGGTTCTGAAAAATAAGTTCAATTTCCTGTCAGTGGTTCCATGATGTTTTCTTGGTCAGAGTGACTTCTAGCTTAGTCTTCTCTAGTGATGGCAGGTTTTTTGCTGAGACTGGAAAGACAACCTGCATGCTTTCCAACAGGTATTGATAGGAGAGACCCTACTAAGAATTCTACATCTGAACTAGCAAAAATTTTTCATTGTCTTAATCTAAACAGTGGTTTATGTAGCCCATTTTTATCAGCAACAGTGAAACAATCTACAGAGGGAATCACTTGTTGTTATCATGAATTCAGACACAGCTCATCATCCCTATGTGTGGATGGCAGAAATGAGGAACCAGAGCTTGGATCATATTCAAGTTCCCTGGGCTGAAGTTCTGCAAGATATCCAGAAAACATATCTGAAAATTGCAGAGGGAGAGGCCAGATCTAGGTAAATTCAGGAGTCCTTGTCTTAATCAGCTAGGTGAAGGAAAGAATGAAAAAAATATGTAATAAAAGAATAAGAATAAAAGAACATAATCTCAACAGGGATTAGATCCAAGTGCCATGGAGGACAAAACAAAGAAAACTCTTCTTCACAACTATTTCACATACTCCTCAAATTAATTTTCTGAACTCTTTCCAAATAAATTCCTTTGCATGTTTCACCATAAAAATATATTTTAAAAAATCCCTAGTGATTTTATGTAATTTGTAGACGTTGTTATTTTAGTTATGCAAGCTTTCTTTCCCAATGTTTCATTTAATGCTCCAATAAATATTGAAACCACAATGAACTAGTTCTTCCAGCCAAGTATATGCTGAGAAACTGTTTCACAGTACAGAAAGTGTCCCTGTAAAACATAAAGGCATTCAAATGCAGATTAATTGTTTAGTAAAGCATAAAATAATGAGGAAAAAATAAAATTAAGCAGTAAACTGATTATGTTTACATGAATATTTAATATACTGTATTATATTTCAATATGCATTTATTATATAAATTTGGTAACATTAAATAAATGCATTTCTAAAAGCTCCAAAATGGTCACACAATTGACATATGAAAGAACATAAGACTTCTGGGAGAAAAACGTATTATTTTAGTGGTGTTTTGTAAGGAATCATTACACCATTGTTTCTAGTAAGGGCTTTTGCTTTAATAACATAGCCTTCCAAAAATATAATGTGCAAAAAAAAAAAGCATGTACTCTAATGACTTTATGCTTCATTTTTTCAGTGAAGGGCAAAGCCTGTAGGGGCCTTAGGGAAGGCAGGCAACAAATGTCATCTTTCTTTTCATATAATTGTATACCCATGTGCTTTATGTAATCAAAATGAATACTTCAATTTGTTACATATTTCACTGGAGGAACAGAAGGCATATGGAAAAAAAGCCCCAGGGGCAAATGATCTCACTCACCTGGAAAACAATGCGTGTGTTAATAGAGTAATTTTTTAATTAAAGATTCTAAGATGGCCCACCAAAGCCATTTATTTCTGAATTACCACTTCCTAGAGTTAAACAAGTAAAAGGTAATTAGGAGGTGTATTTTCCCGTGCTTCTGCCGCTGCTGAGCGCAGTCAGTGTGACGAGTACCCGCGAGTCAGCGCGCGGCAGATGGGCCGGCACAGCGCTCTGCTGAGTTATCTTCAACCTCAGCTCCTCATGGCAGTAGAACACAAAACAGGCATGACTGCAGAAGACAAATAAATACTCATTTATAAGACTCCAAGTGCGGTCAAAGGTTTTTTTCAGGGTTGTTTAAAACATAAGTAGTAGCAAATATGAGAACTCAGCCATAAAGATACCTGGGAATATTTTCCATTTCAACTGTGTGGCATAACCTCACAAAACTTCTAACTAGGTTTTTTTTTTTCTTTTAAAGAAAATAAAAAAAGGATTACTGTGTTCCATGTTGAGAACCCAAATAACTCCAGTTCTGTTTTAAAAAGGACTGAACACAAGTGACCACCTTGCACTTACTGCAGCAATATGAAACACGAGGTAAATAAAACACAGGTGGGCACTATTCAGGAAAGCCCTAATTCCAAGGCTTTCCAGGGGGCTTTTTAGGTTCCTGTGGCAGGAAGAAGGAAGAATTGTTCCGGTTGGAATCACAGTGTTTGGCTCTCATTCCTGCTGCTGCTGTTGGCTGTGCTCCCAGAGTTTTCTCCATGTGTGGTACTGGGTTTACTACCTTTCTTGAGGCAGAAACCCAAAAGGATGAAAGAAACTTTTTGTGAGGAATGGTATTGGAACTAGGGGTTATTTTTAAAAGTGCACTTCCAGGTGTGAAATGTAGTAGGAAGATAGAGGTAATAGCTCAATGTGACAGTGAGGAGCTGCAAGGTTCAGTTGCTTCTATTCTTGATAGAGAAATTTGGCCAAAGCCATGGGCAGATCATATTTGAATTATAAGTAATCACAGCTGAGCTTCCTTTTGGCAAGTTGATAAGAAACACATAAGATTCCAAAAGCTCCATTGTCTGGTTCCCCAGAAAAGCTAGGAAGTTTTGTACCAAAGACAACCCACAGTTTATATTGTAATGAGTCTTGGGGATTTCTCAAACAAAAGCATCAATGCAGAGCTATTCTTATTTGTGGCTCATCTTAGCTATAAGCATGACTTATCATATGTGCACCCTCTTGCAGCAGGGGCTGGTCTGTGGTTCTTCACCAAACTGTTTATAAGGGATTGTCCCTTTAAATAAGCTTATAAATTTACTGTTATAAAATTTAAGAGTTGCTATTAAGAACAAGATGTTCTCTTCACATTAATATGAGATTTTCCACATATAAAGTTATATTTATAAAAGCATAGCTGTCTTTAGTGATTAAATCATAAAAATACTCATTTCTATATATAAAACCCCTAAATCTGACATTTTTAATGCTTGTATCAAATGCAGGTTATGCACCACTCAGAGAAGTACCATGAATGTGGATACTCCTAAATGCTAATCCACTGCAAAGTCATTTTGCTGTAGTAAGCATTTAAAAGCAGAGTAATTAAAGTTGACAAGACAGTAACACAGCAGGAAGGTTGGTACACCAAACCTAGCATGGAGGACATTGATAGTCCATGAAGACATATGGTAAATAGCCATGTTCTATATGCCAGATAATCAGTGCTTCTGGGGAAAGTGACAAAAGGCTCACATTGCAGTAGCAAAATGCTTAATATAGGGAATTGACAATTTATATCCTGGCTATTACCAGTAGAGAGGTTTTATCCTTCTGTGTTTTTCATATGTTTTGAGAGCTCAGTGATTCTGATATTTCCCCTCTCTTTCTGTACTTACATTTACTTTTGCCACTTGTCTTGGTTTCTGCCATTGGGAACTTTCAATATTGGCTCACTTTGCAGCTCTGTGAAGTGTGTTTCTTTACAGAGAAGAGGTTTCTTTTCCCTAAGCTTCCTGGGTGCTTTGTCATACCTTTTTTGATTTTAAAGAAAAAACCCAACACTCTGTGAATGCAACCAAGCCTCATTTTTCTACTTGATGTGTCAGATGTGGAAGTGAGCCAAAAGTTCCCCACACCCACCACCTTTTCTATATCAAAACTGACAGATATATTTTCCATCTTTCCCTGCATCCTGCCTCAGCAGCCTTTCTAATGTCCATCTAGCTTCAGGCTGTGACTGAACACAAAGCCTTCACCTGTTTAGCTCACTGTCTCTTTCAACTTGGACAATTTTTCATAAATCTGCTATGGCCAGAGAGAATTTATTTAGTGCATAACTAATACATCAAAATGCTGAAGGTTTCCAAGGTTTTTTCCATAAGGCAGATCAACATGCAAGGAGGAACGACTTTAGTTTAATACCTTTCCCTGAATCACAAAATCACTGAGGTTGAAAAAGACCTTTAAGATGATCAAGTCCAACCATCATTCCAGCACTGCTGTGCTCACCATGAAACCACGTCCCCAAGTGTCACATCTACACCCTGGGTTTGGACACTTCCAAGTGAAGGGTCATTGGGGAGAGCCTGGAGAGACTGTCTCATGTTCACACAGATAATCTGTCACTTCACTAAGAGAGGAACAGAGGAAAAACTTCTCTAGGAAACAGAGGGGAAACAGATTAAATGCATTTCCAGAAACCTGCTCATTTCCCTGATAAAAAACTGTGGGGCCCTCTATTGCAGTTGTCTGCAGAGAATCCCACTGCAAACTGCCTGCTCAGCACTCTCTTAGACATTTATGCTGCAGAGTAATATTTGCAAGTTCAGGCAAAAGTCTAAGCATGCTAATTTTGCACTAATATGAGAAGCCCGAATGCAATTACCTCTTCTAGAAAACTGATGCATGTGCAAACTAAAATTAAAAAAAAATAATAATACATAACTGGGCTAAGATGAATCTGTTAATTCCAATTTCTTTGCCTAAGATGTCCATCAGTGGGAAATGCGACTAACATTAAACACATTTTCTTCTATTCCCACATAGAAATATTTTTAAAGAGGAATCTGACTGAAAGCCATGGAGCCTACTCCTCAAACCTAATCTATGAGCAGTACTTGGGAATATTTTTTAAGGCTATGGACAAACTGTGTTCTTATGGCTGCTGGCAGAGCAGCCAGTAAATCAGCACCAGGCAAATCAATAAGATGATCTTATGGGACCATGAGAACAACTCGAAACTTGAGATGTTGAACCAAAGTAAGAACAGTTCTGCCACTGTAGCTGAACTGCATCTTAAATTATTTGGAGGAATAAAAGGGTTTTGAAAACCTTTGACCCATTCTATTTGATAGAATACAATTTAAATGTAAAATAATCAATAAAACTAATAATTCCCCAAACATCTACAAGTGAAAAGGTTTCACTTGATGTAGTGAATAACAATATAGCATAATTGTGTTTTTTTAGAAACAAATCAACCCTTGATGAAATCCACAGAGATTAGAAAATGTCCGTTTTAAAAAAAAGAATTTAAACTATTATAACTATTATAAGCAAAGCGTAAACAAAACTGTTCTACCCCAACAGTGCACCCAGGGAAAACAGGATTAAGTTACTGGTAACTAGACATACAATGAAAATTCTCACATTTTATGCCTTGCCATGTGTCTTTAGACACAGCCACCTGTCATTCCCCTGCTTCAGAATTTCACAAGTGATTTTTGTACCAGTGATAAAAAGTGATGGAAAATCATAACAGAGTAGGATAAAACCCTTCCTAATTTGGAAAATACTCTGGGATTTGAATGCCATTGACCAAAACTGGATTTTAATTTTTTTTTTTTTTTTTGTGAGTTGGCAGTGACAGGGCTTAATGGAGATGCTCTATGTACAAGATTCAGCTGTCCTTTGTAATCCTGCCTCTGTTTGAGCTGATTTTTACCAGAGTCTCTTTAATGAAATCACCAGGATCAATGGTCTTCCACTCAACTTTGGCAGGTCAGCCATGGCTTTGTGCACCTGAATCCTGAAAACCTCTAAGGATGGCTATTCTACCACCACTCTGAGTAATTTTTCTCATTACCACACGAATGAAAAAACCCCTACACACCCATTCCCTTGCCAAAAACCCTAAGGCAAACCAAAACCAAACACCCAAGAACCCCTCCCCACTTCTATGCAGAGCTTTAAGCTTCAACAGAAATTTTCATTTAAATTCTATCAATATATTTTTACCACTATGATTAAAATTAATAGCAAATGTACTAAATAAAAAATATATTTAAAATGACATAACATTTCAAAAATGGATTCAATCTTCCCTCATGCATGTTTAATTAAGGCTTTAAATTATGCCACCCTGCACTGTTGAGCAATGTTTCTTTACATTGCTGAGAAATGGTTTCACATCACACCAAAGGTAAAAGGAACATGAGGACAATGTTGCTTTTCTCATAGGTTTTGGAATGTTTGTGTTGATTTATTGATATCCATATGATTCTTAATTTTTATATATTATATTATATTATATTATATTATATTATATTATATTATGTTATGTTATGTTATGTTATGTTATGTTATATATTATATTTATTATATATAATGTGTTAAATATTTACCAATGTTTCTAACACATTCCCAAACCCACCAGAACTATTTTATAAATGAAAAACTTAAGCAGTTTATATTGAAACCAGCATTAGCTACAGTACACTACAATTCACATCACCACATACTTTATGATCTGGCTTTTCAACCAACAAAAAGGGTTTTGTCTAAATTGTTAATGGCAAGACTCTAGTGACAAATAATGTAGAATCAGGTGGGACATAAGCATAAGTGCCTGAAATCAGCCATCCTAGTTCTGTTATTCTTCATAATCAGAAAATGCAACATTACAGTACTGGGATGCTGTTATATTAGGAAACAAGTCAGGCATATGTGTGCAATTTGCTTTATAGTATATATATATGTGTATGCAGTTGTGCTGATTTTAGGTATAAATTTTTGTCTTTTTTTTAAAATGATGATTCACTGACTGAAAGTGATGTAAAAATGTGTATCTAAATGCAAACCCATACATGTATTTTATCTTCTTTAACATTCCATTATCACCACAAAATCCAAAGAGTAGATAAAGCCTTGTCATTTAGGTGACCAGGTATCTAGATGGAAGTGTTAATGTAATTTGATATACAGATTATAAGGCATTTACTACAGACACCCATCACTGGCTGTGATGACAAATGAACAGCACCAAAATTCAAAAGCAGCTTTCTTAAATTCATGGCACAATTTAGATAAGATAGATATTTAGATAAGACAGAATATTTACATTGTAACCCCAAATATCTAGGAGGAAACACAAGAAAAATTACCCAAATTGTTCTTTACTCATATGTAAAGTGTACTTACCTAAACTGTCTCAGTGAAGAGCTTTGTTAGACTTCAGCCATGCACAGGTCTTTGGCACTGAGTGAATGCAATTTCTGGGCATTATTTCAATTGGGAGTTTCCATCTTTTTTCTGCTGCTGGTATTGTCTCTGTATTCTGGATTTCACAGTGAGAAGCTGAATTTAAGTGAAGTTGTTTAAATTAAGTCATGCTCCTGACTCTGTGTTCTTTAAAGGGATGAGATTTCTCCTCATATGTTGCCACAAGCAGCAGTTACCTCATGGCATCACCAGGATGCAGGCACAAAAGGACTGCACACTGTGGTAAGTCGAGGGGAGAAGAACAGAAATAAACCTCAGCAGTCCAAACAATGACAAATGTGAGCAGCACATTACTGTAGAAATAAACCTCTGTAGTACACAAAACTTGAATACAGGGGGAAGAAGAAAGGAGGACAGAAATGAGACTCCCCACTCCATTCATAGACCAAATGTCATTTTATAGCAAGGTACTCAAGAGAAAGTGGCCACCTAACCTGCTTTTTTTATGATTACTCATCAATTAATTAGAGATCATCCACAACTGGAATGGTTTTTTGTAGATACCATATACTTTATTTCCAGAGCTCACAATTTCAACTGTGAACATCTGAAAAAGAGGCAATGTGAGTGACTAATAGGGGTAGGATCTACCCTGCAGTAAGGAACGTTTCCAGCTACTGGGTTCTCTATTTGTAATTGAAAATCCTTGATTTAAGTGTTCAAAATGAAAACGTTTGCTTACAGCGCAGTCTCTTTGCAGAGCAGAATTAAATTCACAGCAGCTGCGATTATGATAACTCTTCTAACCCTCAAAAAACAATTAAGGTTGCTGCAAGGGAACACATTGATCATGACAGAGCAGAACTGATGAAGAGTAGAAGGCAATGGGCATGAAAAGCCTGTTCAGATCCCATCAACTATGTAGCATGCACACACTGACAAGAAGCTGTATCTATCTTGTAAGAGCAGGTTGTAGCAAAGAGATAAAAACACTTATCTCCTCTGAGCTGCACATTTGCACATGGCTGGAAATGCACTTGCCTCTCCTCAAAGTGTTTTCTCAGGGTTGTAACTCTCCTGGGTAAAGCTTATTTCCAAACATCTACCTTTTAAATGTTGTAGATGAAAGTAATTAGGCAGTGACATCAAAAGATGTTTTGTTAAATTAACTGCTCTCGATTTAGAAGCTTCCTTGCATGTTGCATTCCTATGGTAACCAGACATACTCCATGCCGTCACACAACACCCACTTGGGACAGAAAGATAAATGGAAATTATATATTGCATAATTGAACATACTTTCACATTTTTTCACTGTGACCTGCTCCAAATCCATTTACAGTTTTGGTTGTCATTTTTCAGTCTGGAAGAAATCTGTATGTAGAAATTACCTATTGCACACACAAACAAAATCACTGGTCATCATGCTCACTGTAACAAGAAATATTTCTTCCAAAATCTGGAATTAATTCAATTACTATCTTATTTTGAACTAGACCAAACAACAATGTGAGAAAATTGTGTGACAAATGAAAATTGAGCAAATCATTCCTTATAAGATCCAATTATTTATAAGATCCAAAATATTGCCCATTTATTAGCAAAATCCAACACAGTATCTCCGAAAATCTGTTGTCAGCCTGTCCTTTCCTACACAGCAGCTACAAAAACAAACACTGAAAATGAGCTGTGGGTTACCGACTTCAAGCAGTCAAAACCTTACCCCAAAAGCCAGTTCATTTCATTATATCCCAGTGAAAGAAACCACTCTGTGAATGAATTTTGCCAGTAACAATAAGGGTTTCTCTTGTTTTGGTTGTTTTTTTATTGTCTTGCTAATTAGTATTTGGCATGAATAAAAAAACTGACATATTTTGTAATTTCAACAAAACAAGCATAGAAGCAAATCAAGACCTGGATTTTACATTAAAATATACCTACCTATCTTATGTGCATAGGGATTTGTTGTTGTGTGATTTCACTGTTTTTTCCAGGTTGTTTTCCCACATCAGTTTGGGTTTTTTTGCTCCATGTGAAAAAACTGACCTGACTGTAAGATATGGTAATACATCCATATTCAGAAAAGTGAGTTATTTACGGGTTACTGAGAGTGAAACAGGCTCTTACTTTAAGAAAATGTAAAAAATGGTCTTAAAGGTCTGCAGAACACAGATCAAAATCAAGCGCCTTCTATAATAAGTGCATAGCCAAAGTGAGGGCTGAATCATTTAAACACTAACTGAAACACTACAGAAATACATAGTCCTGGATTATTCAAGTCCTGTGAAATGAGCAGCACTTTCTCATGTGCATCATCTCCCTTGAATGCACTTTATTACTCAGACTGAGAGGAGAATAGGACCCAGGTTCTGAAAAACTGATTTAAAGCTGGATTAGTGGCACTGGTGAACACCATTGCTCCAAACCTCTGCAGTGTTTATGGGCCTTGGCCAGCATTTATGGTCTCATTAGAACCTGGGACCAAAGGGAGCTGCTGCAGAATACCTCCCTGCTGCTTGAACTCAAGGCTTATTTTCTGTATTTCTTACAGAAATTATTTCAATTTCTGTAAAAAAAAAAAAACACACTGAGGATTTGCACAGTAATTTCTTCTGAAATGGTGTCTGAAAAAAGTACAGAGTGGCTTTTCTAGTATTAAAAACATTGTATCTTTTTCTTTTCCTAGCTTAAAACTTCATGAAACTTAAAAAGTTAATAAAACATATTTCATCTACCAATTAACTGTACAAGAAGGTAAGTGTGTCCACTGCATTTGAAGGGAAATGCACAGTTCCAGGCTCCTGAAGGAAGCAGAGAGAAATTATTTCTGTCCTGAGTCACACACCCTGTTTGTGCCTAAGATAAAAATCAAACCCATGACCCTTTATTTCTGTACATTCTGCTCCTCAAAAAATAATAAACATTTCAGGACCTTGAATCTGTTCTAGTGTGAATATCCAGGGCTGACAGTAACCAAAATTCCTTCCTGACCCTAAAACATGACCCGAATCACACGCACAGCAAGCCTCAGATGTGTGCCAGCAGTAAGCCAGGAAGGTTTTCTTTCTCTCCCTCTGCATTTTGCAATGCAAAATGAATCCCCCAAAAGAAAGGTGTGTTTTTAATGTTCCTTTTTGACAGCTCAGGTACCAACCGACAGCTTTAAAGCACATTAATCTGACAAGGAGCATCACAAGACAGAGACTTGAGAGGAAACTCGAATTCATGTTTAAACCCTCAAAGAAGCAAAGTTGTTTTTTTTTCCCTGAAAAAATATCCATTGGGATACATAGTAATTTTCTTATTGTATAACAGAACATGTGTACTAAAATTTCTGGATGACTTGAAAGAAAAAATGTATTATTGAATAAAAAATGAGTTCCCTTTGACAAACATCAAGAAAAAGCCAGTTTTCAAAATCTCTCCTGCTTGCAAAAGGAGAATGAATGTGCAAATTATTGCACAGATTAAGAAAAAAAATAGCCTGCATTTTTAAAATTACAAAATTCAATTACTCCAGGATGGTATGGTGAGATCTTCTAGGAAAATAATTACATGAGATCCCCTTTATGATTATGAGTACACAAATATGGTATGCTTGGGATGTCAAACCTCCAAGGAAGTAGCTGAGTCTGTGAGGTTGATGATCAGTGTAATAGGTTTGTGGAAAGAGAACATTCAAAATTGTTTTTAGCAGTCTCACAAAGAGCATCCAGAAACATTTAATGGCTCTAGAAATTCCAATCAGACCCCAAAAGCTATCAAATCAAGGCCTACTTGCATATCCTGAATTCAAAATCCAGACTTTGGCTTGAGATTTCTGAGCTGAGCTTTCATAGAATCAAACACTTACTGAGAGAGATGAGTTCAGGCTACAAATTCATATTGAGCTCAATCAGATACAGATGTTGCAGATGAGGATATGCATATTTCAAGTTAAATCAGTACCAATTTATTACTGTTTTAATAGAACTTTGACCAGGAAAGGGTCCATCTCCCAGGATGATGTCATTGTTATCGCAGCATAAGAGAGTTACACATCACTTAGAGGAACACTTAATCCAACTCCAGGGTAAGATGTATGTGACCTTTCTGTGAAACAGAGCAACCATTTAATAAGACAAACTTCAAAAAAATTATTTGAAGCTGAACTATCACAGAGCAAATACAACTATTTATAACAGAATCACCATGGCAAATACCCAGTCTGACACAAAACTAAACTGAAATGGTCCACATGGATTGTAGATCCACAAAACTGCAGGGAAAACGGAACACATGTAAAACATGAGCATTTTGGGTCACCTGGTATGTTTGTTTCTGATGGCCAGGAGCAATCCACTGCAGAGGAGCACTCCCAGCAGGACAGGGCACTACCCAGCTGAGTGAACTCTCACCATCATAAGGAATATTTCAATTACTGGTATTAGAAAGACAAAAAGTCAGTCACTACTGAGTCTTCTGTTATTATCCATTTCTAAGCAAGACATAAATTCCATTTTTTGTTTTGTTTTAAATCACATGAAAATAAGATGCTTAAATTATCCAGCAATCAAAGGGTACAGACAATTTGCAGAATTTCTCTGCAAGACTTCTAAAGTTTGAGCCTCCTGTTTCTCCTCCTCACCCTTCTTCCCACCTCTGCAATGCACTCCTGGCATCTCCAAACCCTGTTTTGCCTCAGTGGCAGTGAGGCTCTGCAGATCCTGTCCTCTGCTCTCAAATCCCTGCATCATGCACCTAAATCTGCATCGTGCCACCTGAACCTACTGAGTGACCCAGCACTGAGCACTGAGCATTCCCAGACTCTTTTCCATCTTGGACAACTACCACCAACTACTACCATGATTGAATTTTGCCTCCATATAAATCTAGGCCACAGTGATAAGATTAAAATTCCACCTTACTGTTTATCTGCACTTAAGGTAAGCCCTGAAGGCTGTCAAGAACTCCCAAGAATGTGATTACTTGGCATTATGGCTTTAGGATAAAATATGGCTCTATTTTGCACATTATTTAAATTACCTTACATTTTTTATTTCCACTGTTATTACATTGTAATGAATTTATTTGTTTATGGAAGTGTACACTGCATGTCTAGTACTGTTCTGTAATAGCTGGATTTAGAGCCAGCCTCTGATTTCTATCCTAGACATCATTAAACAATTTATTTTCTGTGATAGGGGAATGTGCTCTTGGGCAAGAGCTCTCCATTAATATGAATTATTAATGATATGTATATACATGCATTATGGATTTAAAAGATGAAAAGAAAGGTTGCCAGTTATTCTATGGAGCTTTCTCCATCTACTGAGGCCACTGAATTTCAGACAGCTCTGTTGAATGGTCACAGACAGGGAATCCCTGATGACCACTAGGGTTTTGCTTTCCTGTTACTAGAATTATATCCAAAATTCTCTGGCTGGCAATATCTGCTTAGCCCTGCACTGCAAGGTGATGCTGTGAGTCAGCCGACAGCTCCCCAAGCACCCATGCTCCCTGAAAAGGGGTCTCAGCACTCATCAAAAGGCATGTAGCTTTATCTAAAAACATCTTGCAAAGAGGGGTGCTTTGGTAGCTGCAGCATTTGAGGAAAACTGTGTCACATTAGATGCTCCTGCTGACGCACCAGCTCGTGATGTGTCGGATCGCATCTCTCAGCCCCGCTAAGCCTCATCGCCCTGCGTGATAATGAAAAACGATGGGGAGCAGCGGCTTGGGCACCACACATCACACTGAGGCACAGAAACACTCTGCTCTCAAGTAAAACCTCCTACCATGCAGCTGCATGTTTCCCTGCAACTTTACTCCTGTGAAAAACACTCTAAATAGGTGCTGGCCCCTTCAGCCTTTCCAGGTAATCAGTCCCAGGGCTGCTGCGGGATTCACGCGTCCCACAGCGCATACTAATGCTGCACAGTGCTGTGTCAGGAAAGCCCAGCACCTGCCAAACTGGGGTTAGAACTAGAAGTACTTCCTAAGAATAATTAAATAAAAGGAGGCAGGGGGGGTTCTAGAGATTAATCATCACTAATTTCTGCAGGCTTGAGTAGAGTTTATGAAAAGTGTCTTTAGAAGCTCTTGCAGCAGTGCCTCCCCTCCACCCAGCCTCATTTGTATCTCTTTGTGCTACCATCCAGCTCCATGAATATTGGCAGGTCTGACCCCCCTCATCCCTGCCTTGCTTTTCCCTCCAAAAACATATGCATGCTTCCCTCTAAAACTGCTTTCTATTGTCCTTCAAGACATTCCTCAGAGCAGCAATTCCTGCTCCCCCTGTGCATACTGCCCTACATCCCATACAACACTGCTTCCCTCAACCTGCTGCACAAAGCTTGACTGTACTTGCTCAGCTCCCAGTACTTGGCTGGTGACTCCAGATTGCTTTTTTTGCACTGATCTTGTCTATGTACGGGTATTTTACATTGTATGTAAAATATTATTATTATTGCTCTTTTTCTTCATTATCAATTTCTTACCTTTGACAATTCCCTCATGAAACCTTCCATGATCAACATTCTGTATCTTACCCCAACACTCAGCTTCTATTTAATCTGCTTTTGACAACCTTAGCAGCATTTTGCCTTTTTTATTAACCAATAACACATTGAAGGGCCCACATGACGTTATGGAAAACAAATCACAAAATACCCCACATCCCAGATTGGGTCTCCTCTTACAGCTTCAAGAACAGAGTCCTGACTGACCTCTGCCATGGGCAGGCAGCTGCACCAACATCCAACAGAGCTGAGGAAACCCAGATGGAAACCTGAGTCTTCTTCAGGTGGTGGCACTGGAAGAAAATAACCTCCTTTTCATTTCTTCTGCTCCTGGAGAATGACAAGTTAATGAAAGGTGAGCAAATATGCAGCTGCAGGCAGTGGCAGGGAGAGCAACAGGCTTCTTTTGCACACTGAAGGTTCACTCTATGAATAATTTCTCCAGAGAGAAAAGAGAGTTTATTAAGAGCAAATTGTATGCAGATTTTCTCCTGCTAACTTGACTTTTGTTTTTTTACACTGATGGATTGACAGACTAGCTGAAGCAAACAGCACTGGCAATATCGGTGGTAAAAAGAGACAAAACAGAGCCACCCAATAAAAAGCAAGTGAAATAACTTCATAAACTTCCCTCCACCCTTGAGAGGAAAAGATAGGTTCATTATATTATAACTACTTTTTTTCCTTATTATTCTGTGTCAATATTCCTCCCTTCAACGATTTCTTCCCTTCTGCTAAGTACATTTCAAACAAGATATTCTTACAACTTAACTACACCTAGAAAAAAAGAATCCTAAAGCAGTAACCTGGTACAGGTGTACAAACACACACATGCACACCTGCAGATGTATAAACACCAAAATGCAAGTAAGGTTCCATTTCCACTTAAGATTCCACAAAGAAAAAGTATGATTTAGGCATTGTCCAATTCACATTTCCTCCTTTCAGCATCTCCTACAGTGAATGCTTCAGCAGGCATTATTGACTCAAAGGGAGAGATTTCACTGGATTTCACTGTCATTCTTGCCAGCACTCCAGTGACTTAAAAGCCATTTATAGAAGAGTCTGTTACATGCAAGAAGGTTTGGGGTCAAATTACTTAGGCTGTCAAATCTGAGTTACATTGCAAGAACAAATTTAGACCTGAGCTGGGCTTCACTTTCTCTGTATTCACAGTAGTGCAAATATATTAATGTCAATGAATCTCTTAATTCTTCCTGCAAGTGTCATTGGATTAAATCAAGGTAAGACTCCATTAGAAAAGATTTTTCCTTATGACATGCAGGATTTTGAATGGCCAATTCTTATTTGCTGTTTCTCACTCATGAGAAAGGTACACAGGTCCTATCCAGTTGATGTAAAAACAAGTATTTTCGAAAGAATTTTTCTGTTTGCTGCATCTTTTGAGGAAAAAATATTCTCTTTTAAAGTCTCATTCATGGCAAACAAACACCACTTCTGGTTTAAGAGTAACAATCCTTAATTCTCATAAACAATACTGTATTCATCATGAGTTCACATTTGAAGCTGACTTACGGTTTTTTTCTACGTGGATTTGCACATTTTGATCTTACCCCAGCAAACAAAGACTACTGCTACATTATGTTACCTGCATATTGTACTGATGTAGTCCTACTTATTAAAATTTCTAAGTGAGCTTGTACAGGTAGAGAAACCAATATTCCAATGGACTGTTTTTCTCTTTGGTATTAGACTATAAGGTGCACGTTTCAAAACACTGATGATATAGAACAGAAATTTTAGAGCTATAATTTTATGGTCATTAATTATATAAACAACTTGACAACAAAGGAGGTAGAAGACTGATTAAAAATGGATTAATTTTCCTTTACTGGACTGTGCTCCTCATCATACCTTATGAAATTATTATTCAACTGAAAGCAGCAAGTATTAGGCAGTTTTAATAAATAAAGAGGCTTAATGCTTCAGGTCAAAATAAATCTTCAGTAACACTAATGGCAAAGCTTCCTTAGACTCCTTTGGTTTCAGAAATTCACTAATAGGTCAAAATTTAGACTCAGGGTAGGAATTCTCCCAACCTTTTACAATATCCATAAAATAAAACAGAAGCTTGAAGCAAAAATAAGATGTCTTATAATCCGTAAAGTTGGTACACTAATTATTGCAGATGAAAGTAATAAAATAGCCTGGTTCATTTTCATAAATAGGCAAATTCCAATAAACTCTGATAGTCACAGAGAAAAAGAGAAAACTTTATAATGTTTCCGAAGTAAAAAGGAGAAGGGAGGACATAATATACAAAACCATGCCTGCTGCAAATACTAAATCAAAGTGATCTATGAAATAACATACGCATTTAGATAGTCAGTCATGTTAATTTAAAAATATGCAATAATCTTTATACAGTAAAAATGTCTTTACTTTCAATGAAGAGAGTTTATATAGCACTAATATTTTACAACTGGTAGGCATATTGCATAAATGTGTGCACTGCTACACACACACACAAGCCTTTAGGCAATGTACAGTAACTGGAGAGCAGAAGATGAATGTATGGAGTTTAGAACATGTAGACTCTGAGCACCACAGCAAAATACCCATCAGATTAAAATTTACCATCTTACTTACAAACAAGGAACTGTCTTCAGAATACATTCATGTGGTCATAATGTATTGCCTTAATCTGGGGGAGTTAACAAAACCCTTGGCATTTCAGCATGAACGATTTTCGGTGGTTACAAACCAAAGCCAGAAGATGTATATTAATTTACACCAAGGAAGAATCTGAACAAACATATTCCAAGCTGTATTTTAACTGCAGCATATCAAGTAAATGAAAAATACATGGAAAACATGTATTTTGAGGGAAAAGCACAGTTACAGAAAACAAACTTGTCAGAAAAATTATAGCCATGTGATCTGTTGTATTAGCAGCACAACATCATGTACAGGAATAAAGAGAAGTGGATGTTCCAATAGCCTTTTAAACCTCTGTTTCAATACCATACCCAAAGGACTCCTTTACAAGTGCAAAAAGTTGACAAACTAATAAAAACTTAACATTGCAGGTAAAGAAGACATTGCTTCAGAACTACTTCACTGTTGTTTGATTAAACCAACAGCTAAAAACATTCTCACTCAATAATCCTCCACCCAAAGTGTTCCTTTTACCAATGTCTGTGACCAGCAGCTTCTCCATGGGCCACAACCCATTGCTCACTCCTGTAGAATCTGAAACCTGGTGCTTTCTCCACAGCAATTAACAGCTTGTGTAGCTTCTAGATTGTGAAGGAAACCAAATTCACAATTACAATTTTTGCATGTATTGGTAGCAGTTTAAAAATTCTGTGTACTTACAGGCACAAGAGACACAAGGCAAGAACCCATTTATCCAAACTGTCCCTTGCAACATGAGACACTCTGTTTAATGCCCCAGAGCTCCTCTGGACCATTATTTTATGGCTCACGTTACCTGAGTAATGGAACATCCCCAGGAAGGCCAGTCTGGGCAGGCTGCAACTATCTAAGCACCAAAATTAAGATATTCTTCTCATCTCAATGGAACAGAGCAATTTTTCAGGTACTTCTCTGCAGAGCTGGTCTGGGAAATCACTAAACAAAATCTCTAATCTCACTTAGGGTTAGATCTGAAGGTCTAATTCTTGTCCTTTAGGAGTAACACTTTTACTGCTTGCACTAGGAAAAAACAGAATAAATTCTAAATTTGGCAAAATGGCCAGGAGCATAGATACACTAGATCTGTGCCAATTTGTAAATTCAGAAGTAAATTACTTAGATTTAAGGAATTGGGTAGAATTTATTTAGAATTATAAAAATTCAATTATTTAGCACTTGCAATAGGTTTTGTTTATAAATTAGACTACCAATTTATGGAATAAAAATACACATATAATCTAAAATACCAGATAAAACGTACAAAAATAAGAACTACCCTTATATAACTTACTAAAAGTTATGTATTTAATAATAAAACAGAAACTCAAAAAGAATATTTCATTAGGTAATTTAATTTAGTGTGTTCAATTTGAAACTTTACTTATTTATTTTTATACTGTTTTTGCTTTTACATATGAAGTCACATATACAAACAGTTCTAGCATTAAAGGCAATACCGTATTAGAAAATTATTACATTTTATGGTTATTAGTCTTTTATTTTAAATATTTATACACTATTGAACAGCAATTACAGTAGATAATAAAGAATTGTGCAATGTCTTAAAACTGTTTAACAACTTAAAATAATTTAAATTGTAAGGAAAAAGTAGAATTCAAAGCTGTTGGAACATTTTGGTGAAAAACTGTGGACTTCCAAGTTCATAGATGGGATTTTTCAATGAACTTTGCAACTGAAAAATTTTAATTGGCAATTTTTAATCTCCTGCCAGAACGTGCATTTGTCCTATGTGGTTTCTATTTCTTTTTTCCTTAATGTACTGCTTTATGATGAGATGGATTTTGCCTTTGATGGGACATCAGAACCCAGGGCACTGTCTGTGCTGCCTCCCAGGGAGGAGGGCAGAAGTGCAGAACCCAGGACATGTCACCCAAAGGACCCAAGTCACCCAGGACAACCCTCCCACTTCCAGTGGAGATTCCCGTGCTCGGCAACACGAGGTAGTGGAGACAAACACCCTATGCAGGCAGACTCTTGAAATAAAGAAGGAGTATAAAGCCACTTAGTCCTGTATTTTTTAGGTACCACATAAATAGAAATGGGCATCCACCTGAAGTCAGAACTAGAGAAAATATACCTTCCTTCTGGCATTCCAGGGGTGGGTGTTTAGTGACATCCCATTGCCTGCTGCAGCCTCAGGGGACCCGGGCACTCTCCAGAACCTGGCTGCTCATCTGCTCTTTCTTATCAACTTTTTGCTTATTAATGTAGTTTAGCCCTTTGCAACCACACAACATCGAAAATTCACATCCCTTGAGCAGCTGACTCTGTAATCATAGTGGCAAGATGTTGTCTGCCATATTTTTAGTGCAGTATTATACTAAAATTTGCAATATCGATAAAGGTAAGTTCTAATGCTATCGATGCAGAAAATAAGATCCAGATATATATGTTGTAAGATACAGCATTACTTTGCAAATGGTTAATGTCTGTAGCTATTAATATGCAATGTATAGTAATAATACTTTAAATTTACTATTCTTTCAGTTCAACTTTATATGATTTTATTATAGTATATAAAAAGGTGAAAAGAAGTAATTAATTGGAAGAGCCTACCTACCTTTTATTATGGAGAGACTACTTCTAGCACTAACCTTCATGCTGCAAATCCTTGGCTTCACTCACAGGATAATACTTCATTTTAACTCAAAGGGATGGCTCTATCTCAGAATGACTTCTGCTTTTATTCTGGACCATCACAGGAAGGGTCTGGTAATACCTCATGCTAAAGCAAATGAGGAGATTTCACCAGCTAAAGCTGGGCAATAAAAAGGCAGCAGAGGTAGGGAGAAGTCTCTGAAATACAGTTAGAAACAATGGCAGCAATTAATCTTTATTCTGTGTAATTCGATTTCTTTAGTGAAATGCTGCAGGAAGTAGGCGGATGAAGTGAGGTAAGACTTTGTATCAAACCCGGTGGATTTCCTGACCTCCCTTTCCTGCTCCTGTGTTCTTGCTGCCTCCAGGTGCTGCCCAGCAGCAAGGACCTCCCTCTGACAGATCCGTGGGCCACCAGAGAGACTGTTCAGTAGAACCAAGGCTCTACCCCTCTGCTACAAACAATATTCCCTCAGAGCCAAACTGCTGTCAATATTATCCTTTCTTCCCCTTCCATCACCAGCGTTATATTTGTTACATTGTCTTTCTGTGGTTTAGTACAGAAGGGATCAGCTCCACCAGTCAGCAATTTGTGCACATAGTACAAGTAGGCAAAATTTGTCATGGTGACATCAAGCTGCTAACACAAACACATCTATTACCCTTTCTCTCCGGCTTGGTGAGACAGCTGCCCTCAAGGTATTGGCCTCTGAGCCTCCCTGATAAATCACTGACGTGTAGGAAACCTGGTTATCCCAACATAGCAGGGGCAGAGGAGGCTACTCAGCTGCAGAAGGACATGGAAGAACATCCATGAGGCTTTTAATGAAAGATTTTTGATATACTTAAGTGGTTAACAAAAATTTATTGCAAGAGCTAGTTTGTCACTAGATTTACAGTTTCAGAGAACATAGTACAAAACATAGTGCATCAGCTTTGTCTAAACATTAAATAGGTGCAAATACACAAAGATAAAAAAACAAAAAGTGAATACTTTACAACATAAGTTATAGAACTATAAATATATTTTATATACATTATACATATTCTAAGACATGATTTTCACATATTTATATAATTCATAATTAGTATCAGACTATTCAGTGCTTTAGTAATAGTATAGGTCTGAACTTGCTATGAATGTTTGTTGCATCATTATACTTACAGTAAATGCTTCCCAAGGAACAAGGAATTTTAACCAGTTTAGTTCACAGAACCGCTTTGCAAAGTTTGAGGGGTCGGTACAAACAGCAGGACCGTTTAGCTGAAGGCTCCTTCCCCCCTTCGCGTCCTAAAAGAGCGGCTGCAGGGGGATGACAGCCGGGTGCGGGGCCAGCAGGGACGGGAAGACGGTGTGCGGCAGCGGGGGAAAGGCCAGCGGGGCGGGCTGCAGGACCGAGGGCGGCAGCAGAGGCAGGTGCGACGGGGCCACAAAGGCGGCGTGTCCCCCCGGGCACAGCCGCGGCCCTACCGGCAGATGAGGTAAAGGCGCTCTGGAAAGAGCCGGGACTTGCGAGAGGAACTGCTGGTGGGGCTGGAGAACCTTCAGCGTGCCGGCAGCAGCGTGCTGCTGCAGGATAGTGTGGTGGATGGTGGTCACCGAGGTAGAGCACAGCGGCGGCTGCAGCGGCAATGGCGGCAGCGGCGAGCCCGGGGGCTGCATTGCCGGCGGAGCGAATGCGAACTTCACTTTGCTGGACAGCACGTTCTGCGGCATGAGCTGCTGATAGGCCTCCGACGGGAGCTCTTTGAACTTCTCGCGGTTATCAGGAGGGAATAGCAGTGTCTGATCGGGCAGGGGGAAGGGGGCTATTAACTGCTCGGTAGTTAGAAAGGTGTGACTGTTTACGTGTGCTTCTTTGAATGGCAAGGGCGGGGGGCTGCTAAATATGCCAGGATTACACTGCACCCATTCACCCGCCACCTCACCCATTTTCTCATGCGGTAGAGACTCGGCCAATTCGTAATGGCAAAGAAAGGATTTAGGAGGAGCTTGTTCCAAGTGTCTGTTGGGGACGGGAACTTTGTAACGAGCTTGATTTTCACGACCGTTACCATTTTCCTTTTTCTTTCCCTCTTGGGGAACACCCTGTTTGGCAGCAGCTGCTGGAGCACTGTCCTCAGGAGCAGAAGCAGCAGAACTTGTGATGACATCGGGAACTGTGGCCGGTGCGTTCTCCATCACTGCCGGTTTATCATCCTCCAGCACCTGTGGCTCAGCAGTTTCTAGCAGCGACTTGCTTTCCTCCAGCTCCATTGTTTCATTCCTATTTTTCGCATCATCATCATCTTTGGGAGCTGCATTAGTTTCCTCTAGATTGTCTTGAGTCAGTAAGTCCCCCAAAATCTCTAATGTAGAATTTGTAGAATTCTCTTTGGAAGATTCAGAAGTCTCACTTTTTGTATTCCTGTCATGGAAAACATGACAGATTCTAGTCTTCCTTCTCCTGCGTTTTCCTTTTGCCTTGTGATAGGCACCTAAAGCATGTGCCTGCCTTAGATATTCCTCTGCTGACAATGCCTTTCCACATGAGCTTTCATCCGAGGAAGAGGAATAGGTGTGCTGCCTCCGCTTGCGGTGGGGTTTCTCAGGTTCTTCTGTCAGAACATTGTAACCTCTCTTTATGGGCTGGTTTTGATTCAGCCCCTTCTCCTCACTGCATTGTCCTAAACATTTATGCTCTGGGCTACAGCTTGAGCTCCTGACTTTCCAGCTACAGCACGTTTTGGAGTGCCTTGCGCTGTGCCTCCTGGAGCTCGGAGTCAGCTGCTTTGCCTGCCTCCGCGAGCTCACTTTGCTCTTTCTGTGTGGTCCTTTACAACCATGGTGTTGGCCACTATTTTTTGCACTCCAAAAGTCACAGCAGCTTCTGTCGAAGTGTATGTGGTCTGATGCAGATATGACTCTCTTAGGACCATCTTCAATGCCAAATTTTGGATGTGACTGCTGTACTTCACCTGCAGCTAACAAGGTATTCCCTGCATCATGTCTGCACTTCTCTGCATTATTTTGGAGGTGCTGATATTTATTGTCATCTCTGTAAATAACTTCTTTTTCAGTTACTGGAGACATCTCCATTTCTGCTACTGTTGTGTCCCCACAGTGATGATAATGACAATGACATAATTTTCTTCTCCTTTTCCGTTTTCTGCTTTTGTGAAGCCATTTTTCATGGCCTTCTTTGATCCAGGCTTTGTTGTATTTCTCATCTATCACAGTGCTTTGTCGTAAGGGGTTTTGAGATATGTGATACTTTTCTATTTTTCTAATCGTGAATGACTCATCCAAGGACACTTTGTTTTGATTTTTTGCAAGGTCACAACTTCTGAAGAGGGAAACATCATTTAATAGGGGTATTGTATAGTTGCACACATTTTTATTCACTTCTACTTCATAATCATCACACTCTGAAGCAGGTTTGTTTGTAAAATCTGATACTAAGATATGGTTAGAATCAGTTTTATGGTGCAAATGAGGTATGTTTGGTTGATGCTTGGGCTTTGCTTGGCTCTCTCTTGCTCTTGATGACTTAAAATCAAAATATAAAGGATTACAGCTGTACGAAATTGATGGGTCTGTACTTGTGTAAATTAACATTTCTGATGGCCACTGAAGAATATTTGATCCATATTTGCTAAGAACAGGAACAAAGGGTTGATAGGGTCTCTTGTACATGTCTGATTTGCTTTTCGGGGCTCCACTACCTTCTTCAGACAGCGATGGAACTACTGCATCTTCCCCCAGATTTTTAATTTCAGTTTCAGTTGCAGATGAATCACTGTTCCCGTCGTTACAGTTTTCCTCTGCAGCATCCTGCAGGGAGGAACAATCCTCCACAAGTTTCTGCACAGGGGCTCTGTTTGCCTGTAGCTCGTGCCCACTGCCATCCAGGGGCAGGATCTGAGCACTGTCTGCAACCAGGGGCAGCGTTTGGTGCCCTGAGTTGGCCACACTTCCATCCAGCCCGTGGCCATCCGTGTCCAAGGATGCCGGCTGCTTTGAGTGGGACATGGCAGGAGTTAAAGTTGGACTCTCCAGCATCCTGGTCTCCTCACTGGATGGCTCTTTTGACTCCTGAGCTTCAGGAGCTTCTGCTGCATCTATGCATTTTTCCACCAGTGGGTGAAAACAGTTGTGTTTCTCCTCAGGGCACACAACTATTTCTGCTGCTGAAGGAGATTGAAGGTTACACGTTCCTGGAACAAACCTACTCCTTCTGCTAAATCCATGCTCCATGGAGGTTTCGTCATTAAACTCATAGAAAACTGCAGCTGAAGATTCCAGTTTGACTGCTGCTTTCTTAGGAAACGCAAAGGAGAACCCAACTCTGTGTCCTTGAGCTCCTTGAACCTGATCTCCACATTTGTTAGTGTCGGATTGATGACTACCTGCATCTCCAGGAGTGGAAGAAATAACAGAAGCAACGTCTTTGCAATTCTGAGCATCGGGCATTAATGTACAGCTGAAATCCTGGCTTTTGGCAGAATCTATGGCAGCACTTTTGGGGATATCACTGCAATCATCTCGCACAGTCACCGTAGTGGATTTGAACATAGGACCACTTCCAGGAGCACTAGGAAGGAAAATAAAACTTTGAGTCAATACCTTTCAGAGAACTGCTGACAGAAACATGGTATTACACTGGTATTTAAGGGAGTTTTTTAAGGAAAGAGGAAGACTGTGGACATGGACATTCAGACTATGAAAAAAATACCATCTTTTATGATAAAGGTCATTTGACTAGTACCAAAAAAAAGAATGAGTAAGTATTATGCCCCCAGCTCCTTCATGTGAAGTTATCAGCTGAAGGACTAATATTCCCACAAATTAGTTAACTTTTCCTAGACACACTGGCTGGTCAAAGAAGAGACCATCTGTCTCCACAGAAATCTCGCTTCTCCTCCCAGAAGACCACCATGCTTACAACACTATTACTACAGATAGCAGTTTAACATTCCTTCATGCCACAAAATATATTAAAACAAAGAGTGCGTCATAGAGCACTTCCCCCTTTAGTCATCATTCCAGTGACTGCTCTGCCCACAGGCAATCCCCCAGCAGCTCCCATCCTATTTGTGTGCACAAACCAAACCATCGCCATCTCAGTAATTTCTTTCATGGAGAAATAAAACTGGGGAGAGTATTTCAGCTGACAGAAGTAAAGTAAGTGATTCATCCCTCTTGAGAAAAAATTTATCACTGCCTACTTCTGTTCTTCATTTCATGTCCTCTTCCCATCTGTTCTATTTGACTTAATAGGAAGCAACGAGAAGAGCAAAAAGTGTTTAAGCTGACAATTTTCCAGGATCCACAGGAACTGCTCAGCACCAGGAGTAATGGACCTATGTTAAAACCGTTTGTTTGTGTTAGCCAAATCACTCTGTGTTCCAGTGCAGAGCAATACTCACCAATGAGTCATTGCTAAAACTTGCGTGTCATTTAGGACCCCAAGAAGTGCTGAGATGAAGAATAATGACTTTACCCTATCAGGTCTAGAAATTCAGGTAAAGGTTTTATGGGAGAGAAATTCCTCATGAGAATTCCTGCCTTGCCCAGTTCTTTATAAATCTGAAATATATATTAAACTCCCACACAAACAGTTTCTTTCACAGAATAAAATGGTGACTTCTACAAAACCAGCCTAGAAAATGCCAGTTTAAAAAAATCCTGTGTGTCTATCTATATCATACCTCGAAGGATGCAAATTGGTAGTAAACAGCAATTATGAAATAGATAAATTAGGCTCAGATAGAAATTCTCCTTCAAGAACTAGCAAAAGGAAATTTTAAAAAACCCCAAACAATTAAAAAACAACAAAGGCTTGCAAAATCTGTGCTTCACCAGCATGGAAAAAGGGAAGCAGTAAGTTCCTCTTTCCTATGAAATATGCAAAATTCAGATTTTGGAGTATGTTTGTGGGAAATTTTATCTAATATACTCAAGTGTAAAATATTGACAGTTAAAAAACTCATGGAGGAGAGTCTCCACACGAGTTATCATAAAAAGATTAACAAATTAGGTGTCGTGTTGCTCCTGTCAAACAGACTCTGCAACATTCCTGTGCCATCCACCTGCTCATTCAGACTTTGTTTCAGCTCGCTGCCCACCATCCAAACTAGAGAAACAGCCAAAGAGTCTATTTCTGAAAGAGAGCTGCAGCTTGGCTGGACTTCTCTGTTAGTTCATCTGGGGAGGCGAAGGCTGAATAAAGAGAAAACATTTGTGCTTGAGCATTTACATTTTTTTCTTTCTTTTTTTTCTTCAGAGATTACACTGTGACAAGTACATATATTTTCAGTGGCTTATCAGTGTCAGAACTGTGTCATATTTTGAGAATTCAGTCACAACTAGCAAGCTCAATATTAATTTCAACATCTTGCCTAGATACAATACCAAAATGTACAAGTAGCAAGCAAGGACTCACTTTTGCAGAGGGTGGTAAACACTCTGCTGAGCAGGGGGAAAGGAGTACTTACCTTTTAATATAAAAAAAATCCAGCTATTGAGATTTAAAGCTAGGTTTCTGGATGCTTTCCCAGGCGAGCATTTTGAAAACTAAATCGCAGAGATCTGTTACATCCTAGAGAGACAGACTGTGTTCCTCACCTCATCAATGAAGTAGTGTCAGCCTGCAAATGCATGACCTAATTCATGCAGCTTTCAACCAAAGTGCCTGCTTTTATGAAATATATATGAAACACATCTTTTTTTAAACTAAAAATATGTGTCATTTTAGCTCAGCTGAAAAAGCAATGTTAAACATTCATTCCTGCACACAGTGTGAATCAAATACTGTGCACAGAATACTTCCAAAATGCCCTAAAAACACGTGTGTGTGGCTACAGCCAAGGGGCTCCTGCATCCCACAGCATCAGCTAACAGTGGAGGACTTATTTTAAAGTACTTTTTCTGTTTGAGCAGCTGTGGACTTACCACGTTCTCTCTTTCCTTAGCTCAGCTAGCTTGTGCAAACGTTGAAGGGCTCTCTCCTGTTTTCTTTCATCTTTTCGTGATTTAGATGCTACATTTCGAGCAAACTCCCTCTGTTTCAGTTCCTTCAGTCTCTGCAAGAAACAGCCACATAATGCATGTAAAAACCCCTGGGATGAGAAACATTTATAATGACAGTTACTTGCTGGTAAGTGCTCACAGCACGAATTATTCTGAACCCAACCATTCAACAAATTTAAGAATTTCAAGGGAATAACCAAAATACCTAGAGATGCTAGAGACACGTTAGGCAGGCTAGAGACAACCTTGCAAATTTAACTGTAGCTTTGGTGATGACCAGCCTCAGTAGGATGAGGCAAAGTTCACCTCGAATTTTGCTTGTTACTCTTCCTCAAATCACTCCCCACAGCATAACTGCTTTTTGAGATATCAATAAAAAATGAGACCACCCCAGGTATTTTTCTGCAAAGCCTCTCAAAAGCCTATTGGCCCCCAGATGACATTAAATCGGGAATTTTTCTGCCTGAGATGCTGGGCATGGCACTTGCCACTGCTGCTCTGCAGAGGGTCCCTGTCAGCTTTTCTCTCAGATTTACTGAGATCCCTCTGGTCCTGCCCTGCCATGTTATCAGCATGCAAAGTTCCTGAGAGCTCCTGTCCTGCCATCCAGGCATTATTAGAGATGTTAAAGGGTCCTGACCCAGCAGGGATCTCCAAGGGATGTAATGGACAGAGAAGTCTTGTATTCTGAAATGGGGAGATTGTCCCTTTTGAAGGAGCCTGTGTTTCCTGCTCTCACTGGTGTCTGACACAGCAGTTACACAGATACAGAGGTGCTATCCAGGATCCCATGGGATTTTATCTCCAGCCTGCTTCTTTGGAGGGAAATGGAAGTGCTCAGCTCTGATTCTCCACACAGAAAGGGAATATTGTTTTCTTTGTATCACAGAAGGACCAATATTCAGGGACCTCCTGGTTCTTCATGTCAGCAAAATTCATTCCAGTAGGTCCCAAACCCCACTGGTCCTCAGTCTGCCTCTGATTATGGCTCACAGTATGATGATGTGTACAAAACCATAATCTTACAATTCTGGGAAGAGCTCAGTAATTTGCCACCCCCTTTTAGTGTCCAGGGCTAATGACTGGCCATGAACAGAGGCCACAGTGATTTTTAAAAGCAAAAACTCTAACTTCAAATTGTTTGAAGGGTATTCAGAGCTTTTGTTACCACTGGTGGCACACAGATATACAGAATAGAGTTTGCAAAACACTGTCAGCAGTGCCCTCCTGCTCTTTCTCAATTCCTTCATTTCACTCTTTTTGTGAATTTTTCTTTCCCCTATTCACAAAAAAATACCCCACACATGTTGTCACCCACTTCTTCCCTGAGAGGGTGCTCAGTCACTTGACCAGGCTCCACAGGAAAGTGGCCCCAGCACCAAACCTGCCAACAGCTGAGGGACCAGCTGGCTCTTGGTGACACATGGCTTAGTTTTAGGTGGTTCTGCAAGGGACAAGCAGTTAGACTCCATGATCCTTATGGGTCCAACTCAGCTTGAGATATTCTAAAAGTCAGTCACTGCATTGAATTAGTCTGCCATTTTGGGTGATGGTAACACTACTGGGACAGTCCATTCAATGCCAAGAAATAAATATGGAGAAGCATGCAGAGAAAACAAACTTGCAGAAAAACGAGTACCACGCTCTATTTTCAAGTTTTGCTTTTTTTTTTTCAAATGCTTGGATATCCTGGATAGATAGAGAAAAATAATCTTCTTCTGCTGTTTATATTTTCTAAATTTCAACATTTTCTACTGCTAAAAATTTGTTTTATTGTGCTAATACAGTAAAAGGTTATAAGTGTACTCAAAACTAGAGGTATGGTATCTTTTTTTCCCAGAAAAAGACTACTTGAAATGTGGAGCATCTTTGTTGAACGTATCTTACCCTTGTGCACTCCTCTTTTCCTAGATAGCATGATGCTGACCCTGGTTCACACCAGCCACTCATGAAAGCTGAAGTATTTCATTTCATAGGCAACTTCTGAGTACTCAAAATACAAGAGAAGAGATGAAATTTGCTCCTTCCCCTCCTCACCTCCAGCCTTTGGCACATAAAGAGAAGATTTCATTGCCTTTTGTGGAGCTCAATTTTTCAGGGTTGTTTTTTTTTCCCTCCAATGCTAAGGAAAGAAGCAAGTGAGAGGGAACAAAAGGAAGATAATAGAGTGCAGTCTCACACAGTTATAAAGGAGCAGCTGAGGAATATACAAATCCATGCTCACCTCCCAGCTGCAGTACTTTTCTGCAATTACTGGGATGATTATAATTAGTGATTTGAGTCTGACCAGATTTTGAACCCTTTTTAGACTTACTGCTGCAAGTTAGCAGTACTCCATGCCTGTTCTCAGTTTCTAAGTACTTCTTGGATGGCTACGAGTAGGTGTGGCACAAATTTTGTGCGCTCAGCCTTTGCCTCCTCTTCTTTTCTGGAGAACTCCTGGTCCCAGAGCTCCCCTTCTGTCAGACCTAGATACACCCTCCCTTTCCTGTACAGAAAACTGGTCTTAGCAGAAAATGAACAACTTACACAATGGGCTTTGGTTTTTTTCTTCTCACAACTGGTATCTCAGTCTTTTTCATGGACTGCTTTAACAATCTGCAAAGATTACACCTTGGCAACTCCTGAGGTCTTTATTCTGCAAAGGCATGTCTAAGTGGAATTCCTCCTAGTTCTAAACCTCAAGACACGCACCTGGTGTTTCAAAAAAATAGCTATTTCCTTTAAATAAAAGATCACCTAAATGAGTAACTGCATCCCCTCCATTTTTAATTTTGATACTGTAGTTACTAGCCATTGACCAACTATCATCACCTGCATTCCCTTACTGCACTTAGTCATGCTCAGGATTGCTGGCACTGCATTTATGCTGCCCTTAGTTGCAAATTGTTGGTTTCGCTTGAATTATGCAAATGAAAATGAGATATTACCCAATCATACCATTAGTCTGTGCATTCTTAGCATCAGGACCCCCCTAAAGTTGTTCAAAGTAAATAGCAGCAATAGAAAAACAAGTGTGACTTATTCCCAAAAGCCATCTTTTTCTTATAATTTTTCTGCCTTTTCATGTGGCAGAGCTGTTCGGTAATGCTAACTTCAATAGCTAGTTTAATGCCTGTTATGTTTGGTTTTTTCCATGGATCAGTAGGCAGATAATTAGCAGGCAGGGATACTGTATTGGATTCCCTCCTGCATTTTACTCTGCTTACGAAGCAGCTCAGAAAGTGTGTGACCCAGCCAGCAGAGTTCAACCAACAGTTCACAATGAATAATTAAATGACATTTCTCCAAGAGACCTAAATGCCTTCATCATTATCCTGATACAGTGTATTGCCACGCTGGAGGTGCAGAGCATGGACGCTGCCGGTTTGCAAATGACTTCCCCAGCCTGAAGCAATGGGAAGCCTGACCCTGATTCTCCAGCCTTGTAATGTGATCCTGCAACTGGGCTGCTTTCCCTGGGGCAGCAGCTGGATTATTTTAACAAATCTAACTGTAACACAGGGCCTGAAGCAGAAATATTCCACCTATTTCTAAAAAACTCAGCCAGGAATCTTAGTGCACACTCGGTACATCATGCTGAGCCAAGGCTTGTCAGTCCAGATGAAAAGCAAGACTTTTACAGGCTCCTGTGTACCTGTGCATGGATTAAACTATCCATGACATGGCCACAGGAGCTCCAAACTCAGGTGTGGCTGCATTTCACCCATAGACATAGAGCTCTGGTGTTCCCAGACTTGCTGTGGAAGACAACTGTGAGAAACATCAAGGGAATCCTAAGTGGATTTCCAAAAGGACCCCATTTCTGGACTCTTCCCTTCACCCTTGTCTTCCCCATTTACCACAACAGACAGTTCATTTCAGCATGCTGTTTTTCAAAAAGTTTTCTAATTCTGGGTTTCCTAATTCTGAGTTTCCTAATTCTCCCCTGCATTTTATAATAGAGAAACCACAAGCCCAGATTCTGCTGCCAGAGCCAGGGAGGTGCCTGAAAATCCCCCCCTGGATCAAATCTTCTCAAAACCAAAGACACATTATGGCATTAGATGCACTTCTCACATCATTATTACAAGTCTTTTGCCACCCTGAGAAGTGGCTGTTGGCTTTTTTTTTTTTTAAACTCAAGATTTAAACACTTGTAGCAGTAGCCCTTTAAACTAATGGACCTTAAAACACAGAGAAGGCATTTATTAATAAATAGACCTAGGACAGCAAAAGCACATGAAGGCCAAATAGTGAAACCAAATGTACATGAATACTATGGCATTAAAGTGATAAAATGAAGGGGGAGAAAAAACCCAGCTTCAAATAATTTTAAAACTTTGAACATACAACTTAATATTGTCAGAACTGACTCTGAAGAAAAGCAGTAAGACTTTAAACAAAGTTTATGAGACTGAAGGGGATTGATAACAAGCAACAGGATTGATACAGGCTCTGTCTGTGGTGTTAATATCTCACAGAAAAACCAGCCATCCCACCAGCACAAAGGCATCATCTAAGGACTGCTTATTCAAACAGGCTCTCATAAACTACCCTTGCAAATGTTACCTAGGAACAACTTTAATAGGGTCAAGAACCAATGGGAACAGCTTTTATAATAGCAAGAGTCAGAAAGATGTCTATCAGGGGATTTTAGAGCAGTGCAGTTCGGATATTATTAAGCTAATTCATTTTTGACCTTAGATTAACAATTAAATTACGTGGACTTTTACAATGCTGAAAATATGTAGACCATAAATTCATTTTCTGATCAATGGAAGTATAAAATTACAGAATTTAACAGCCATGACATCAAATTTTGATGCTTTATTGTCTTTTCATTTTATCAGGAAAAATGACTGTATTCCCAGTAGTCATTAAGTGATTTATTTATGTGGTTTTAGGTTTTAAAAATAACTCATCAAAATAAAGGCCAAGCTCATTCCTTCTCTATCTGCCCAGCCAGCAACAGGCTGGGACCATGAAGACATGGAATATTCAGTCCTGCATGTGCATCCCAAGTCCAGCAAGAGCTTCCTTGGGTCCTATCCTTTCTATTACTCCATTTGCACCCTGAAAGGAGCTGGAAGTCCACTACAGCTCCTTCTTGCCCTTCAAAAATTTCCTAATTACCTAAACATGGGTAACATGGTTTGATAGTTCAGCACTGTGGTGGACAAAATTGGCATTTGGATTTATTAAAACAAATTAAACATCTATTCCCTCTAAATCTGTACATGATACAAAACATATTTGTAATAAAGCTATTTAATTTTGCTTGTATCCAATTTGGGTTTTTTAAACCTCTATGATATGTAATGAGTGTTAATATGAATGTTAGCTGCCAATGATGATTCTAGAAGCTGTGCATACTGCCCTGTCTCTGAATGCTGCAGGACTGATGTCGGTAACTCCCTGTTAACTGAAATGGGATATTGCTGCTTTATGTGAATTACAGTGCAGCAAACAGAGTGACAAGAACTCATCTGATAAACACTTGTCACACAAACCAGATTAGTATCTTTCACAAAGAGGATCCAGCTTAATCAATCCTATAAATAACAACTGATAGATCACACCTGTAAACACTCAAATGGGGAATGAAATATGCCATTTAAAGTAGAAAACATTGCTTACTAAGATGTAAAATGCACATATTTTCCTTCTGTCTTCAGTGCTTTGTGAGAGCATGCGTATTATATTTTGCTGTTCTGCAGCTGGAGACCCCTTCACACAGCACAGCAGGGCAGCATCTCTTCCCTTGTGCTCTGGTCTGCAATTCTACATACTTTTCATGACAATATCTTTATTATTATCTTTTAATATTAGTAGAACTCTAACACACACATAGTTATATGCAGGATTTAAAAACAGCAAGTCCCTGGAGCCCATAATATTCCTGAAAAGGTTGATTCAGTAGATGTGAAACTTTTTCTAGCACTGTCATGAGCATTATCTCAGACTGGAAAGGAAGTGGGGATGAATTAAGAGGAGAGGAAGGTTGGTATTGCTTAACCCACCCATCATGGGCCTGATGGGAGGCAGGTGATGAGAAGATGAGATTCTTCATGACTCAGAAGATTTTTCATTAACTTTAAATGAATTGATGTGAAGCAAATATTCTCAAACAACTCTGAATTGCTCATGAGCACACTTGTACAATACACATTGGTACAATGTTTGTTGTGTAATCTGCAAAAGAGAACTGTTGAGACAGCTTTTAGATTTAGAACCTACCAATATATATAAAATACATGTATGTTATGCGACTGAAAATTCACATTGGTATTTTCTAATTTTGTAATATAAAGACTGAAGTTAATTTTTCATGGAACATAATTAGTTTTTAAAACTATATACTTGTGTTGAAGTATCTTGTGAGTACCTCAAGTTAGATTTTCCTACCTAAGTTTATGGGGAAAAAATACTCTTGAGCTTAAAATAAAAAGCAAAACCCAATGAAAACGTTACTGTTTCAGAATCATGAGGAAAGTCAGAACATTAAATATTTTGCACACTTGCACCTGTAAGACGCATGAAAGCTAGTTATCCTTGATGAATATCTCACTAATTACTCTTGTTTATGTAACTGCAAAAGATGTACATGGGAGCAATAGAAGCAAAAAGAAATTTCTTAGCTCTTACTCTTTTCTTTCTCAAATTATCTGCTAGAAACAAACACATACTTCATTATGGGATGATTAATGCTCTTCCCAGCACGAGAAGCCTCACTTGATTTGACATCCTTCTGATGTCTGTGCATCTCTGCTCCTCTCCAGCATCCCATACTGCAGGATGCAGATAGCACTATGGCTTACAGGTGAACAAGGCTCCAGGACTTTGAAAAATAACAGGTTATGAAGCATAAATTAAGACTTCTGTTGCTTTTGTTTTAAGATAACTATGTTTTCCAAAGTTGACTTAATGGCGGCAGCGTTGCCATTGTGCAAAATCATTGTTTTAAGCCTGCAGAATTGCTGAGCGTTGCACACTGAATATTTGTGCCGGTTTAGACACGAATCGAGGAGGAAACAACCCGGAAGGGAGTCTCTCTCCTCTCCCCCGCCAGCCAAGCAAGCAGGTCCCGGCAGCACCCACCCCTCACGGGTTCGGGAGAAAGAACTTCTCAAACGAGANCACTCCGATAACTACTAACCATGTGTGTAACAACAGCCTGGGCTTCTTGCAAGCTGCAAGGTATTTTTTGTTAGCTTCAGCAAAAATCAGTGGAATATTCCATAAATATTAAGGACTCACAAAGGAAACAACATAGAAATACAGAATTAGCATCTCACCTATCAAAATAATTTTACCAGATAATGAAAAGAGCATGAAGTTGGCACGGGCTTCTACATCTGGAAAGTGGTTACAGAATCTCTATTTTAAAGGTATTTATTTTAATTATTCTAGGCCTGATTATACTTCTCTTGAAGTCAATGGGGAGACTCCTGCTGAGTTTGGGGGGAGAAGAGGTTTCACATTCACCATGAAAATTTTCAGCAACACTTAAGAAAGTTCCTTAGTCACAAAGATTAAAGACAAGATTGCACACATCACTTCTTTAAGGGTCACTTCCCATTTACACCTCCTCCTGAACCATTTAGGTTTCTACTAAAATAACAAAACAAAACTACATCCAATGTTGTAAATCCTGACAAGAAATGTTTATTCCTAGCACTGTTAAAGAAAAGGGCTTAACTCCACTCCTCTGGGAAGACCCACTCAGCCACAGCTCCTCTTCCTGGCTCTGGAGGGACAAACCAGCATGGATCTTTTCAGACATCAGGTGCCATTCCCTGGTCCCACCACCACTATTTCTTTTACTCCAGCAGTGAAGTTTATGCATCCAGAATAATCTTTCTGAGCATTGCATATCCAATATTTTCCAATTTGACTTTACTGCAACCAAAATACTGATTTAAGGATGCATGGCTTCCTGATATTTTCGGGTGGGCACCAGTCACTGAATGATAAATGTTGATTTGTGATTTATTTTATGGCCAGTTAAAATCTTCTATGCATAAATACTGTTCCACAACATTTCTTTTCAAGTCTGTCCAGAGAGCTCTAAGCTAATGGAAAAATCCCTGTCTGATCAGCATTCATATCCCATAAACCACTTCACAGGACCAACCACTTCTTCACCAAGAAGCCCTCTCTGAGAGAAGGTCACTTCTACACCTCTCTGGAGAGGGAAAATTGGATTTCCCTTTAGAATGGCTCTGCAGTGGGAGGTAATTAGGTTACAAAATGGATACTCCCATCACCACACAAGATTGTATGGCTCAGCTGTTAAAGCTGCTTTTTGCTCATTTTGGAGACCACTTTGCTGTTTTCTGCATGAATAACATACCTGGCACCTCAGTTCTTTAAGACTCAATCCAAGAACTCTTCACTCCAGTGCCTTCCAACACCTACCAGTGTCCATTGGCTTTTATCAGCTTTTCACCATGGTCACTGTGTCTCCAGCACTGAAGTTCTCTGTAGGATCCTGCTGCTATTCTGATTCCTACTCCGCCCTGGCTGCAGGAGGACATAATACCCTTTCTACAAACAAATTAAAAGTTGATAGCATACATTTTTAGTCTATGTTTTCTAGTTTCAGTCTCTTTGGTCACTGACATTTTAGGAAAGCCTGCCACAGAGACGGAAATGAACCCACCAAATCTTAAATCTTTCTAATCTCAACAATGTGCCTAATGACCAAAACTGAGGAATTAATATTTACAGTTGGGTCTTTAAAGGTTATTTCCTATAACCCTTGAAGGATACACTAATAACTGAAGGGCTGGAGGGGACACATGAATTCCCCCAAAGCGAGCTCTTTGTTTTAGTTCTTTATGTCAGAGCTAAATCACAATCCATTTCTCATATCAGTTTTATATTGGATCACTGAGCCGTTTGAAGACTCTGCTCACAAATTGCTTCTCATCAGCAGGATCTGGTCCTTGCCAGCATTATCTCAGGACCATGGCAAGCTTCCACAAGGAACGTGAATTGGACCAGTGATAACTGAAACAAAGAATGAGACTTTGCAAATGTTGGCACATCTCAGCCACAGCAAAGTGGCACAGACAAAATCTTCACTATCCTTAAGATGACCTGTAATACTGTACACACAGAGTCCTTGGAGAAAAACACCAGATTACAGAAAAAAATTCTTAAAATATAAAGGCTGCATCTTGCAAGGCAAGATCAGTTAACACCTTGATTTGATATATGTTTTCAGTTTCAATGATGCAGATGAAGTGTGTTGCAAAGTAACTCTGGAAAAACACCACTGACATTACCATGGAAAAAATAAAAAGATGTTGGGTGGGCAAGTCTGTATTTATGTGTATTTTCTACTGCCTCACTGCTTCTGCAGAGTGAAATGTTAGCACCTGCAAAGCAGGGATGTGTGTATCACCACGCTATGCTGATAAAGTGTTCCTTTAATTATCAGTAAACCACAGCTTGGAGGCTGCTGTGGGAAATCAGGACTGTAACAGACTGTGACAGAGACTCCCAAAAGGACAGGTACAAGTTCACAGCAGGGGCCTTGAAGGTGGAAGGAATGGATCGCAGCAGGTTCCCAGAGCTATAAACAACTCACTAATGCTACATTACTGCTGTATAGAGGAATGCAACTTTAAAATATGGATAAAATTGAGTTCAGGGATAAAAAGAAAATGAAGCCATGGTGAGTCCACATGCAGAGTGCTCTGTCCAGTTCTGGGCTCCTCAGAGGAGAGAGACATGGAGCTCCTGGAGCAAGTCCAGCGGTGGGTGACAAAGATGATGAAAGGACTGGAGAATCTCTTGAGGAAAGGCTGAGGGAGCTGGGGCTGTTCAGCCTCGAGAGGACACAAGGAGGAACCTCATCCATGTCTGTCAGTGTCTGCAGGGATGTGTGAGAGGATGACCCAGGCTCTGCTCTGGGGTGCCCAGCAACAGGACTAGAGGAGTGGGCAGAAACTGATGCACAGGGACTTCCACCTGATCATGAGGCAGAATTTCTTTCCTGTGCAGTGACCAAGCACTGAAACAGAGACCAGAGATGCTGTGGAGTCTCCTTCACTGTAGATATTTCAGACCTGTGCCATGTGCTCTGGGTTTACCCTGCTTGAGCAGGGAGGTTGGACCAGATGACCCACTGTGGCTCCTTCCACCCTGACCCATTCTGGGATTCTGTGAAAAAGCCTCCAACATACGTAAAAATTATTATATGTAGCAAATTTGACTACATTATCATGAAGCACTGGATAAAGAGCAACTGGATAAATGGAGCATGTATTTGTACTAGTAAATACATAAAAATGTCTTCAAACAGACCTGAGTGAGTAGAAAGAAACCATCAACATTAACTTCACTTTCTTCCTGGCAAAGAGGATACCAAGATCACACACATGAAGAACTCACATTGCTGACAACTTGTAATGACACCTCCTTTTCTTCTTCAGGAGGACCATTAAGAAGAGAAAAGGATCAGACACTAGAAAGATTATTATATCTGTATCATTATCAGGAATGAGCTCTCATAATTAGATAATCTGGACTGTAAGTGCCTGTATGATCATAATTGGCCTAATAATAATTCTTTCAGTAGGCTGTTAGGACTTTTGTTCAAGCTAAACTAACAAATTCCTGGCTTTGCATGCTGAGTGTGTTTCTTTCACCCCTCTAAGTGCAGAAGGTGTTTTGCAGGGTACCCCAGACTTGAGGAACACGTGACAGAGCTGATGATGGGTACAGCAGGTCCAGCTTTCCCTTTCAATAGAACCCAGGTGGACTCATTGCAATATTTCTTTACTTCAGTCAGATATGAACATTTCAGGAGATAATTTCCCCTTGATTAAGAATCACCAGGAAATTAAGAAAAACAATAATTAACTAATAATGTAAAGCTCATTACTGAATGGAAATGTACCCAGATTTCAGTCCATATTCTTAAAGGCAGAAAGCAATTCCTAAGGAAAACTGACATTATCCTTTTGTACCTTTTCTTTATGGCAACAACACCAAGGATAGGAATACATCCACTCTCATGTTACAGGTTCCTATTTACAAAGAAGACAGCACAGAGCACTACCTGCAGCACTGAACTCTGAAATCTGAACTGCCACAAGCTCAAGGTTTGATGAAAAGAAGAAAAAAGACCTCATAAAAAGCCATCTATCAGGCACATAAATAACAGGGGCAATTAACTAGGTGGACCTTCTGTATATCTCAGCAGAAGAAAGATTTAAAATGTCTACCCTCTATGTGAAGGTATTCCTGGATAAAGCATTGCCACAGAAAACAGAAAATAGGAGCAGAAGCTTTATCATCTCAAGGTCAACGTAACTGTATGTTTTCAAAAGTTTAAGAAGTGCCTCTCTCTCTTTCCCTATAGGAAACTCAAAGAAACAAAGTGCTCACCAACTAAGCTCCATCGATGAGAGCTGTGAAACCCTGGCCCACTCTTACTACAAAGACAAGGAAAGAAAGAAAAGAATCTTATTCTAAGAAGTCCCAGCCCTGCAAACAAACCTCTTACCATCCTCAAGTACCACACAAGCACTGCTATAGCACTCCACAGTTAATAAGTATTTACAGACCAGATTCTCTGCTTTTGCACAAGATTTACACTATTGAATTGAAACAGGTGTCTTTGCTGGTCTTTAATTTGGCAGGAGCACCCTGTGAGTGATCCCCTATTTTCCTGGTTGATTCACCAAAGTAGTTGCCTTTTTATTTCTGTCAACTACACAACTCTTTTTCTTTCTAGAAAGTCTTATGGGCATTTTTACTGAAGAACAGAGGAAAACCTTTTCACAAATATGGGTTAAAATTTCTTTATGTGCTTCTTTTCCTATGAATAGCTATAGAAATACAGAGGCAAATCATGACATTTCCTTCTATTCTACCAAAAGTTTAGCTGTTTTCTCCACAGGTTATCTCTCATGGAAACATAGATGTTTCAGATACCTGCTCTTCTTCACAAAATCCCTTAAAGTAGGCTGGGCTCAAATTGTTACTTCTGCCTTAATGTTCCTACATTTGTGCTTCAAGCATTTTTTACCAAAATGCTGCAGTTCCTCTTGTCTGGGATAGGAAAAAAAGCCAGGAAGACACTTGCTTTTCCCATCCACATGCTCTCCCTTTTTTTACAAAATTGCCACACACAATGCTTAGGAAAGGTTTACAAAAGCAGCATTTTTGTCTATCCACACATTTTGGATTTATTGTTGGAATTTTCTCTCTCTCAATGCCATCAAATTGACTCATCCTTTATGAAAGTCTTGAATCCATTCATCAAAATGTCATTCCCCCAAAACTCTTTCTTGCCTGCTTGTGCAGTATGCAGCTACACGGTCACAGAGAGACTCAAAAAGTCTTAGGAAAGTCATCAAGTTATACAGCCTCATCAGCTCCTGAACAAAACTTAGGGGCTTATCTCTAACACAAATATACACACACTAAAATGTCTTCCAGTTACAGTAAAAAGCAGAATTTAAGCTGAAAGACCAACCATCCTTACCAGAGTGCTCAGCACGTGACTGCACAGTACAGGGAGTGGTGAGAATGTCTGCAATTAAAGGAAGGCAGGAACAAACAGGCTTCAAACAACGAAAAGCAGGAGACACATTCACCATTTCTGGCCCTCACTCAGATTGATTGTACTGCCCAAGTTGCCAGACAAAACAGCCCATGCTTCAACTCTGCCTGCAAACTGAGTCAGGGGGAAGCAGCTGCCTTGACAAACATCGCACAGCACTGACAGAGCATCTCATTTCTGACTTGAGACTACTTGGAATGGCCTGCAATCCCCATGGTCCATTTCATGTTGTATTGTCTTAACAGAGGCACAGACATCCAGAAAGTCACAGGTCACTCCGAGCATAAGACAGGAGAACAGTTCAGTTTCATCACTCAAAATATTTCTTCAGATGAAGTGGCAGACAAACATGGGACTTCTTCTGGGGCCATTTCCCATTTCACCATTGTGCAAAAGGCAGCACCACAGCCTGGTTTGTGCAGCAAAACCTGCACCTGGACTTGGTAGAGGCTCCCCAAATTTTAAGGAAGCAGATCCCTAAGTGAGCTGCAGGCAGACAACTAAAGCTCATTCTTGATCCCACTGCCCAAATTTGTATTAAAGGAAATAACGTGCTAGAAGACCACTGAAGATGGAACTAAAGTAATAGCGACTTAGTTTTAATAAGCTGGTTAAAGTTCTATAGTGTTTTCTGTTCTCATGAAGTCTTATTAATGTATAGCACTTTACTGCATAAATTGAATGGAGCTATGCCTTGAACCTACATGTTACACTAAGGTTTCAGCACTTTTTTTCCCCTCTAAAATTTAAGAAGGATAATCAGACACTGGGTGAAAAATTCCTTTGTGAAGAAAGAACATTTTTTATATCCACAAAAAATATAAGGACTACTTAAGGAATTTTGCATAATTTAAAGTACCTCTTGCATTAAAATATCAGTATTTTGCAGTGTTAAATCTTCAAGCCTTCATTCAATAAGTAAAGATGGTGAAGTGTGAGAACGAATTCCCTGAAAACCTAAATTTGGATCTTTGGCTCCCCACCAGAAATTCAGAGCCTTCTCTGAGACACTGCATACACTCAGCTGCACCTGACAAAAACATGAGGTGAGTCTATTCATCAAACTCATGCACGTTTAAGCAGTTTAAGTCCCCAGTAGCTCTTGCTGCTGAGACCAGAGCTAGTGCTTTCCACCAGGCAATCATGAGTCTGATCCAATCACAGGTAGCAGCCTCACACTCTCACAAGCTGTCACATAAGCAGACCTGTGACTTGCTTTCTCCTTTTAACAGATGTCATGGAACAAATCTCATGTGCCTACAAGGGGGATACATCAGTCTGATGGTGCAAAACCTCGCTTCTGCCTGAGGCAGTATCACTAACAATGAATCATTCTGTTTGAAATTCCTGATGACCTTCAAGACACCAGCTGGTGCCCTGTGCACAGCACATCTGCAATCTGTGTCCAGATTCCTGCTTAGTGCCAGCACCTCTCCTACTTCCACCCTGGAAGAATTCTCCAGCCAGTGACACACTGCAGAAGAGCCTAATGACTCTATCTTCCAGCAGCACATGGCAAATAGGATGTAATATACAGGAACATACTTTTTATAACCATTCACATATAAAATAGTTGATCCTTCCCATCTTGTGCAGTTCCTCAGCTATTTCTGATCTATCATAATGGCCCTCTGAATTGTGTTTATGATGGAAAAGCCTTTCATGTTCTCACTCTTAATTCTAAAGACATTGGGAGGACCTGGGGTGACAGTCATATTTTATCAGAATGGGTGTTTCTGGTCCTGGCAATTTGGGAAGCCAGGGTTGGCAGCTTGGTTTTGCAAGCTCAGCCAAACAAGACTATGAAAATAAACTCTAACTACTACTGATTTTCATAGTTTTGCCTTTCAGTCTTGAGGATCTTGAACACAATGAAACCATTAATTACACCATCTTAACACAGTCAAGGTACTGAAGAGCAACAGTTTATTGGCCTTTCCCAGTTACTGTGTGATCCCCACACCTTCACTATTTTCCAGGTCACAAGGGAGAAAAACTTAGATTCCAGAGCACATTAGAGAAGAAATCATAAGAAAACAACAAAACCTTCCATCAAAACACATCAGAGCGTCCCAAATAACATTCTGCTACTGCACTTCTAGCAAGGGAAGGAAAAGCATCACCTTTAGCTTGTGTTCTCTTCAATGTGATCTGATTAGTGCTGTTCATCTGCTGACATGTAACCCAAATGCAGAAACCCGTTATTTTTGGTGGCTTAAGGACTCAGATACAGACAGTAGTATTTTTGCTCACCCAAAACCTATAATTCCAATAACAATCAATTTTACAATGTTACAGTGGGAGGTTTTATTCTTTTCCAGGCACTGTGGTTGAGGAGTACACTGTACCATCAATGGAACACAACTGCTCTGGGCTCAGACAGTGGCAGCTCTCTGACAGTGCACACCAATTACACCAAACAGCGAGGATGGGAAGAGAAAAAGCCACTGTCACCAGCTGAAGCTGCAGGGGGGGGTTAATGTAAGGTAATCTAAACACCTGCCTGGATTTTGGCCAGTGCACAGCTACAACCCTCTCTCCTCAGTAAGCAGCCTGGGAACGGCAATTACCATGCTGGTCAAGGTCTCAGGTTTATATCTCTAAGGCAGCAACTCCACCAGCACAATTACATTGCTCCACTGCCACCTCCAAGGAAAATGTGCTGCCAGTCTCAGCACCACCATGTCCTGGAGCACATAAATGTTAATTAGCATCCTTTTTTAGAAATTATGAGATGCTCTAGTCCTGCACAGTGTGAGATTTGATGAGATTAGAGCACTGGGTGGTACAGCTAATAAATCAATTTACTGTACAATCTCATTTCTTTAATGAAGAACAAATACTTGAACCTTAGTAAAGCAAGAGTGCCAGGTGTACACTTGCTAACCGAAGTGCTGGATTTAATTTTTTTGCATTCCTCCAAAACAGGGAGCACTGACCTACTGCTCATCATTAGAGAACACTCTCCTGTCAGAGGATCAGCTCTAAGAGCAAACTTTGATGTCAGAATTAAAAAACACGGAAGAGATGAGTGGCAAGGCCATTATGGAAGAATAACTAGTTTAGTTTTCATAGGGGAATAAATTTTAAAAGCTCACAAGAGCTGTCAAGGTGTCAGGCCTGGAGAAGAGCTAGCACAATTAACATACCCTTGGCTTCAATTTACTAGATGGGGAGAAAGCAGGATTTATTTTGGACAATTAAAGTTAATAAATGGAAGTGTCTGTTCCTCTGTAGAGCACCCATTAAAGCCTACTAAAGGTCAAAACCCCTTACAGTTCCTTTCAGGGTAGGCAACACACTACCATTATTTTATATTTTAAGCAATTTTACTGTCAATGACAGCAGTTACAAATGTGCAAGAAAATATTTTCCTTAGCAGTACACCAGGTAGTTTACTCCACAGAAATCATCTGTGCTCCCAGAAGTGACTAATATTTTAAGATTTTTATGATGAGCTCTGTGGGGTTCATTTATTTCTTATTTTTCCAAACCACATGCATGTCAATGAGAGCGTGACGAGCTCAGGAGGGCATGGATCTCACCCCCTTAAATCCTCCAGCTACACAAAATCCAGGGAGTGACAGTGCTGTCACTGTTGCAGGCCTGCAGCCACTTCCCATGGGGAGATGAGCTCTCTGCTCCACAAATGTGAGGGCAGGCAGGGCACCACTCCCTCCCTGGCCACCCTTGTTCCCCTCACTCTGACTCCCCATCAAATCCAGACCTGGCACAGCGTGCACAGCCATTTACTTCCTTGTGTGACTCTCACCTCAAGAATCATCTGAGCTTGGAAATTGTTTCTGCTTTTCTCTACTTCCACTGAAAAAAACTAAAAAAAAACATTAAAAAATCAGAAGAACCAGGTTTGCTTCACCTGCAAAATTGCTCACCCTCTGTGGCAGATCAAGAAAAGAGGGACACTTCTTGAACCTTGTTATTCTTAGTTGCCTTCTTAACAATAAATAACAGGTCAAGTATCTCCAGGTCAGATGGCAGCAGGAGGGGTTTGCAAAGGAGCCCATCCTCTCTGTGCATACCCATATGGGAAGCTCCTGTCAAGCAGGGGATCCTCAGCACTTAGTGAGCAGCCAGTGAAGCTGTTCTCCAACAGGGTCATAAACATGGATTTTAACACTTGTCTTACACTGAGGCAGTAAGCACCTTGCAGACCCAGAACTTTTTAAATACAATCTTTTCTCTGTTGTTTAAAGGAAATGATACAACACTATTTTTGCCTTGATCTTCCTGTTAATGGAGGCAGAGAGATGAGACATTATCTACTCTGTCCTCCCTTTGTTCACAGCCAGGCAGGTGTGCAGAGCCAACGCGAGATACTCAAACAGCACTTGGAAAGAAAATCTGCCACCCACAGAATCACTTGGAAAAGGCTAGCTATCATTTAAGACATTATTTAGCATTATTTAAGTAAAATAAACCCCCACATCATCATCATCTTAAGCCATTTTCAGGCTGCCCAGCTCCCACCATTACAAATTCTATTGCTCATTGTAAAGAAAGTTTGCTTGGACATTCACTCCTCCTCACTCTGATTTTTTTTAAATATAGAAAGAAGTAAAAAGGATCCTAAAATAGCCTCAGGTATGTAACTTATGCCTTGCAGGAATTTGGGAATGGGATGGATGGACATCTGCTTCTGGCCTAACGTACTTCTAAGCATCTGAGCACAAAAAACTTCCTGGCAAATATTCCCTGCAGAGAACTTCTTTTAGCTGTTAATCCCCTCAAAAACCTATTTCTGCTCTTTGAGATCCCAACTGAACTCAGTTATCTTGGATCTGGCCATTTGAAGGTGCTGGTCATGTGTTGGTTTGGCATGGCCTGGTTTCTGGTAGCAGGGAGCCACCAAGATGACTCCTGTGAGAAGCTGCTGGAAGCTCCCACCATGTCCAGCAGAGCCAGTGGCTGATGGCTCTGGAGATGGACATGCTGCTGGCCAGGACTGGGACACTGAGAGACGTTGGTAATGTGTCTGTGATGATGACGTATTTAAGAAGGAAA